>CM021101.1:796455104-796476207 GCA_007115665.2 Sequoiadendron giganteum
GTTGAACAAGTATTTTCTTCTAACTGAACTACTCCATTTGGATCTGCACTTGGGGCTTTTTTAATCACATTACCTTCTTCTACAAAATGCTTGGATGAGTACAAATCTGTAGATACCCTCTGAACATTTGCTACGAATTCAAAGGGGTTCCAATTTTCATCCCCCTCCTCAGCTTCAGAAACCTCCTCTTTGTTCTCAACAGTCTTCTTCAAAAATGGTTTCAACTTTTCTTCACATTGACTGAAAATTTCATTAACTAACAAATCAGCAGTGGGAGAAATTTTGTTCTTCATGTTCATACACATTCTTGAGAAAGGATTGGACACTTTCGGGAAGAGAATCAACTTCTTTGATGGTGTCAATTAGAACATTCTTAACAACTGCAAACACCCCCTCTTCCTACTCACTCCACATTGAAGTGAAGAGATAATTAAACAAATGGTAAATCTGATTTTCCATCTCCAATTCAATCAGAAGGATGCAATTTCTTACTTCTAAAAATGTTTTTAAAACAACTCTCCTTGAAAACAAACCACTCTCAGTTTCATCCAAATCTTGGAAACTTTCCACTATCATATTTAATATAATCTTCATGGTTTCTTCATCATAGGGGAATTGTGGTTCCACAATTCTTATCACCTCCATGAAGCAAGAAGAAATCAACAACTTGGTTTCTTCATCTGGATGCCTCAGCCAATAAGGCTGATTCAGAAAGGTTACAATAGGTGCTAATGCAAGCTACATCTCCTCAGAATGTGATTGCTTCACTTGTCTCAAACATTGTTCTATCAAATGAAGACTGTTCTCTTCATTTTCCCTTGACTGAAATTCTTTGTCAAGTCTCTTTCCAGCCATATAGAGTCTCTGCCAACTTCATCTCTTCTTCAGTAGCCATGCCTAACTACCAATTTCTGGATACCACAAGGAGTTGAACTAGAATATGTTCTGACTTTCGGTGTAGAATCTAATACCTCTATCACTCATCTGTTAACTGATTCTGACTTTTTCACAGCATGGCAAGATCTTCTGCTCTGATAACACTGAAATGTACCCCTTAATTTTTTCTTGGAATTGTCACAACACAAACCAGCACTACGCAAATTGATTAGCGTTAGCTTCCAAAGAATTATCAAATGAAATGCACTCTACGCCAAGAATGTGCACACAAGACCCGATGTAGGTAACGTGCTAACATATGGCAGAGGAAACAGAATTATAGCTGAAAGTTAAATACAATTGAATGCAAAGAGGTGGTGAACCAGCCATGAGAGATTTCCACATTACCACTTAAGTAGTGGGGGGAAAAACATTACAATTAAAAACTAATTCATCCGCTGCGGCAGGCATCCACTCAATAGTGGGAATTCGCCAATTTTCAATGGGTGACAAATGAGAGATTAGTTTGTTCTTTCTCCACACCGGCGGTAAACCGTCTAGGGGTTATAGTTTTTGAATTATATCACAAAGTAATTGCAGAAATATAAATGACTACACAATACTATTGTTTCAGCCTTACAATGCTAAGTATCTGCAAGTACAAAATGTTTATTACAGTGAATCTGCAATAGCAAATCTGCTCCAAACTCCTGCAATGTTTATACTACACTCTCAATTACAAATGAGTAAAAATTCCAAAGAAACATAGCAAGAGAAGGGAATAACTAGGTCTGATTTACAGAACCAACAAACTAAATGTTCAGACCAACAAGTAATCTCCACTAATTTGTTTAAATCTCCACCCAAAAAGCTCCTATTTCCTCCAAATTGAATGCACATAACACTAGAAGCATAAACACTCGAGAAATAGTGCATAACATGGAAAAGTTGAGTCTAATATATGTAAAACCAGCAACCAATATGCAGACCAGCAAACTTAAACATTATCAAAACACAAATAAACCATCTAGGACATGGCACCCTTCACCCAAGAGTACAGTAATGCAAAACCATTGATTATTGGATGGCACAAGACACCATAACCAACACAAAGAGATGGTACGGCCCTAGGAGAGGGCGACCTCTCTAAGAAATTAGAGACTCCAAAATAAAATCTGCAAATGCACAAGAATGATCGCCTATAGCATAGGAAATAATTGAGCAAATACCCATATGCAAATTAAAATCACTTCAAAATCTGTAAATGAAAACTCGTTTCAGCCATGCTTGAACTAGCAAGTACAAAACTGGAAAATCTCACCAAAATCTTCAACGTTGATGCACAATATGCACTTCTGAATGAAGCACACTCACAACTGACCATCTAGGGAACCATAGTTTTAGGCCCGAAGAATGGTGTAGAAAAACTAAGCTCCCCCTTAGTCGGGTTCTGAAATTAAATCAGTAGCATTTCGATATAATTTTCCAAAGATAAGAAATGAATGAGCAATGGCCTACGTTTATAGAATTGAAGATGACTGTTGGCTTTCCATCTTCCTCCAAAAGGGATGCCCATTTTACCTTTGCAATAATTTAATTTTTAAAACATTTAATTCACCTTTTTCTCTTCATTTTGGCGTCCCTTTTTAACAAAGGAAAAAATTACAATATATAGAGGAAGTAAATAACTGTAGACATTAAAATGTCTAACTACATATTACAATATATAGAGGAAGTAAATAACTGTAGACATTAAAATGTCTAACTACCTCAACTACTAACTACTGTAGATATAATTGACCATTAAACAAAGGAAGAATATAATATTCTAACACCCTCCCTTAATGGTCAATCGTCTAATTAGCCTACAAAAAATAATCTGTAGGTGTTTTGGTCACAAATTCTTCAGAACACTTTGCTGCTGCTGAGTCCCTCCCTAGATCTGCAAAATGTTAATGACCAAAAGAACTAAAAAACGTCCAAAAAAAAAGGAGAAGGCTACCCCCTTCTTTAGAATGCTCTACAACAAGAGACAAGAGCTTGCCATTGACTTTGCCATCGAGATGAGTCTGTCACCAACCCTCCCAGAAACTGCTGACCAGAAAACATCACAAAACGTTCAACCTGACGTTAGGTAACAAAGTTGTCCCTCCCTGAAACCAAAGACACATCGAGAACAACTGCCACAATTTTGAGGATAAATCGGCAAACCGTCAAAACTTTTGCAAATGAGCATGACGCTCGAAAACAGACTGCAAGAAGCCAGTTGTGCAAATGTTTGCCCCAACAACTCCAAGGGCGACCAAAACAAACTACAACAAACCACGATTTTTGAGGAAAAAATCACCAAACCCAAGATTACAAATCATCATTTTTTCGGAAAAAACTTGTAAAAACCAAATATCAAGGAGCCCTCCCGAACAACAGAAACCCTGACTAGGGTATACACGAAAAACTCTTAATTTTTGAGGAGAAAATTAGAAACCCTCCTAGAATTTTTTAAGGGAAAAAATTATGAAAACCCATATAGATTTTTTTAAGGGAAAAATATGAAAACCCATACAGATTTTTTTAGGGGAAAAAAATATGAAAACCTATGAAATAATTTTTACTTTTTTGGTTTAAGCACAAAAAATTATAAAAACCCTGAAAATCTCTCACCAAGCACAGATTTCGAGGCAGAAACCAATGCAAAGACAAAACCCAAAAGATATGAAGAGTACCCAAAAAATGTTGCTAAGAACCCCAAAAAAATTCTAAATACCTAGAAAATTCCGTCAACACCCAGTTGCACAAATTTTGAGGCACAGAAAACGATGCACCCAAACAAATCGAAGACCAACCCAATTGAGATCTCGAAAAACGCAGAAGGAATTTGTGATCGAAAAAAAATTCGAGGTGACCTGACTGGTCAAAACCCTAGTCGAACTTGCTGGAAACCCTAGCCGCCATTAGAGCTCCAAAAAAATTGTAGAAATGAGCTCGAAATTTCACAAAATCGTGACAAAAGAAAATTAAAACCCTAGCCGTCGCAGCTGTAAAGAGAAAACAACCTTCAAGAGCATAAAAAAACGCATCCAGAAAATGCGAAAACCATGAAGGAATCTGGCGCAGAGCAAGTTCGCGTGCAGGCTAAGAAATGAAAGACTACGCGCCCAGAAGACCTCCCAAAATGCGAGCAGATGCTACACCGTGCGCCCAAGTGAAATATAGAATACACGCGTGGTCCAGAAGAAAAGAGACGCATCAAAAAAACACTCCTAGGAGGAGGTCGCGCCCAGAAGACCAATTGCGACCAACAAGAGAAAGACCCGTCTCTTGTTTGCAAGAACTCACGCGAACCAAAACAATGGCGCCTAGCAGAGACCAGAAGAGGCCGAAAAAAAACAGTGCGTGGGCTGAAAAAAAAATGCGCCACAACCAGAAGACACAAGGTCACGTGCAGGTCAGGCACATGAAAAATGCAACGGTCCAGAAAAAAATCGCCTTCACAAATTTGCAGCTCCGATTTTCTTCAAAAAGAAACCCGCGATTTTGAAACCAAAGGATTTAATTTTTTTAGTGAAATATTTTCACGAAAAAAAATCAAAGTAGAAACCCTTGAATTTTTCAGAGATCCTGCTCAAAAGACAGGTCAAAACCCTTCACGTGTTTGAACACAAAAACCCGTCTTGCGAATCCGTACCAAAACAAAGAGCCCTCCCGTGAGGGAGACAAGCTCAGAACAACTCTAATACCATGAAACAATTTTGGCTAAAAATTGCTTGTATTAACAAAGGAAAATTTTACAATATATAGAGGAAGTAAATAACTGTAGACATTAAAATGTCTAACTAGCTCAACTACTAACTACTGTAGATATAATTGACCATTAAACAAAAGAAGAATATAATATTCTAACATAATTTGTTTAATTCCTTCATGAGGTGTCCTTCCTTAATGGCCCCCTTTTAAAACAACATTAAGTCATTAATCTAGGCCATGGGGCCTAAAATGATTTTTAAAACATTAATGACTTAAAATAAATCATTTCACCAAAATGAGCTTCAAAATGCTAAAAGCCAATTATGCCCCAAACTGCACTACCCGAAATGGAAACTGAGCTGACTGCTAATGCTACTGCCCCAGATGGCACTGCCAGAAATAAAACTTACTAAAAATAGTAAATTCTGAAAAGTTGCCCAATGCCTTTGCATGACATACCACTACGAAGTTCTCTGAAAACCCAGAAAGAATCTACAGTCCAAAACTCAAAACTCTAATGTGCAAACCTTCAAAAAAGCATCAGAACCCTTACAAAATAGGAAACCCTAATTTTAACCTCTAACGAGCCTACGGGCTTCCGGAAATAGGCTATCAGTCATTGAAGAGCGTATAGATAAAATTGGGACATTACATATCAGACCTGATTATTATCATTTCATGCTATATTTCTTTGGTGTTTCTATTCACATTTGTAATTGGAGATATAGTGTAATCATTGTATTGAATTTGGAGCAGACTCCATTGAAAAATCATTGTAACAAGCACATTGTAATAGCTGGCTTCAATAGTACTGAATCAGCCTCTTTATCTTTAGCATATTTCATTTTGTATCTCATATTCCCACTGAATAAGTGGTCAAGTTTTCTTTATTTCAGTTTTGCTTACTCCCGCTGAACAAGTGGTTGAGTTTCCACTTTAGATAATTGTAATAATTTCTCCCCACTGAATAAGTGGTAAGAGTGGAATTCATGGTCGATTCACCGCCTACACTTTCATTCCAACATTGTAATTTCAGTTTAGTTATTTGGTAACGATCCCCTTGCACTGAATGCTCTCACCTCACCCACATCGGGATCTTGGTGACCAGATAAGTGGAGGGTTCCCTTTCAGCTGGTTTAATTATTGGGCTAACCTTAACGGGTGCATTGTTGTGTGGAAAATTTCAAAAAAAACTAAGGGAGTCATTATAGTGGTATCAGAGCCCAAGATCCTGCCATCCTGTAACAATCAGAATTCAATTGTCAGATGAGTGACAGAGAAGTCAGATATTACACCAGAGGGCAGGCAAGAACTGAGTATCAAAATCCACCAGTTCCAGAGGTAGAGACATTTTCAGAGGCTTTGAGAGATACTAGTAAAGCAGTTGAAACCATGTTAGAAGGTCCTAGGCTTTCAATGGAGGAAAGAGAAGCTAGAGCCGAAAGGAAGTTTGATAATATGTTGGATATGATGTCACGCTTGTTAGCAAAGTTGGATCAGCAAGCGACTCAAAATAATGCCCAGCCTCAACAAAATCATGTTGGAGAAAACAGCGGTATCAATGGTAACAATGGTTCGGAGACCAATGGAAGAGATAGAACCATTGGCCAATATGTTCTAGCCACTAGAGGATCAGCCTCTAGACCTCTTTTTCCTACCTTTACTCAAAGCGAGGAACCTCCAGCGGATGAAGAGCACAAAGATTTACTGAGGGGGGGTGAATCAGTAAATCAATAACCTTTTACCCCTTTTTAACTTTAACCAACTTTTAAATTCTACCCCAAAATCAACTATGCAATATGAATAATATAAACAAGTTGACTCCAACAATTATATTTTATGTTAATAAGAAATTACAAAGATAGTAGGCACCAACCTACTTGAATAATGGATTTTATAGTTTAGTAGGCACCAACCTACAAGGAGCACCAGCCCCTTAGACTAATTTAGTAGGCACCAACCTACAAGGCGCACCAACCCCTAATGTGCAAGGCACCAACCTTGACTTGACTGAAAATGATGGATGTAAAGTCACTGTCTTCAAACAGATCTGCACTTCTTCTATCCTCAACTCTGCTTTCTGATGTTTGCTACCACATTAAAGCCCACACAAGAGAATAGATTTCTCTGATTTGATTTACTCACAATACTCATACCAACACACAAACTTGATTTGGATGTCATATATGTAAGTTGCCCAAGAATTGCAACCCTCTAATGAAAGAACACATCCACACTTGTATCCTTTAAAAAAATCTGCCTCTTCATAAATTAAATCTGAATTTGTTTGTCTTAATTGAATCGCTTGTTTTCCTTTGATTAAATCTGTTCTTTCTTTTCAAGAACTAGATGCATCTCTCTAGAAGTAAACCTCTCTTCAGTGATGAAACACGTCTCTTAGAAGCACATCTTTTCAAAACACAAACTAATCTCATTTAGACAGCATCGATTCATATGACTCTTAAAAAACGTTTTTAGTTATCATTTTTTAAGAGCCAAAAACAAATCACATATCTTCTATAGAACACTTCTTTTCAAATTGTATTATGTAAACATGGTTTTAAAGAAAATATGTCCAATAATTTGATTAATCCATGTATTTTGATTGTTTTGTTAAAACAGCAGTTGGCCAAACTGAGAATCGACTTCAATTAGTTAAGACTTCAACAATGATCAATCGGCCAATCTGAGAATGCAATCAGATAAGATTTCAACAATGATCAATCAACCAATCTGAGAATGATCAATCGACTTCAATTAGTTAAGACTTCAAGAATGATTCTGAGAGTGGATGCAACCAATTACTACATCAAGAATGATGTTCCTTCAGAATGATGTTCCTTCCAAATTTCTGAGACTGAATGCAATCTGAGAACTGACTTCATCAATCAATCTGAGAACTAACTTCAATATGTTCCTTCCAGATTTCTGATAGTGAATGCAATCTGAGAACCGACTTCATCAATCAGTCTGAGAACTGACCTCAATATGTTTCTTGCTATGCTTCAACAAACTTATCAAAGTGAATGCAACCGACTTTATCAATCAGTTTGAGAACTGACCTCAATATGTTTCTTGCTATGCTTCAACAAACTTATCATCCAAAAAATTTCTGACTTATTATCCTTTCAAGATTAGGTATGATCATCATCTTATCATCCAAGGTCTGATCTATGCATTGCTCATGAACCTTTTAGGTATGCATCTGTTTGACATGAATGACAACTTTTCAACAACGGAGACCAGAGTACCTTTGGTGGACGATGCAAGACAAGCTTACATGGAGTATGCCTCATTACCTGCTAAGATCAGAGACCAATGGACCTTTGATCAGTTCATGAATCAAAGAAATAGGAGTGGCGGAAGAGCTAAATACCGTGCTCCTAGGGGTCCTAGAACAGATTATCATTAGGCTCTTAGAAAGGTGACCTTGGCCCATTTTCATGGGAGTGACAAGTGTACGGCAAGGTCGTGGGTGCAAAAGCTTGACAACTATCTTTCTCTTAGACCGATGCCTGAAGAAGACACCATTAAATTCGCCACCTTGCATTTGGAGGGAGCTGCCCACGAATGGTGGTATCATGGATTGGTCACTCTTGGCCATAATCTCATTCACACCTATGAAGAATTTACAAACAAGTTGATAAAGAGATTTGATATCAAGGACCCAGAAATAAGATTTCATGAATTGGCGCAACTGAAGCAACATGGTTCATTAGATTCATATGTTGTTGATTTTCAAAGGTTGTCACTGATGGTGCCCAACATCACTGAAAGGAGGCTTGTACTGATGTTTACTGAAGGATTGATGGAACCATTGAAGGGTTGGGTCAAAGCCTTTGATCCGCCAACTCTTGATGAAGCAATCAAGAAGGCGAGGAGAATGGAGTTGGCTGCCCCAAAGCCAAAATTTCAATCCAAATCTTTTAGTCATAAGACGAACAAGAACCATTCATCATATCAGCCTAAGAAGTTTCCTCAAAAGTTGGCTGATGAGCTCCAAAAACAGTTAAGAAAGGATGGAGTTTGATATATATGTTGTGAGCTTTGGTCAAAGGGTCACAAATTCTATGGAAAGGGCAAAGCACATCACATGGAGGCTTATTCCGATCCCGGATCAGAATCTGATATGTCTAATCAGCAATATAAATCAGAAGGAAGTGATGAAGAAGAAACCTCAGAAGAGGAACCGAAAGACACTAGAGGAAGGAGTGCTTTGGCATAACTCTCAAGTTTTCAAAAGAATGAGTCTCTTCGAGTTCGTGGAGTGGTTGGTTCGCACCAAATAGTTGCTCTAATTGATACTAGAGCAACCCACAACTTCATAGATGAAGGATTGGTGGCAAAGAGAGGTTTGAAAAATAAAGATTTTGAAGGCTTCAAGGTGATGGTGGCCGATGGCTTCACATTGTCTTGTGTTGTGCAGTTTTTGCACACACGCCCCATTGAAAGTGGGAACCCTCTTTTTTCGCTTTTTGGTGTTTTGGCCCTTCTTTTTCGGGGGTTTTCGCTTGCTTGGGTCGTGCTTTGATGTCCATCTTGCCAATTGAAGTGGTATACTTTTGAATATTATTGAACATCTTGAGTTATGACTGCATTCCGGAGTTTTCACTGCTTTCGGGAAAATCCGCCTAGGCCGGATTCTCCCGATTTTCTTTCAGTGACCAGAGGTTATTGCCTTTTGACCTTGTTTTCGGGAAAATCCGTATGGTCTGGATTTCCCCGAGGTCCGTCGCCGTGTCGAATCCCCGGGTTTTTGCGGTCATGGTTGTCTTGTCAACCGCATTAATGGCGTTTCTGCGGATGTTTTGGGGCTTTGATATATTGGATTTTGGGAAGTAATTGATCATTTCAGTTTGTTCATTTGCTCATCATTTGAGCTTGAGTCTTGGAGCTTTTGGTGTTTTGCTGGATTGTGATTTTCGAAGCCATTTTGACCGTGCATTTGAGTTTCGTGTGCGTGGATTGTATCCTGCTTGCATTCGACGGTTATTTGTTGGCATCACCAGTTCCAGTCCTTTCACTCTCATGGTATGTAGAAATGCTCCTTTTCTCTATTGATTTTGAATTGCTTCGCTTCATTTACTTCCTAGTCCTTCGTGGTTTCCTAATTTCCTTGGGTATGCCCGTCGTCACTGGGCATTTTGGGGGTTTTCATTCCTATACCAGTCCGCTAGGTTGGTCATTGATGTTTATTCTTGGTCTGGTATTGTTTCTTTTGGGCGTTTGCTTGCAGTGGTCTTAAACTCTCCATTTTGGTGTGTGAGTAGGTCGTGCCTGGTTTTTCGTGCTTTCATGGCATATATTTTAGGGTTTGTTGGCGTTTCAATTAGCACCTCTGGAGTGCTTATTGGAAACAGACAGCTATTGCAAGTGTGTTAGTACATGCTCTTCGGATTATAGAGAGGAAGATCTCTCTTTGCTGATTTTCTACTGTAAAAAAGGGGTGTACGAAGGTTCCTATCTTTTTTACTCAGCGGCAGGACACAAGGGTGCATAAACACAATGCGTCGTAGCTAAGCTTTTTCTCTAGTTTCCGCAAATCTTAACTACGACTAACTAAGCTTCTAAACTATCCTACCTCCACAAGATAAATAGAGCATGAGGGCGTAGGAGCGAGAAATGGATTGGTTGGATCACTTGAATCCTCCGTCTCAATGGAATATGGTCGAGGCTCTGAACCTTCGGATATATACCAAGATAGGGCTCGATACAAGCAAACACTCTCTTACGGTAAACTGGATCTGAGACTTCCCAACGAGGAGGAACCCTTGTCCGAGGTGTAGGCTTGGAAATAGCTCACTGGAAACAACAAGGAACGATGGCCTGTCTAGCAGGATTACCGAGGAGGTGACGACACCTGTCCAAAGTCTAGGCTGCAAGACAAATCATTAAACAACATCATACGATAATGATTGATAACAAAATATCCAAGGAGGTGACGACACCTGTCCAAGGAGGAGATTGAAACAATACACTATTTGAAAACAAGACCATGAATAGACTCAATTATTTAGATCAAGCAAGCATGCGCCATCTGATTTATTTCTTCAAGCTTTCTCCAAAGAATTACAAAGGTCGGGACAACAAAGGCATGAAATCATGCACAATTGCGATCAACCAACGAACTCTCATCCAAGAGTGAACAAATATAAACAAGCTAACTCTGGCAACAATGGCGCAGCAATTTTGCTTAGCAAATAAAGGTTAAAAAACAAATAAAGAACCTAAGGCTCTTATTTATAGAAACTCAAAGGAGTAGGCAACCCTAAAATCTCCTTGAGTTAACAAACAGTTCTTGCCAATCAACAAGATTTATTTCTATGTCTAAAAGTAGGTGAGCAAACAGTTAACTGGAAATCTACTTTAGTTAACTGAAACTAAACAAAAGTCAAACTGGAAGTCTACCTCAATTGACTGACACCTAACTAAAAGTGAACTTACAATTACAAATATGTCTCCAAATAGACATCCACCTTTTGAGGAGATCTGAGATCCACAAATCGTGGGAGTCAATTAGACATCCTAGATCAGTGGGATCTGACATGCATGATCTGTGGAGATCTGGAGTCAACTTGGAAAGGGGCATCAAGTTGACTTCAGTCATATTTAATGCTATTTGAAGGGTAGGACATCCTTCCTTGGTGCTTTACACCTCTTCACCACTGGTGAACAAAGTCTCTATCCAGTCATTGACCTCTTCGGCCCCCGGGCAATTAATGCTTTCCAAGGTGACTATGTGGCATCTAAGCATTTCTTCACCCGTCGTAAGCTGTTGCTGATAGATTATGCATTGGGCAGCTGCTTCATCTAACTGAATAGATATGGCTGCAATTTTGGCTAATTTGCAACCATTGGGATCTTCAAGGAATGAAGATCGGATGACATCTTGGAACCGTGTCTATACCGTTTCAAGCTCAACATATTCTCCTCCTTCTCGCTAATATTCTAACTCAGGGAAAGATATTACCAACGTTCTTGCGAAGTTGATAATATTGGCGACAAAGCGTCTATAGTCAATCAGCTCCACTGAATTGGCATCATAGGCTCTCACCTTGTATGCCACCTGTTCTTTCCACTCAAAGAGATGGTGTTTGTTCTTTGTGGTTGTAACTTATTCATATGCTTGTCATAGATCAGCAACTGTCGCCTCCTCTTTCGGCCTCTCTTGAGCTACTTTCAAGTCTAACTGCTGGATTTCTGATCGAAGTCCATGTGCTTTGTCTCTCAGCTGATATGCTTCTGCTAACACACACCGTCCTTTGATGACAAACTCATCCACTTGACGTCTCAAGTGTTTGTCGTATGTAATCAACTGATGATGGTTTCTTTTAGCTGGGAGATCCAATAGTCCTTGAGGCAAGGCCGAGGAGTTGGGAGTGTCATGTATCAAACTAGAAATGTACAATTTTAGCTAACGGATTTCAGCCTTCAAGGCTACTTTGTGTTGTCCATCCTTTGTCATCTTTTCTTTGACACTCGCTGAGGCGATTCCAAGAAGGTCTGCTTCCACCTCTCGAGTGGTCTTTCCAAGGTTCACCTTTGAAAGCGTGAAATCCTCAACCCTCACATTATGTATATCTTTATCTTCAGGCAGGGCAGCAGTCTCTATGACAACCTCGTTCTCTGCATTCCTCTCTACATGTGTCTGCTTCTTCAACTTTTTTGCCGGCATGTCTTGTGGGACATGGTGGAATTCAGAGAAGTCAAGCTGATAAGAAGGTCTCTCCCTTTTCCTCCCAAGCAAGCTTTCCAGCCAGATAGAATCTCGGCTAGCATCGTTGGGAGGAGGAACATAGGCCCCCTGAATGCTGGAAGAACGAGACTGTGCCGTGGTAATGCCTCGTGGTGGCGAGTCCAAATCAATAGGACTTTGTCTTGTATTGTACCTGAGAGTACTACATTCTGAAAACCTTGAAGATTGACTGGGCACTTGACCCTATTCTGACAACTTTTCTGGAACTGCTAAAAATAGCCTTGCTGGGGGTAGTTTTTACGAAAAATTTTGAGACGTGAGTTTTGTTGAGAATGATTTTCTAAACAGACCCAGATTGTCATAAATTCGGAAAAACGAGTTTTTCTTTGACATGCAAGAGCCCTTCGGTGGCAAAGGCAGCAGGGGCACCAGAAAGTTTTTTTTCTCGGAAAAAACTAACACATGGGTTTTGTTTGTGCTTCAAAGCTAAACAAACCCAATTTGTCTATTTTTCAATATTATGACTTTTTTCGGAAACCCTAAAAAATAGGGGGCAACAAGGCTACTTTTTTCTGGAAAAATCCAACATGTGGGTTTTGTTGAAAAAGCTGTGCTGATCATACCCAGTGGGCCAGATCTGTGATTATCTATCGTTTCCTGTGACATGCAAAGAAATATAGACAGAAATAGAGGAAGTAGACAGAAGATGGATTGGAAGTTATAAACTGCTACTTTGCAATAATCTGTCTCTGGAAGCAATCTCCCGAGAAGAATACTTTTACTGCCACTGATCTTCAAAAATATTGAAGATCCGTCCAAAACCTCTGTCAGATCTTGAAAACGTGTTCTTGGGAGCTATTTGATGTTTTATCCTTCAACCTGCAAAAAGAATAATGAGGAAAGGGATGCCTAGCATGAATATAAGGTGATTAGGGTTAAGATCCATCAAGTATGGAAGACAACTCATGATTCAGGCCTGATCTGGAGTTCCAAAAGATGATTTTCACTGATTGTGGAGTATTTGGCCTCTTTTTGGCTCCAAATTTGCTAACTCAAGTCAACACTTTTGCTTCGACTTCTTTTAGGCGTCCATCTTTGAAGTTGATCATTTTTATCTATTTTGCAAGTTGAAGTACTCCTGTTTTATCTTTGATTCAGGTTACTCAGTTGATCTCTGGCAGTGGCTGGCAGTTCTATTGCTGAGGTGGGATCAACATGATGAGATATGCCTGGGAGGGATTAACTCAGAAAACTGAGTTTAGGCCTTGTTGGTGCGTGTTTTGAGTACGCCACCGAACACAGAATAAAAATGCCCAAAGGACACTCTTATCCTCTCTTGAAAAGTGCTTGCAAAAATCTAGTAGACAATACAATAACTTCAAGGTTTCTTTGGTCAGGTCTTGACATGTGGATAAGGCCAGTGGGCGTTGTGATTGCTGGTAATCACAAGGGGACTTACATGAAATTCTCTTTTTGCGGGTTGGAAACTTAGACGGTTTTATCCTTGAAGGCTCTTTCGGTGGGTATCTTCAGATTTTCCAAAAAAATAAAAAAAAGGATAAGGGTTTAGAGATCTAAACTACGCCTAAGAATTCAAGAGACAGCAGTGAGTAGACAAAATGGGTAACCACACTTCGTTTCGCCACCTTTGGACAACTACGCGAAGCAGGTGCAATCTTCAACGGAAGTGATAAGAATTTTCATATTTGAATCGGTAATTGAAACAAACAGAAGTTAAGCATCCACGATTTAATGGCTCAGACTAACTTTACACGTCAAATGCAAATCATCCACTCGACAAAAGTATGAGCAAAATTTTATCCGCCACTGCGATCAAATCTATCACTCATCTAACCAACATGTAATGAAATGCTATTCTAATTCTACTCTCTAAGTGTTGAAGGAGAAATATTCAACCTTGCATACTACTTGAAAATAAAAGTTGTTCTTAGCAAATCATGCACAAGAGCTTTTATAAACGGAAATAGTTTCGTCGCAACAATCTTTTATTACTCACTTCACACAATACAAATGAGGGTCAATGAGTTTATATAGAGTTTCATAAATGGAATAAATGGCTCAGATTAAAAATGAGCCGATGGTCAAGATTTAACAAACGAAACCCTAATTAGGGTTTCCCAAAATAACTTCAGTTAACTGGCAATGAACAGCAATGAGTTGGCAATAGGAGCTATTTTCAAGGGACTATATCCTGATCCTCTCGAGCTGCCGTGTATTCGCCGAATCTGGACACGATCGAGGCAACCTCGTCCATGGTAACCTGCGGAAGCATGCCGATTCTGAATTCAAGCCCATCCATGCTCTCGGCGCATCTGGCGAAGGTCTCCTCCCACTCTGGTTCAGTCTTCTCAAAGGACTCTCTGATGCTCAAGAAGTTCGCCAATTTGGCCCAGTCCTGCCTCAAGATGGGCCCAGTGATGTAGAAGATATTTTCCTGGACACTTTTCTTCAAAACTTCCAACTGCAGGTCATTCTCTCGCAGCGCCTCTTTATCTAGGACATCGGCAATTATGTTGAGGATTTTGGCCTGAACTTCCTTGACCTGTTCCTCCAGTCTGATGCCATCAATCTTAACCCTCTCCAAGACTTCACCTCGTGCCGTCAAGGCCCAATACCAAGTGTGGAAGTCATAGGCTGCTCCCGCTGCGATGACGCCTCCCTCTATCAATTCTTGCTTAGGAACTCCTTTCAGAATCCTAAGGCAAGGGATTATTCTGTCCTGCACGTCTGGAAGGCTGTCCCATACTTCTGTCAAAGAAGCGAACCTAGAAAGCAAGGCAGTGGCCTGGCCATAAACCAAAGTTAGCCGCTCCACAAATGTCTCAGCTTCAGTCCCCTTTACGGCTATCCATTCTTTGGCCTCCTGAACCGTGAGCCTGTTTTCTTCCATCTCTTTAATGGCCTCCTGCGAAGAGTTCGGAAGTAGAGGAGCTGCCGTAGTGTCCTGATCAAGTGGCTTGATCAAGTGCTGAATATATTCCCTTAAGCGCTCAATCTCTAATTGGCACTCCTTCCTTCTGGCTACCTCCTTCGCTAACCTTGATTTGATGGCGGACACAGAATTGTCCAAATCTTCCATTTCTTGGCCCTTAGTGGTTGGACCCAAGTCAATGGTCGTGATGGCGTAATCCTGTGGAGCCATATCCTCCCGTGGCTTGTCCACTGTAGGCACGGCGATTTGCACTGTCCTGTTGCCGGCCTCGTCTCTATGTATGCTGGAGAATTTCTTTGCCGACTTTTTGGGCACGGTTTGAGACAGTCTGGCCAAAAAGTCTGCCGTATCATCCTCTTCTGGTTCATCTGCCGGCACTTGTACCTTTAGCCTCTCCTTCAGCCAATCCGGTATCGTAAGCTGCTCAACACCGTCTTCTTCCGGCACGCCTTCTCTATCAGGAACGTCTACAATTCCCCTAAGGGCTGAAATCATCCCTTCCTGAAAATCCTCATCTTGGGTGCCCACATTGTCGTCATCCGACTCCAATATTTCGGTGCCCGTGGGAGAAGGTGGCGCATCCTCATCTGGCTGAAGCTCCGCGTTGTTTTCAGGAATCGGAGAAGGATCCCTCATATCTGCCAGTGAAGCATCGGCGGTAGCCAGTATCTCCTCAATATTTCTGGAGGCGGCCGATTGAGAAGGTTTCATCTTTACCTGTTTCTGGACCGGCTCTTTGCCTGCAGCTATTTCTTTTCTTTTCCTAGATGTGGTGGCCTCTATCACTGGGAGGTCCTGTGATGCTCCCGCATTGGAAGAATAAGACTCTGCCTCGCTTAGCATATCATAGGTCAGGGTTATCTTCTGGCGCCTTAATTCTTGAACTCGTTGATCAACCCACCACTGAGTAAACTTGATGACAGGCCTCATCAAGACGTTCAAGTCAGCATGCTCTGCTTCTGACCACTGGACAGCGGCAAAGCTGAATTCTCATCGAAGCGCGGTTGCGTCTGATTCTCGTCCTCCTCCAACTGATCTGGCACGTGACAAAATTCTGTTGCCCTGATTAAGCTGAGAGGTAATCTGGACCACATCCTCCGTCTGACCTCAAATTCATCCGCAGCATTTGCCCAATAGTCCTCCAGTTCGACCCTATGCTTGTACCTCCTTCCATCCACCATTTTGATGTGGTGATGGGGGTCGTAGTGATTTCTGGCCGGATATGGAGAGAAAGGGTAATGCTGTATCTCGATTCTGGCACTGTCAGCTGCCTGTGATGACGGACACGACTCCAGCATGTTCCCTATAAAGAAGGGAAAAGTAACTGCCGCCTTTTGCTTTGCTCTTTGAAGACCCTGAAACTCTTCTAACTACCTCAACACTTCGAGCAGGACCATCTTATTCGTGGGGAAGATGGGCAGACGGTACGGGCTTCCAGTGAATCCTTGAATTCTGATATACGTAAATCTTGGATACTGGATAAACCAAGACCCGTATTTACCGATTAGGCTTTTGGCTTCATGTGTCAGCCGCTGATGCGTCCCTCCCTGGAGTATCTTGGTGATGTACATCAGGAACGCGTCGTGGGCTCGTCTAAAATGCGCCTTCTCCCTCAGCTGGAGTTGTGGGTAACAGTCATAAGGTTTTAGCTCGTTCTCCTTACTGCCAACTGTGCCTTTGCAGATCAAGCCTGCATATCTGTAAGTTCTGGCCAACATATAGACGACGTAAGAACCCATATAAAACGTTTTGGTCTTCTCTAGATTGATAAGCTGGTGGTGAAGATTATTGCTTATCATCCTAGCCCAGTTGAACATCTTGACACCTTCTGTGAGGTCCTCAATGAAATAATACATCCACGGCTCAAAGGGTGCTCCCGAGGGACTGCCTGCCACTCTGTTCAGCAAGATAATAATATCTCCATAGTCCTCCTTGAAGTCCGTGTGCATCAACTTCTTGGGCATCTTCTTAAAGGACGGTCTAGGCTTGTCTAGCCAAGATTTGTTAAGGTTGGCGGCACAAAGATCAGGATTTTTGTCATATAACTTCTGAGCATCTTCCTTGGTCTTGTAGACAGTTTTAGGATATGCCGGAATGCCGAAGGCTTCCTGAATGGCCACCTCCGTCAGATGTGCCAACACTCTCCCATCAGGCGCCACAATCCGCCTTAGCATCATAGTGAAGTGCACACTCCACCATCAGTTCAGCATAGCAAAGTGCAGGCTGGAATCCGGCAGCTTGAAATATGCCATTTCTCACTATCCTTCTAGCTGCAGGCGTTGGTAAGGGTCTGTTGTGTCCATATATCCTCTTTTTAAATTCCACGAGATCGATGTGGCCAAGATCAGTGTCTGAGACATTTTTCCACTTAGACTTTATTCTGGTCTCTGGCTGCGATCCTTTACTTGCAAACTTCATCTGTGCCTGCCTGGATATTTCGCTCTGATCGATCGGCAGCCTGCAAGCACAAGATACTTAACATTAACACAATATCATTTAAGAATTAATGAGTTTCGAGGTATAGCTTAGACAAAATCGCACTTTCAGCCTTATTAAATTAAAATTTCTGTCAAAAAACAAGCTGAAAGTAATTAAATTCGCCTATCATGAATGAAATTCGTGCCGGAAACGAAGTAGAAGATAGAAACACAGTGCAAATGCGTTGTCGATTAACTTCCAAACCTCAAAGATCACGTTGTGGCTGCAAATGAATTTAAAAATTCAAAAAAATCTGCCAGAAGAAGTGCGCCAATATGCTAGAAGTACGATTTCAGCAAAGAAATAAATTACTTCTCGCAAAAATCACGCCTGTCAATAAGAGAATGCTATCTCGATTCTCACAATGATGTTATTCTCACAAACTTCTCCTTCGAGAATGTTTTCCTGAAGATTCGAGAGAGATAGTTGCTTCTCAGCCGGAATTTGTGAAGAAATGAGTTGCTGAAACTCATTTTATGGTTGAGAAGTGCGATTTTCCTCAAGGCATTGCTTTCTTTCTTTTGATTTTCTTCCAATTTTTAGAAACGTTTTCTCCTCGGATTAGCAAACTTCTAATTTCACTTTCAGTTATCGAGGCAAGTTTCTACCTTTCGTCTCTGTGCCATCTCTGCTGAGATTTTCGAATTTTCTCAAGGAAAATTGACTAAGTGTTGGAAAATATATTAAATTAATTGTCCAAAATTATTTTTCCAACGTATTTTAAATCCTCCGAACATGGAAAAGTTTAAACTTGTCTAAGGCAGACTAGTTTAATCTTCCAAATAATCTCCGGATTTTGAATTTTTAATTAAAATTCCCTAAGTGTCAGGGAAATAATTAAAAATATTAAAATATTAAATTCCAACCCGTTTAATCTTGATACATGGCTAATTTCGTTCGTTGGAGGCAAAATATCTCTTTTTTAAATTGTCTGCCTAGCCAAAATGTGCTCAATAACTCATCTGCCAAATTTTAATTCTCTAGGCGGAGTTCTGACCTTTCTGGACATTTTTTTATTTTAGCCGAATGATTCATCTTCTGGGTTGGGCGAACCTGGAGACTTCTGCCACTTTGCCATTTTTTTACTAGCGCTTTAGGAATTTTCCAAGCTGAGAGGGGCGGACTTCATGTTTGCTCTGCCAAACACTCTTCATTTTGTGCCAAAAAATTTCACTCCGTTGTGCTGGGGCGTGATTTTTATGCCGGCCAAAACCTCTTCTTCTTCTAGACATTTCTCCGTTTTTCATGCCTTAGGATAATTTTCTCTTCAAGAATTGGGCGCATGTCTTATAATTCCTTGCCTATGGCGTATTTTATCATCCATTGGTCTTAGATTTTCCTTGCCATGGCGAATTTTATTTGTGCCTTGTCCAACGGAAAATTTCACTTGTTTCCATCATTTAATTCAATTTTCAATGAATTATCTTGCAATTTTATTCCCTTTCCAAACACCTTGGAGCGCACCCCTTCATGTTTTATCCTTCTCCACACTTCTTGGGGGCGGACTTTGTGTTTTTCATGCCATTTTCTACTAGGGGCGGACTTCATGAGTTTTATGCCGTTTTTTCTCTAGGGGCGGACTTTAGCTTCTCTATGCCATGGCGGACTTGGCAACCTTCATGCCTATGGCGGACTTCAGCCTCTCCATGCCACTTTCCATATGGCGCACTTCCTACCTTGCTGGGCGGACTTTGAGTTCCTTGTGCCAAGGGCGGACTTGGCAACCTTCATGCCTATGGCGGACTTCGGCCTCTTTGTGCCATGCGCCTCTTCCAAGCATCTTGGGCGGACTTGGAGACCACCTTGCCTATGGCGGACTTGAAGACTTTCATGCCATGGGCGGGACTTGGTGAATTTCTTGCCAGTGCCTACCTTTGGCATGCCAAAGGTAGGGCGGACCTTGACTTTTCATGCCATTCCTCTCTTGATGGCGCCATTCTCAGACTTAGACATTTTTCAAAAATTCCTGCCATTTTTCACTTTACCTTGATTTTCTTGATTTCTGGAGACATATTGATTTTCTGCTCTGTGGGATCCAAAAATAGAAACTTTCCAAAAATAGAAAAAGCAAAAAGCATCCCTAAAAAATAGGGACTCCAGAATGGCCTAAAAATGCCAAAAAGCAAAAAAGCAAAAAGCAAAAAAGCAGATTCCCTAAAAAATAGTAAAGTGTCAGAAACGACCGAAAGCAATGGCAATCTTCGTCCACCGGGTCTTCTAAGCATTTCTATGACGTTAAGGCCCAAAAACAGGTTCAAAATCTCAACTTAGCCAGACTGACTTTCAAAATTTTATCCAAATTCAAGACTCTCAAAGACGTTGCGCAGAGGGCGGAACCAAACTTGGGGGTCCCCATTTGCGATGGGGCGATGTGTGAAATAGGTCACAACAGGCCTCCAGAAAGAAGGGCACCTTTCCTTGAGAGGGGCGCTTTTGACAATGCCTTAGTCAATTTTCATTAACTGTTCTTCGTTTTGACCTTTTCAGACCCTCTTTGCTTTGATCTGACGTTCCCGATGTTAGATGAATCAGATGACTCTGCTTGACGATGCATCGGGTAGCCGTTTCGGTCTTGCTCAGGATGACTACCTTCTCTGTTGAAGCTGGCAAGTTTAGGTCCTTCAAACTAAAGGGCGCCCCTGGCCAGCAGGGGCGCTTTTAGCTTTCATTTGGTTTTATCTTGGCTGTGGACTGCCAGTCTTTGACCTCCTCTATCAGATGATTGATTTGTCGGAAGTTATTGTTGATAGTCTCACTGACGAGACAGGTCATAGCTGAGAAGGTCATCTTGGGAGGCAGTGAAGATTATGGTTGAATCTGGATGCCTTCAAGAAAGGGCGCCTTTCTGCAAGAGGGGCACTTTTAGCCATGCCTTAGCCATTTTCTGGCTTATCTTTCCAGTTCTTCAATTTTCGCTTTTTCTGCTTGATCTCAACTCGTGATCGTTTGGTGTGTCTAATGGACTTGCTGTCAGATTGATCACGTAGCCGGGAGCAAGCTGGAAAGATATCATGTATAGAGTTGTTGCTTATGGATTCATCTGGTGCCTGCAACTGAGGGGCGCCCTTGGCCAGCAGGGGCGCTTTTACCTTGTAGCTCTCTAATTTGGCATCTTTGTCGTTGATGAATCCTCCATACTTTGCTGACGGTTGGCCAATGATCCCTGAATCAAATGATTTTGCTGATTGTTTCGTTGTCGAGCCAGCATGAGAGTGAAGAGGATGACTGAGTTGAAGATGCCAAATGTTTACATTTGCCTTCTGAGATCCAAGGGCGCCTTTGGGCTGTGTTTTGCCTTGGTAGACAAAACGTGCACCTTCCAAACTTAGCCAAATTTTGGCCTTTTCCGTTTTGAG
>CM021101.1:796476307-796866399 GCA_007115665.2 Sequoiadendron giganteum
AAAACATGTCTTTTGATAATTCTCACTTGATCAGTGTGATCATGAAGGCAATTAACCCTATCAGAATTAATTTTAATTATTTCTGGGAAGGTCCTATTTTTAAGGGTCCTTAAAAATAGGGGCGTAAAACCATAATTTTCATTTTTTCAGAATTTTAACCATAGGTTCCTTGACAGAAACCCACAAAGACTTCATGTTTGTTTTGACCTAAAACATACTTTCGATGGCATTTTTACATTGTTTAGCTCAATTTAAGCAGAATGCCAAAAATTTCATTTTTGGTATAACAGGGTTCTTAACCTAAGGCATAGCCATCTTCCAAAAATTGTTGTGAGGAGTGTTCTAAATTCGTGTTTGATCCATTGGAGGTCTAGGTTAAGTTGTCGGAATACAGGCCTTAGATCCGGAATTGTTTGAATCGTTTTGGTAAAAGTAAGGAAGATGTGGACGGGTTCGGGTTTTCAGTGTTCTCGCGGAATTCCGCTTCCTCCGGATTTGCCTAGCCTATCTCGTTCTTTCCTTTTTTACTACCTTTTTCCCAGATTTTGTTTGTTTCGCCAAAATCCGCTTCCTCCGGATTTTCCCGATGTCCGTGGTTGGTTCGTTTTGCCAATTTCGTGCTTTAGTGATGATATATCCGATTCTCGCCAAAATCCGTTCACTCCGGATTTTCCCGGATGTTCCGTGTCTCCTCCATTTTCCCGGGTTAGTTGTAACTGTTGCTGTTTTCGCCAAAATCCATCTCTGGCGGATTCTTCCGGGTTTTCTGGGAAAATATTGAATTTGATGGTTATGATGGATTTGTTTATTGTTGGCATATTTGATAGATTAAATGAGCTTATGTTAAGTATCTCTTGGGATATTCCTTTGTTAGTTGATGGATTAAAATGATATATGGGAGTTAGCCCGCTTGGTTCGCTGGAGTCCGCCTGGTCCGGATTTTCCCGGAAATCCTCACCAGGGTGGAATCTGCGAGGGGGGTTAAATCCCGAACTTTGGGATACTGATTTCCTGCACTACTTGTTTCTTTTGGATCTAATTGTGGTCATCTTTATGTGTTTGCAGGCAGGATCAGGACAGAATGTTGCTGGTTGAGGCAAGGGGAAGGCAACAGATCCAGGTGCAGAGACTTCTGCCATCTCAGATGCAGAGAAAGTAAAATTAGACATAAAGAGTCGGATTCCTGAGAGCAACACTCTCCTCAGCAGGCTGGTGGGATTGAAGAGTGCAGGTGTGTTCGAGACTTGGATGTTCAATGTAATTGCTAGAATGGAGCAAGGAATTGACTATCACTGGGCAGGTGTCATTAGTGCAGTGATTCATGAGCAGTTATGCAATGTCTTGCAAACCAAGACTTTTACTATGACCTCTTACCTAGTGTATGCATTGGGGAGACTTCACCCATACAAGGGGTTAAGCATTAGGGGTACCTTTGGGTAGGATGCGATATATGAAGTCTATCCACAGCTGCACCTAACTGGAGGAAGCTACAGGAAATCCAATGATGCTTTTACAATGTACATCACTAGATTGCTCCAAGGTGCAGAACATATGAGAATTTCCGATAAAGCTAAAGAATTGATAAGGAGATATGGGGCATGGTTTATCCAGTTCTCAACTTTCTCGTACATCAGAATTGATGGTTGTCAAAGGGCTCCCTACAGACTCCCTAGATACCCTACTGATCATATCATATTGTTGGAAGTCACTAGACAGATTTGTGACTTCGACAATGTTGTAAAGGGAGAAATGCACAAAACAGGTTTGGGGAATGACTTTCCCTTAAAGATAGGAATGGGTGAGGTTTGTCCTTCTATTCAGTCTGCTCATGCTGCTGAGGAGGAGATGAGTACTTTTGGTCTCGCTTTCCATTCCAAGAGAGCAAGGTTTGACATCACTGGTGAAGCACAAAAGAAGGCCAGTAGGGAATATAGCCATAAGGCTCATATTGAAGATTACTGGGTTAACCTTGTTGATGAGTTTGAGGTAAGGAAGAAGAAGTTCTCCAGATTGCCAGTGGATTTGGTAAGGCTATACAATGTGAAGGCCATCCCTAACCAGGTGGAAGAGGATGGAAATGTAATCCAGGGTCATGTCTATGAGGCAGTGAAAGATAAGCCAATGGGAGAAGTTGACTAGTTAGAGGAAGAAAAGACTGAGTTAGATCAAATCATGACCTCGGTGATCAAGCACACCAAGATGTGGTTGAAGCACAAGATGCTAGATTTGGAAGGTGAAGGTGTCTCATGCACCTATGATCTAATGGGAGACTTAGAGTCTCACTCTGCTTCCGAGGAGTCACTCGAACCAAATCCTAAGGGCAAGGAAAAGGTCGATTCCCCTTTCAAAATCCAGGTAAGGGAGGTTCAAGCTGAGAAGGCTGTAGAGGTAAGCAAATAGAGGAAGCCTGTTGCTAAGAAGAGGAGACATGCCTCGAAGAAAGAAGTTGAAAAGAACAAGGAAGAAGAAGAGGAGGTGGAAACTGCTCCTCCATTGATAAAGAGAAGAAGGATTACAAAGCTATCACAAAAGCAGGAGGAAGTTCCCAAGGCTGATAAGGAGGTTGAACCACCAATGGTAGAGGTGGAAAGCTCAGGGGAAAAAACACAAGTATACATGAGGAGGTCAAGGACTCCTTCCCCGAGGGATACTGCAATAAGAGAGGATGTTTCGGTGAGTAATCCTGTGGTTGAACAAGTGAGTGTCTCCATTCCTCGAGATGCTGGTAGCACACAGGAGGAACCATAGAAGGATGAAGATCCTAAAGATAAGGGCGAGGAAGAGTTTCAGGAGGGAGACCTCTATAATGCAGAGGCAGAAATTGACAAGGTAATACGGTCCCCCTTGGTGACACATGTAGATTCACCTGTGAGGGAGCAATTGAACAAGTCTCCTCAAAAGGAGGAGGAGATACCAGTGAAGGTCCCTTCACCAGCATAGGTTGTGGTGGAAGAACAGGTACAAGAAAAAGAGAGTCCAATCATGGACATTCCTAATATGCCAGGTGTTGAAAAGTATGCAACTGATGATCAGCAAGAACAGGAGCAAGATAGGCAAAATACAGTGTCTGTTGGGTCTACTATTCCAGGATGGTTAGAGAAAGAATTGAAGAGTAAAATGGTGATAGTGGAGGATGCTCCTCCTAATTGGGATGTCCTTATGGCTAATGTGGAAAAGGAAAAAAACTAAGAAGAAAGCAAGGGTTGTGTCTCGAATTGAAAGAAATGGGTTGGGCAACAAAGTGGACCATATTGCTACCCCTGTTCCAAATAAAGATAGAGACAATGTGACTGCCTAGGATTATCATGTTCCAACTGTTGACTTGGGGCATGCCATTGTGGAGTAGGATATTGAAGAATATGAAGGCTCCAATGCTGTGATTGTGGGCAGATTGAAGAAGGTTGTGCAAACTAGGCATGAGCTAGAGAGGGAGAATGAGAAACTGAAGAAGTACTTGCAAGAGTTGATGAAACCCTTGCAAGCTATTGGTTCTTCCTCCTCTACTGCAGGTTTCTTGCCTCAGGAGACAATCTCTGAGCTTGAAAAGATGAAGGGCACCACACATGCTACAGTTGTCTGGTTGCAGGGTGTCCAAACCAAAGGAGATGATGCTATTAAAAGCATTTTGTCAACTGGAGGAGATGCAATGAGATCGGTGGATTGGTTAAAGGTTTTATTAGCTCAGGATAATGTGGATACTAATCTCCTACTGCAGAAGGCAACAACAATCATGGAATTCACTGAGGATAAACTGGTAAAGTGTGGGATTCTTCCGTTACCAAGGGTTTCCGAACCTTGGGAATGGTTTGAAATCCTGCAAATGAGGCAGAAGGCCTTGAAAAAGATCCATAAACAGGCACGGCAGATTGAGGATACTTTGACCAGTATTTATGATAAATGTATCTCATTCTTTGAGGTCATGACTGGAAGGAAGAAGTTTTCTCCGAAACATCTTAATCTGGAGCAGCTTAGGAAGTGGTGGAGAGATGTTTATTCTCCAGTCAGTGAAGGACCAGTTACTAGACATCAGTCGGATGATGCTGCAACTTATATTGCAGTCATGGACAGATATTTGACTAATAAGGCTGATTGGGATGGTGCAGTTAGGCAGGCAAGAGATGACATCAAGTCTCTTGAGAGAAGGATTAGGATTTTGCCCTTGCCACCTGTTGCTGAGCTGGATAGAGTTTTGTTGGCCGTACATGGTGAAGAAGATCGAGCTAAAGACAAGGATGGGGAGTAGCTATATAGGGTTACATTGAGATTTGTGCTTCCCATTATTCACATGTATTGGGCCGACCCTTTTGGTATCTTGGCCGTTTTGGATGAAATTGGTGCCAATGGCACATTTCATATTATGTTCGAATATCTTTGAGGCTGACCTCTTATAGGTCATGTTTTTATTGTAAGCTATCTTTTGGGCCGACCTATCTTAGGGATTCTCTATAAAACAAGCATGTTGCCTCATTTGAAAATATAGGTAGGCATATAGAAGGATAGAGATAGAGAGGAAATAGATAAGTAATATTAGAGCGACTTAGGGTTTATTTTCAAGCAAGTGTTGTAACAAAACACTGGAGGGGTTGCTATTTTGGATGGTTTAATATAAGAGAGATATTGTGTTTGGTATCTATCTTGTGGAATTTCATTTGGCATGGTTCTTGTTATTCTATCTTTCAGATTGCTTATAAGTTTATGGTTAAATGGTTTGGTAATGCTTAGGGTTTCATGTTTGGAATGTTTGTAGTGATCTCTAGTCCATACTTTTTGCAGTTAGTTGATTGTTAGCTGCTTTGCAAAGTTAGACTGGACTTAAAATTGTGCTTAGTTCAATTATAAGGGTTTGTTCATCTCAATTGCAATAGGATTGGCTGAATGAATGTTTGTGATTTGAAAATCTTTAAATGCCTTAGAAGATTGCACTATTTTTGTGAAATTGCAGATTCATTTGGGTCAAGCAAAAAGTAGTTTATGAGAGATCGGTCCATTTTGAGCATTTTATCTTTTGACATTTTCAATCTTAGGGTTAGAAGTAGTCTTAGAATTATCTCTGAAACCTTTATCTTTTGATGTTTCTTTATTATCTGGATTCAAATCAAGTTTCAAAGTATCAATTTATTATTTAGATCTGATAAATTCGAAGTCCAGTATTTGCTCGTAGTAAGGTCCCTTTGTGATTACCAGCATTTTCACATTTATCACTAAGTTGTTTTATTGCATTGTCAAGACCTGACATTAGAGACCTTGGGGTTATCTCTTTTCCCATAGAGATTTACCTTTCAAGAGAGATAAGATATCATATTCTGTCTGAGTTGTTGCTGTGCAGAAAACACCATCAACATCTTGCACTAGGAAGATTCCCAACCTCTCCATGCAGTTGGAAAACTATCAAGTGAAGGATGATTTTTATGTTGTAGGCATTGGTGATACCGATGCGGTGCTAGGGATACAATGGTTGTGATCTCTTTGAGAGATCACATTGAATTTGTAAACAATGGAGTTGAAGTTACAATCTGATGGCAAGAAGGTAGTATTGAGAGGGATGTCAAATGGAGGCCCTTGAATAGTGTCTTTCAAGAGAATGGAAAGGCTGATCTGCCATGATCAAGTTGAGTGGGCAGCAGAATGCTTGATTTTACTAGCTAATCCAGTGGAAGATAAAAGGCACTATCATCCAAATATTCAAGCTTTGATTACTAAGAAGAGCAAAGTCTTTGGGAGTATACCTCCTGGGAGACCTCCTGAAAGAGGTTGTGAGCATGTGATAGAGCTTGAAGAAGGAGCAAAACCAGTTATTACAAATCCATACCGCTATCCAAAGAAGTCGAAGGACGAAATGAAGGCTATCAAAGAGCTTTAGGAGATGGGCCACATTCGCCCAAGCAAGAGCCCCTTCGCTTCAAAATGGTGCTGGTCAAAAAGAAAGATGGTACAATGCGCATGTGTGTGGACTACCGTGCGTTGAATCAGAAGACCATTAAGAACCGATATCCTATCCCTAGGATAGATGAGCTTATTGATGAGCTTCGTGGAGCCATTTACTTTTCAAATATTGATCTCAAATCAAGCTATCATCAGATAAGGATGAGGGGAACGGATATTGAGAAGACTGCCTTTAGATGCCATTTTGGGCATTTTGAATTCCTTATCATGCCATTCAGTTTGACAAATGCTCCTGCAACATTTCAGTCCTGCATGAACAAAATCTTTAGGCAATAGTTGAGGAAGTTCGTGCTCATCTTCTTCAACGATATTCTCATTTTCAATAAGTCATGGGAGGAGCACCTCAAGCACTTGGAGGAAGTGCTTAGCATTTTGGAAGCAGAATGTTTATTTGCAAAGGCATCAAAATGTGAGTTTGGGTTGACAGAGCTGCTTTATCTTGGCCACATCATTAGCTCAAAAGGTGTGAGAGTTGACCCAGAGAAGATTAAAGGAATCCTAGATTGGCCACCTCCGAAGAATGTGTCTCATTTGAAGGGGTTTTTGGGTTTGTGTGGATTTTACAAAAGATTTGTGAAGGGGTATTCTCACATAGCAGCCCCCCTCACTGATCTTACAAAGAAAGGAGCTTTCCTATGGCACAAGGAGTATTTGATCAGTTCAAGCACATTATGAGCCCGTGTTCAGTGTTGGCTCTACCCGACTTCACCAAGCCTTTTGAGTTGCAATGTGATGCTTCAGGTGAAGGAGTTGGAGTTGTTCTCATGCAAGACAAGCATCCCATTGTTTTCAAGAGCAAAAAATTGAGAGGAGTTGAAAGAGCATATTCAATATATGATAAGAAGATACTTGCAAGCATGCATGCATTGGCCAAGTTCAGACAGTACTTGGTTGGAAGCAAGTTCGTGGTGAAGACTGATCATAACAGTCTTAAGCACTTCGTGCATCAGAAAGATTTGAATGAAAGGCAGCAAAAGTGGGTGAGTAAGCTTCAACATAGTGGTTGATGCTCTTTCCAGAAGACCTCATTTGAATTCCTTGGTTGAGCTTACTGCAGATTGCAGGGAGCTAATTGCTGCTGATTATACAAAAAAACAGTTTGCAACCAGCATTGTAGAGGGTCATTTGCAAGATGAAAGATACCAGTTGGTTGATGGATTGATTCAATATAAAGGGAGAATCTTCTCGGTGCCGGAATCTAAGCTTAAGAAGAAGATTTTGTAGTCTTTTCATGACATTCCTCTTGCTGGTCATCAGGGATATTTCAAGACCTACAGGGAAATCGGTGAAAGATTTTCATGGAAAGGGATGAAGGAAGAAGCCTTGTGTTACATAGATTTTCATGGAAAGGGATGAAGGAAGAAGTCTTGTGTTACATAAGGGAATGTCCAACTTGTCAGATGAGCAAGAACAAGCATTTTTTTCTAGCTGGTTTGTTTCAGCCCCTTCCCATTCCCAATCAAAAGTGGGAAAACATTGCGATGGATTTTATCACTGGGTTGCCAAAGGTGCAAAGGAGAGATTGCATTTATGTTGTGGTAGATAGATTGACCAAGTTTTCTCACTTCTTTGCTATTACAAGTTCATTTACAGTAGCTCAAGTAGCTGAGTTGTTCTTTAGAGAAGTGTTTCGTTTGCATGGATTGCCTCGAAATATTGTCAGTGATAGGGACAACAAGTTCCTCAATGTTTTTTGGTGGGAAATTTTCAGATTGAGTGGTACAGTGCTCACTCCAAGCAATAGTTATCACCCGCAAACGGATGGTCAATCTGAGATAGTGAACAAATGGTTGGAAGGCTACCTCAGAAATTACGTTTTAGGGCAGCAAAGAGCATGGGTGAAATGGCTTCATTTGGGAGAGTATTGTTATAACTTATAACTCTTCCTATCACATGTCAATTAAGATGTCTCCTTTCATGGCTCTCTATGGTTATGAGGCTCCTAGCTTCGTGGATTTGGTGTTTGGTGACAATAGAGCTCCACAAGCGAAGAATATGTTGCAGCAAAGTCAAGATATTCTAAGATCATTGAAGGATAATCTTCATCATGCTCAAAATCAGCAGAAGCTATACGCTAACCAGCAACGTGTTGAACATTCATTTGAGGTGGCAGATATGGTTTATTTGAGGCTCCAACCCTACAGACAATCTTCTCTCAAGAAGAGTGATGCAGAAAAGCTCAAGCCACATTTCTATGGCCCTTTTAAAGTCATCAAGAGGATTGGTGAAGTGGCGTATGAGTTGGAACTTCCAACTACTAGCAAGGTGCACAATGTTTTTCATATGTCACACCTCAAGAAGGCACTTGGGCACAATGTGATTACTATATCAGAGTTGCCTCCATTGGACAAATAAGGACAATTGTTGTTGATTCTCGAGGAGATCATTGATACTAGGGAGCGCTCTTTGAGGAGAAGACCAATCAAAGACTACTTGGTTAAATGGAGGAACTTGCCAATTAAGGATGCAACGTGGGAAGGTGAACAAATTTTGCAACATCCAGACTTGCGGTTGCTTGAGGACAAGCAATCTCAAAGAGGGCAGACTGTAATGTCCACTTTTCAGTAGTAAGTAGTGCAATGGCCCGTCAGCCTATTCCAAAGACCCATAGGCTTGTCGGAGGTAAAATTAGGGTTATCAGCTGTTTGGAGGTTTTTGGCATTTTCGGAGGTTTGCATGTTGGAGTTATGGAATTTGGTTTGCGGATTCTTTCTAGGTTTTCAGAGAGCTTCGTAGTGATATGACATGCAAATGCATTGGGTAGCTTTTCTAAATTTCCTATTTTTAGTAAATTCTATTTCCAGCAATGCTCTGGTTGGCAGTAGTTCAGTGTGCTTTCTACTTCGAGCAGAGCAGTTGAGTATTTTTGGTTTTGGCTTTTGAGGTGCAATTTGGAGAAATGAATTATTTTAAGTCATTAATGTTTTATTTTCATATTGGCCCCCTTGGCCTATCATTATGACTTAAAGTTGTTTCAAAATGTGGCCTTTGAGGGTGGATGCCTCATTAAGAGGTAATTTTAATATTTCTAAGGTTAATATCCTCTCTTGGGATTTGGATGCCTAAATGAAGGGGAGATAAATGTTTTAAAAATTAAAATATTTCATATGAGGCTTGGGCATCCGTTATGGAGGGAAAAGGAGGAAGCTAAAGAGTCACCTCAAGTTCTATATAAGCAGGCCTTTGCTCATTCTTTTGGTATCCATTCCTTATCATATCGAATTGCTGCCGAAATGGTTTCAAGCTTATGGCTTCGAGGAACGCATACCTCCTAGTAAGGATTCAGTTTTGTGTTTGAAAGATAACACCTAGCTGGATATGAGACTGCTTCATTGTTGAAGTTTTTGATGATTTTGTTAGTTTTTAGGTTGCTGGTTCATGTATGGCTGAAGGAGATTTTCAACCATAGATCATTGTGTGGTTTTATTTTGCTTCTGGGTATTTGCTCATTCCATTTTTATGCTCTAGGCATCCCTTATTGCAGATTTTAAGATTTTATTTTGGATTATTGAATTTTCTAGAGAGGTCGCCCCTCTCCTTGGGCCGTACCTTCTCTCTAGCATGATATTGGGAGTCATGCCCTACATTTAGTGATTGATTTGCATTGTTTATCTATTGCTGGTTGGTCGCCTTGCTTCTAGTGAATGTATGCTTTCAGTTTTGGGCGATTTGGTGAAGTTTTGAGGTAGTTATTAGCATTTGGGTGATTGCATAGCTTGCTGGTCTGAGTTTCAGTTTGCTGGTCTTTCATATCAGACCTGATTATTATCATTTCATGCTATATTTATTTGGTGTTTCTATTCACATTTGTAATTGGAGATATAGTGTATTCATTGTATTGAATTTGGAGCAGACTCCATTGAAAAATCATTGTAACAAGCACATTGTAATAGATGGTTTCAGTAGTATTGAATCAGCCTCTTTATCTTCAGCATATTTCATTTTGTATCTCATACTCCGGTTGAATAAGTGGTGGAATTTTCTTTATTTCAGTTTTGCTTGCTCCCATTGAACAAGTGATTGAGTTTTCAATTTAGAAAATTGTAATAATTTCCCCCCACTGAATAAGTGGTAGAGCAGAATTCATGGTCGGTTCACCGCCTACACTTTCATTCCAGCATTGTAATTTCAGTTCAATTATTCGCTAACGGTCCCCTTGCACCGAATGCTCTCACCTCGCCCACATCGGGATCTTGGTGATCAGATAAGTGGAGGATTCCTTTCAGTTGGTTTAATTATTGGGCTAACCTTAACGGGTGCATTGTTTTGTGAAAAAATTTGAAAAAAAACTAAGGGGGTCATTATATATTTGTCATTCTCTTTGTTCTCTTATCCATAGTAACCTCCTAATTCTCTCCTCTACTAATTCATGACTGCTTGGAAATCATTTCCCATCTTTATTGAGTTGTAAGGGCATTAATTCCCAATAGTATGTCTTATGTTGGTATCACATTCCTCTTCCTCTCTTTGGTTCCTCTCTTTATACCATTGTAGTATTTGTTGTCTACATTGTTCTTGTTCCTTGTTGTTCTTTTTCTTTCTCTGCCCAAAGGTCTTGCGGAATGATGAAGTGTTGCACAAGGAGTCTTGGCAATCAATTTAAAAAGTGGTCTACTTCGTTGTTTACTTGCAGATTATTCCAAATCATTTCCTAATGGATCTGTCTTCAGATGGCTTCCCTTCAAACATGCTCCTTGACCAATATGTCCCACAGATTTGCCAGAACTTGCATGAGTTCATCTTCTCTTTCTTTGTTTGTTTCTACAGGTTCCTCGACTAGCTGTCCCATTTAGATTGCTATTTTTTCCTACTTTCGTATTTGACCAGAGTTCTTATAGGCAACAGCGCCAAATGTTCACTGCTAACTCTATTTGATTTATTTATGGAGCAAACAGTAAAGTAGATACGAGAATAATACAAAATAGCAATTCAGAAAGATATGTCAATATATTCATTCAAAGTCTTTTACAAAATGTTCCAAGAATCCCATGCATGCAGTCCCTGATCATGTGTACAATTAGAAACATATAGGATGGTTGATGGTGGTTGAGGACAACCAACCGTCGGCAATTATCAACGGTCAGAAATTAAGTTTGTCGATTGCAATAAAACTAATATGATTATTTACTGACTACAGTTTTTATTTTTATCTGTATTTTGAGGTTGTCAAACTTAAAACAATCGCCCTATTGATGTTTGTAACAAGTAAATACACAATTATTTCATACTGGTTTTATTTTCTGCTGAATGCCCAACTGCAGGTCTACTGTATGGTAATTTACACTGTAAGTTGTCATTTATATTGAATATTTAATGTTCTGAGTAATATTTTCTTCTGCTACAATTCATTTTCAGTTGGTGCAAGGAACAGCAAGGTCAGATTTGAAATCTTCAAGTTTTGTGCAGTCCTCAAAGCATTTAAGAACCAGTCTACATGAAGGAGATTGAATCGTAGAAAAGTTTTATGCTTTTGAAGGAATATTATGGTGTATAGGTAGGATTTTCTCTGGTATACAAAATTAATGAAGTCTTGACATATATGAGATGGTTTTTACTTACATACATTACCCCTCTGATAAGCTACTTCTATGCATAGAAATTGAGCTTGTTCTCTCAATATAATATAATGTTGTTTATCTTAATAAATATAAACATGTACAAAAGCACTCAAAGCTCCTATCCTACATGCAGACATTGGATTTAGAAATAATAGCAGACATTCATAGAAGAGAAAATATAATGATGGAAATAAACATAACAAACTTGAAGATGAGCACAAGCTAATAGAGCAGATGCCACCAGCTCCATTTAACATTTAACTAAAGTATTTATATGTCAAGTTCTTTCTGAAATGCATGTTATTCAATAAAACGTCTACAAAGGATATTAATACAACTATAAGAAGAATGGCTTACCAAGGCAGGTACATAGATCACCTTTAACTTGGCAGTGATGCACTCCAACAAGTTATCATCCTTTATTGTTGACAAGAAAACACGTCTCTTGTCATGACCTTTTGCTTCATGTTTCCCAATAGCCTTGACCAGAAATTATTTCACAATCTGATTAACATCATAGCTTTTCTCTATATAACAGATGCAAAAAGAATCTCTACAAAACCAGAATCTTGCCTAAATCTCAGTTGTAATAAAAACTGAAATGTAGAGAACTATATTACCGTATCGTTAAGATAATAAAACCACTGAGCAGAAAACCAACATTGTTGATTGCTAGTTTCAAAAAACTCGAGTATTCGCCCAATATAATCAGGCCCGCTGTCAGACTACAACAAACCACTCAATAAAAGAATCTATAATAATAAGGATAAGAAACAAGATCAACAAAAATATGAATTCTTTTTCTTAAAGACAAATTCAATATTTGAACCTACAGTAGAAAATGTTACAGAATATAATCTAAATCAACCAAAGCATAAGAAAGGAAGTTCTCTCATATGGAAGTTCTTTACACATAGCAACAAAATCAAATAATTCCACAATAAAACTGAAAAACTGTCTGTAAAGTATCACATTTTTACAAACAGAAGTAGGTATTTTACCATGCTCAAAAAAAGTTAGGACACTATAGGACCTTCATCTTTCAGCTGATACAGTTGCATGCAACCCATCCTTATAAGATCAAGATGGTTGGTTCACATTATTTCCAATATTTAAAAGAGCATAACACATGTCCCATATGCAAAAACAATTTACAAGCGAAGGAACAAAATATAAATGACCAGTGAAAAACACATTGCAATCTGGAATTTCTATAATGAAAACTCCAAATCTTCCTTCAATTGAAATAGTTGAATAGCAGAAATATGTAAGAGACCAGGTGTCTCTCAACCCAATCACTGAAAGAAACTGCTATGTTTTTGTTTGTTTTTTGAATTTTTGATATCTTTTTGTGGTTTTTGCAGCAAATAAGGAATTGCGATTTTAAGAAATAAATGCTAATAAATTCATAAATAAATAGCAATGCATCAAATAACTTCCAGAGCAATGGCAGATGATTTTATTCTCATTATTGAACAAATACAATGCTATCCGGGTAACATGAAAGGAAGAACAATATTAATATTTCAAGAACCTGATTATTACTTGCAGCCGCCTGGAAGAATGAATAAAAGTACGGCCAGCTTGCAGACTTACTTCTCCAACCTCGAAAAGTGTGCAGAGCCTTCAAAACCCCTTGGCATCCAACATGAAGGAACCAGTAGGCAAGGAAAATAGGCACATTCAACTGCAGAGGAAAATACGTCCCTGCTGCAGAAAAGTATGACATATCAGCAGCATTAAATGCAGCCGTACTTTTCTTGGGAAGTGCGCCAGATGCTAGTCACTAATAGTCTCTGAAAACCGATTCTGCTTGAAGAACAATGAAACCAAAATACTGAAATAAACTCCACTGTAAGCTCTGTATGACTTCTAGATGAAGCCACGCTGATGGACAAGCTTCAACTGGTATTTCACAGTCTCAGTAGGCCTGATTCTGAAGAGGGAACGTTCTTCAAAACCTATTGATCTGTAGAAACCCTTGTTTTACAAACCCCAATGCTCTCAGAGAGAAAAAGACAAATTTGAATAATCATAACATAAGAGTTTGATTTGTCTTGGCAGTATATATAGCTCCTTCCAAAAGTTCGACCCAAGGCATCTTTTAATAATCATTTAAATAAATGAAGAATTTCGCCCTTTTTAGACTTAGGACAAATCTTTAATAAATGGCGCCCCTTTTGATTAATAACTAAATGCTCATTTAATTATTATTTTAGCCCCTCTATTATAAAGTATTAAATACTTTATAATTTGCCATTTAATAATTTTAATATTTCATTAAAGTGACTTTATATTATAAAGTCAAATTAATAAACTTTTTAATAAACATTAAATGCCCAAGTAAACACTGTTTGCTCATCAGATTATCAAACTGGGTCGAAACTGAGCTGACCAACTGAACCAGGTGCCCTGCTATAAATAGCAACTCCTGCCTGCCTGACTTACTATAAATAGTAAGTATCTATAAATCACTCTGGAAACGTCTGCCAGGGCCCAAACCTGAATCAACTGAAGGAGTGATGTTCTCGAGCACCGGATAACTGCATCAAGTGATCCTCTACACACATCTGTCAGCCTACGAGGATCAAAATGATAGGCTAACCTTTGAACCAGCTGCAGTATCTAGGAAGGGGACATTACAGTCCGCCCTCCCTGAAATTGCTTGTCCTCAAGCAATCTCAGCTCTGGATGCTGTAAAATCTCCTCAGACTCCCATGCAGCATCCTCAACTGGCAAATCTCTCCATTTGATCAGATATTCCTTGATCACCCGCCTCTGAAGATGTCTCTCTCTAACCTCAAGGATGGCCTCAGGTACTAGTATCAACTTCCCCTCATCATCAAGGGGTGGCAGAACTGGAGAGGGTATCACATGCTGACCCAATGCCTTCTTCAGGCGAGAAACGTGAAACACGTTGTGAACCCTGCTATCCACTGGTAAGTCCAACTCATACGCAGCCTCGCCCACTCGTCTGATGACTCTAAATGGACCATAGTAATGAGGTTTCAATTTCTCTGCACCACTCTTCCGCAGAGTGGACTGTCAGTATGGCTGTAACATGAGATACACCATGTCACCCACTACAAAAGAACGCTCAATCCTTTTCTAATCAACACACTGTTTCTGCTAATTTTGTGCCCATTGAATATTGTCCCTGAGAGACCTCAAAATATCTTGCTGATCCTGCAACATATCCCCTGCGCTGGGCACTCTGCTATCACTCAACACCAAATCCAAAAGGTTGGGCGCCTCATACCCGTATAATGCCATGAAAGGTGTCATCTGTATAGTCATGTGATGGGTGGAGTTATAACAATACTCACCAAGGTATATCCACCTCACCCAAGCTTTCTGCTATCCAGCTATATAATTCCGTAAATATCCTTCCACCCACTTATTGACGATCTCTGTCTACCCATTTGTCTGTGGATGGTAGCTGGTACTAGGTGTCAGTTCAGTTCCACAGAGTCTGAACAACTCTTGCCAAAAGTTGTTGATGAATCGACTGTCTCTATCGCTGACTATAGTCCAAGGCAAACCATGTAACCGGAAAACCTCTCTGAAGAAGAGCTCTGCAGTCTGGGATGCTGTGAATGTAGTGGCGATCGGAAAGAAATGGGCATATTTTGTCAGCCGATCAACAACCACATAAATAAAATCCTTCCCTTGGGCCTTCAGCAAGCCCATGATAAAATCCATTGATAAACATTCCCATTTCCTATCTGGTATCGGAAGTGGCTGAAGCAAACCAACAGGATGTGTGTTCCTATTTGTTCTGCTGGCAAACAGAACACTCTCGTACATACTGAAGCACATCAATCTTTAGGCCTTTCCAAGTGAACCGCTCCCGTACCAGCTTATATGTCTTAAAATACCCGGGATGGCTCGTCATAGGAAGATCATGAAAAGCTTTCAGAACTGTACCCCTCACATCTGAATCAGGAACCAGAAAAATCCACCCCTTGTAAATGATCAAGTCATTCACAACGGTATATCTACTATCCTGCTCTATGCCATCAACTATGCTAGAAGCCCATGGGTTCTTAGCATACTCACCAATAATCTTGTACCTCCAATCCTCAGAAATATGTGCCATAGCATTCAACTGAGGTCTGCGAGATAATACGTCAGCTACAACATTCTGTTTTCCCCTTAATGAAGGTTATATCAAAATCATATGATTGCAACTTGTTGACCCATTTCTGTTGTCTTTCATTTAGGTCTCGCTGTCCAAGGAAGTGTTTCAGACTATTATGGTCTGTACGCACACTAAACTTGCTGCCCACCAAGTATTGCCTGAATTTAGCCAAAGCGTGCATAATGTCTAACATTTCCTTGTCATAAATGCTATAAAATCTTTCACGACCTCCAAGCTTTCTGCTCTCGAAAGCAATAGGGTGTCTCTCCTGCATCAACACGGCACCGATGCCCTCTCCCGAGGCATCACAGAATAAGTCAAAAAACTTCGTAAAGTCTGGTAGTGCTAACACTGGACATGAAGTCATGATCACCTTAAACCTATCAAAGCACTCCTGAGCCTGTGGTGACCAAACAAAAGCCCCCTTCTTTGTCAAATCAGTAAGGGGTGCAGTGTGTTGTGAGAACCCACTAACAAATCGTTTGTAGAAAGCACACAACCCAATAAATCCTCTAAGCTGGGTAAGGTTCTCTGGAACTGGCCACTCAACTATAGCTCGGACCTTCTCAGGGTCCATACCGACTCCCTTGGCACTGATGATGTGCCCAAGATACAACAACTCAACCATGCCTAGCTCACACTTGGACTCCTTGGCATACAAGGACTCCTCAGCCAAAATACCCAATACTGTATCCAAGTGAGCTAAATGCTCTTCCCATGACCTACTGTACACCAGAATGTCATCGAAGAAGACCAATACATATCTCCGCAGCTGAGAACTGAAAACTTTGTTCATCGTAGCCTGAAAAGTGGTAGGGGCATTGGTTAAACTGAAAGGCATAACCAAGAACTCAAAATGACCGCAATGGCACCTGAACGCAGTTTTCTCTATGTCCTGCTCCCTCATCCGAATCTGATGGTACCCCAATCTCAAATCAATCTTCGTGAAGAAGATAGCACCATGCAACTCATCAATCAACTCATCAATGCGGGGAATAGGATACCTGTTTTTTATAGTCCTCTTATTGAGCTGACGGTAATCAATACACATCCGTAGTGATCCATCATTTTTCTTCACCAATACAACCGATAAAGCAAAAGGTGATTTGTGCCCCATAGCCAACAACTCACTGATTGTTTTCTCAATCTAATCCTTGAGGCGTTTCGGATGTTTGTATGGTGTGATCATAATGGGCTTTGCGCCCTCCTCCAACTCTATAATGTGTTCAATTCCTCTGTCTGGAGGTCTACCTGGTGGAATATCGTTAAACACTTTAGAGTGTTTAATTCTTATCTCCTGAATGTCGGGATGGTACTCATTCTTTTGCTATTCCTGTTGTGCGGGCATTAACATACACTCAGCAGCCCACTCTACCATATCATGACGAATAAGCCTCTCCATCCGTCTGTGAGAAACAACTCTCAAGTTGCTGTCCCTGATAGCTTTAATCACATGTGGCTTCCCATTAACTTTAAACTTCATTTCAATATCTCGAAGATTGAGTGTGAACTCACCCAATTCGTGAAGCCATGCCATCCCCAGTACCACATCAGTGTCTCCCATATCAACAACGTAGAACTCAGTCTTGAACTCATAGTTGTTTAGCCGCATCGAAAGATCTGTTATTTTCCTATCACATTTGAGGGTGTACCCATCAGCTACCTTAACCCGAATACCCTCAAACTCTTTCGTCTGTATGTCGCGCTTCTCAACCAAACGTGCATCTATAAAGTTGTGTGTTGCACCTGTGTCAAGAAATGTTATAACTTTCTGACCAGCTAGGATCCCATGTAGCCTAAAGGAGCCATCTCTCTGAAGACTAGTCAAGTGTGCCTCTTGTAGTTTCCTTTCACCATCATGTTCATTATCATTTTCAAACTTTTCATCATCTAAATGCTCTGAATCAGCTTGCTGGTCCGACAGATCAGATTGCTCTTCAATCTCATAAAACCACTCCATCTGGTTACTTTTGGCTTTAGGACGAAGAGGGCATACATGTTTTTCATCATAGGGTGCTTTGCACCAAAAACACAACTTCTTGCATAGATCATTCAATGTCTCTCTGTCAAACGGTGGTGCATTACTTCTTTTAGGATCAGGTGGATCTCTCTTCCTGTCAAAGGGTCTATCTCTATCAAAAGATCTATTCGGTCTTGAGTTTGGCGTGGAAACCGAAGAGAACCTGTTGTGAGGTGCTGCATGCCTTTCTCATTGCCTCCTGAAGGGTGGGAGGATCAAATGCCTTGACCCAACCTCTCATTGGCTCATATAACCCCTCGGTGAATAGAATGACAAGTCTCCTCTCTGAAATACCTGTCACCATGACTGCAGTTCTCTGAAACTCCCCAATGTAAGCATCCAAACTACCTGTCTGTCTGAGCTGTGCTAGCTCTCTGAAGTAAAATTCTGGATCCTTCTTATCAAATCACTCAATGAGCTTGTTCATGAACTCCTGGTAAGTAGTAACCCGGTGATGACCCAATGTGTACATGTCGTGATGCCACCAATCATGCGCCAATCCATCAAGGTGTAGTGTGGCAAATTTAATGGCCTCGTCCTCCTGCATAGGTCTCAAAGATAGGTAATTGTCTAACTTTTGTACCCAAGACCTCACTGAATTCTTATCCGAGCCATCAAAATAAGGCAAGACAATCTTGCTCACCGCATGCTGAAGATTTATGTTTACCTGTGGTGGTTGCTGGTACTGGTGAGCTCTGCGCTCAAATCTACCTCCACCTCTGGGCTTATGCACATCCATAAACTCATGAAATGACAACGACTGCCTAATCTCAGAAGTCAAAGTCGAATACTCTCCAAACAGTCTGGTCACGTCTACCACTTAAGTACCATACTGTGGCTGAAACTCTGTATGGTGACCCTGTTGTTCCGCTTCCGGAGTCAGTGGTGCCTCCCTACTGATAAAGGTAGGCTGTCCAGGACTACGCTCGTGAACAACCGGTGACGGTTGCGGTCGTGCAGACATCTGTGGCTGGTCTATGCCTCCCAAACCACTAGACTGCCCTATCTAAATGTAGTGCTGGTGAGGCGAAGTATACTGTCTCATGGTACCTATCAGCTGCGACATCATGTCCATCATGTTGTCATGTCTACTCCTGTATTTTGCCTCAGTCATCTCAGCATTTTCTTTCTCTTTCCCTGAATCTCTAGGATTCTCTTAATCTGCCATGAGTGTAGTCACACTGTTTTCACTGCTGCAAGGGCTAGACCTGTGTATACCGAGAATCCCTGACACTGTCTCACCTTCTGGAATAGGTGGACCTGTCCAATCCTCAATTCTGCTTGTTCCTCTACCCTTACTGTAAAATATAATGTCTCTACTCATGAAAAAGCATCTAAAAAGCAAACTTCTGACTAAAAAAGCACAGGCTGGCAGGACTTTTGTGCTCTGATACCACTGTAAGAGACCAGGTGTCTCTCAACCCAATCACTAAAAGAAATTGCTATGTTTTTGTTTGTTTTTTGAATTTTTGATATTTTTTTGTGCTTTTTGCAGCAAATAAGGAATTGCGATTTTGAGAAATAAATGCTAATAAATTCATAAATAAATAGCAATGCATGAAATAACTCCCAGAGCAATGGCAGATGATTTTATTCTCATTATTGAACAAATACAATGCTATCCGGGTAACATGAAAGGAAGAACAATATTAATATTTCAAGAACCTGATTATTACTTGCAGCCGCTTGGAAGAATGAATAAAAGTACGGCCGGCTTGCAGACTTACTTCTCCAACCTCGAAAAGTGTGCAAAGCCTTCAAAACCCCTTGGCGTCCAACATGAAGGAACCAACAGGCAAGGAAAATAGGTGCATTCAACTAGAGAGGAAAATACATCCCTATTGCAGCAAAGTACGGCCTGTCAGCAGCATTAAATGCAGTCGTACCTTTCTTGGGAAGTGCGCCAGATGCTAGTCACTGATAGTCTCTGAAAACCGATTCTTCTTGAAGAACAATGAAACCAAAATACTAAAATAAACTCCACTGTAAACTCTGTATGACTTCTGGATGAAACCACGCTGATGGACAAGCTTCAACTGGTATTTCACAGTCTCAGTATGCCTAATTCTGAAGAGGGAACGTTCTTCAAAACCTGTTGATCTGTAGAAACCCTTGTTTCACAAACCCCAATGCTCTCAAAGAGAAAAAGACAAATTTGAATAATCATAACATAAGAGTTCGATTTGTCTTGGCAGTATATATAGCTCCTTCCAAAAGTTCGACCCAAGGCATTTTTTAATAATCATTTAAATAAATTAAGAATTTTGCCGTTTTTAGACTTAGGACAAATCTTTAATAAATGACGCCCCTTTTGATTAATAATTAAATGCTCATTTAATTATTATTTTAGCCCCTCTATTATAAAGTATTAAATACTTTATAATTTGCCATTTAATAATTTTAATATTTCATTAAAGTGACTTTATATTATAAAGTCAAATTAATAAACTTTTTAATAAACATTAAATGCCCAAGTAAACATTGTTTGCTCATCGGATTATCAAACTGGGTCAAAACTGAGTTGACCAACTGAACCAGGTGCCCTGCTATAAATAGCAACTCCTGCCTGCCTGACTTACTATAAATAGTAAGTATCTGTAAATCACTCTAGAAACGTCTGCCAGGGCCCAAACCTGAATCAACTGAAGGAGTAATGTTCCCGAGCACCGGATAACTGCCTCAAGTGATCCTCTACACACATCTGTCAGCCTACGAGGATCAGAATTGTAGGCTAACCTCTGAACTAGCTGCATTGTCTAGGAAGGGGACATTACAAAGTAGATGTTCCACGAATTTAATAACTGTTGCATCATGCCATTGAGAAATTTGAAGGAAAGAATCATCTACTTTTGGAGGGTCCAATCTTTGAGGAAAAGTATAATATATCAAACAAGTCACCAATTCCATATTCATGGCAGTAGCATTAAGTTTCTACATATCATAAGACATTAGCAGAAATCGTAAATATCTCATTCCAATTCATTGATGAATATAAAATATCCAGTTTAATCAGTTCTCAAAATGGAAAAATAGAGAAGAGTTATATAGGAACACTCTGAATTTCTGGGATGGGGAGATATGGGGACATAGGAGCAGGTTTCAGGTATGGCAATCTTTTTCTCAAATTTTGTTAAAAGCTAAAAAAATAACTTAAACAAACTAAAAAACAGCCTAAATTTAAAAAGTGAAAATAATGTGCTACATTTGCAATGACAGTCCTTTCCCTTTCAGATTTTTAGTGTCCAATCTTTGAGGAAAAGTATAATATAACAAACAAGTCACCAATTCCATATTCACGACAGTAGCATAAAATTTCTACACATTGTATGACATTATCAGAAATCGTGAATATCTCATTCCAATTCATTGATGAATATAAAAAATCCAGTTTACTCAGTTCTCAAAAACGGAAAAATAGAGGGAACACTCTGAATTTCTGGGATGGGGAGATATGAGGACATGGGGGCAAGGTTTCACGGACGGCAATGTTTTTCTCAAATTTTGCTAAAAGCTATTTAAATAACTTAAAAAAACTAAAAACGGCTTAAATTTTAAAAAATGAATACAATGTGCTGCATTTGCAATGACACTCCTTTCCCCTTTAGATTTTTAGGGGATTTTAAAACGTTTTTCCTTTACAAGATACATTTTTTAAATTTTTATACACCAAATGGAATAGGCTTTCCAATCCTAAAAAAAGAGGACGTGTCTCCAAGTACTAGAGATGTCCAAGACATCACCCAAATAGCTTTCAAAATAGCTTAAACAAACTAAAAACAGCTGAAATTTTAAGATGCAAATATTATGTGCTGCATTTACAATGACAATCTTGTCCATTATAGGCTATGGTGGTATGTTTTCATTTTACTTGGCTTTCAGTTTTGCTCCTTGGTTTTTATTTTGAAATGTTGGTTGTCTTTGTTAGGGTTTATTGAGACGGTTACCTTCTTATGCTTAAACCCTTTAAAACCCTAAGTCTGAGCGATGCTATAACACTTTTCTTTTAATCTTGTGTTGACCGCTTGCCCCGGTTAATAGATCTTAAAATGACAACTTATGGGTTTTTAGTCTCATGCTCTTACCGGCCCTTTTTGTTAGGTTACCAATCGAACCCATAGCTTGTTAATACCTTTTCCAAAATTTATTAAAAGCCTAAGTCTATGTCCCTCATGTCATTAATATCCGGCCCCTTTTCCTAGCACATCCTTAAAAACAATTTTTATGCACATGTTTAAATTTATGACTTAAGCACTAAGAGTCTGGCCCCGCCTAGGACACATGTCAAGCCCTTAGTATAGTGCAAACCTTCTTCGCATTGCATTTTCATGCCTCTAGCACATAGCAAGAATGCGTCGAGCGGTGTCTATAAAGTCGGGACACATGACGTTATCATTTAACAATGCTTCACTTCTTCGGAGTGCATTTTCATAAAAGGAGCGCATAAAGAAAACGCGTTGGGCCAAGATGAACAACATGAAGACAAGTGGCGGCCTTCAGTTGCAACACGAAATTCCTTAAGAGCACGGTCTCTTAAATTAAGCACATCGCAAAATTGTGCTAGGCGGGCTTCGCGAGATCAAAACACATTGCAGCGCGCATCGCAAAATTGGGCCAAGATGAACAACATGAAGACAAGTGGCGGCCTCCAATTGCAGCGCGAAGTTCCTTAAGAGCACGGTCTCTTAAATTAAGCGAATCGCAAAATTGCACTAGGCGGGCTTCGCGAGATCAAAACACATTGCACAATCTTGTTGCAACATGCTTCCTCTTTAGAGTGTATTTTTTTTCACAGAGCATGTAGTGAAAACGCACTAGATTTGCTTTGTTACGATGAAGGCAGGTGTCACAATGTAATTGTTGTGCATGCTTCCTTTGCATCACATTTTTGGTTCCTCAGTGCATAAGCAAATTGCGCTAGGATGGAACCGCTAAGAAATCAACACTTGTCATAAATTTAGTTCAGCGCTTCACTTCTTCAAAGCACATTTTTGTGCTCTTGGCGCATAAAGAAATGACATCGAGCGGTGATAAGCAAAAGGGGGACGTGTCTATCCCAAGATGCGGGGCTTAATCTCTTCACAGTGCATTTCTTTTCAAGAAGCACATATATAAAAGGCGTTGAGGGGATGATGTCACAGATGAACACTTGGCATTTATTTCTTTCAACGCATGGCTCTTGTGGAGCATGGTTTTGGACCATCAATGCATAAGGAAATTGCACTCAACGATAGTCGCAGAGATGTTGACATATGTTTGTCCCAGATTTCAGTGTTGCAATCCTTCTGAAAAGAATGCTATGTTCCTCACTAGATGATGCTCTGCAATCCTCCTCAAAACAAGACAAAATAGCACCATGATCCAACGTACAAATCTCAAAAGAAGCCATCTTCTCCTTGCACGGCTATCCAATAACAATCTCTACATTACCAATGTAGAGCCTTGTGCCCATAATATCATTTTGAGTACTCATTCCACTGGTGACACCTGAACCTGTAGCCAAGACTGATGCGCCTATGTCATCAACAATCCACCCCACTCTAAGTGGTCTCCTATGGATGTGAAAGATGCCCAACACAGGTGCATAGAAACACATACCAACCCCACCCAAACTGCTGGTATAAATCAAAACAGCTCCCTGCAGACAGGAAATCAAATCCATTATGGAGACAAAGGTATCACTAATGCCATAGGATGATAGAAACACATCATCAAACAAACCCTCAACATCAAGGTGGTGACTCCAGTCTCTCCTATCCACCCAAACAGTTGTTGTCCTCAAAGTGTAATCTAAAAACTCTCTAACCAATAAAGTAGGACAGCCATCAATCAACAATTTAGGACGTAGAAACCAATGGGTTAGAGCTGGAATACTTTTGGCCTCAAGCATAACTCCATCAAATGACTCCATGACATGAGTCGCCTATCCTGAAACCATGATAGCATTATGCTCCTCATAGTTGAAAAAATCGCTTAACTTGCGAGTAACCGCGTGCCAGTGATGGGGGTGAGTAAATCGCCTGATTACTCGCCGCTGATTTAAACTAAAACTCGCAGCGATTTAAACACAAAAAAAGCGCAAAAAATTGCATGCAATAAGAGAAAAATGCGGTCAAAATAAACTAGCAATCGTCTATTTATTTTTTGCCCTAAGTTTTTAATATTCAGGAGCCCAAAAATAAACATTTATTCATTTTATGCCGCCGCGACTGGGAGGAGAAAGACGACGACGCCACGACTGAGAGCAGAGAAAAAACGACAACCTTTCGAGCAGGATAAAACCAAGGCCGTCTGAGCTTCGCTGAGCAGGAGAGAAAACGTCTTCCAATGCACACAAACCAGGTATTTTCCTCGGTGTTTGTGTTTTTACCCTAATTTATTCTCTGCGTTTTCCCTTTGCATTTTTCCTCTGCATTTTTCCTTTGCATTTCTTCGCATTTTTTCCCTCAGCATCGTTAAAAAAATCATTTTTAATTTTTGTATGCATTTTCATTTTTGAACATAATACTATTACTCACCAAAAAAAAAAATATGAGTCTTAAAATTTAAATACTTATAATTATATAGTTGTTGTTAAATACTATTTTTGAATTTAAATAGTTTTTAAATACTATTTTTGAATTAAAATTTAAATAATTATAAATCTATAAATTTATAATAATATAGTTGTTTTTTAAATCGTTTTTTTTATTTTTAAGTTTGTTACTTATTTATAAAAGCTTTTAAATTTGTTTATTAATTTAAGGGCTATAATATAATTTTATTAAATTTATAATATTATAATTTATACCTATACATATGATATTAGATAAGTAATAAATATTATTAAATTTATAATAGTATACTTATAAATAATAAATTGAAACTTATAAAGAATAAATAATAAGTAATAAATATTATTAAATTTGTAATTTAAACTTACAATATTATACTTATAAATTAAAAAATAACAAGTAGTAAATATTATTAAATTTATAATTTAAACTTATAATATTATACTTATAAGCCTTAAATTTAAATATATTTATTACTCAAGTCTTTAAAATTTGATAAAATTTTATTTATCAAATTTAAAGCTTTTAAATATATTTATTACTTATTTGATATTATATTTATAAGTATAATATCAATCTTAGATTTATCAAATTTATAAGTATATTATTATATTTATCAAATTTAAAAGGCTTAATAACTATACTATCATAAATATGTTATATGCCATTTTGTTTACTACTCAAAGTTCAAACCAGTAAGAGACTAAATAATTTATAGTTTCATTTTACAGTTTAATAGTTTCATTTTACATATAAACTCGCCAAATTGATAAGATTCATTCCTTATAGAATGCTGCTCAAAGCTTAAGAGCTCACACTTGTAGGCACTAACAAATTTGAGTTCAATTATCAATTAGTTTCTCTTCAAAATCAACTGTCGCATGCTCATTTATATATGTTCATTATTAGTGCTCACTGTGCCATCAATGATGTGCCTTATTGTTTAACTTCACTTTTTATCTTTTAACGTTTATCTTGTCTCTCTTTTGCTAGGTATCTTGCTAAAAGAATATGGCTTCTACAAGTAAAAAGAGTGGTGGCAAACCAAGAGATCCTTGCTGGAAACATGGAACACTAGGTGCAGCACGAGAAGAGGTTATTTGCAACCATTGCACCGAGTCTTATTTTGAAGGCATAAACCGGCTAATCTACCACCTTGCACGAATACCTTGTCGAGATGTTACACCATGTAAAGAGGCACCCGAAGAGGTTGAGATGGAGGCCAAAGCCCTCCTTGCAGCATTTGACCAAAGGAAGGAAAGTAAAAAGAGAGCAGCAGAGGCAATGGCAGCCCCATATGCAAATTTCAGTTCTACAGGGTCACAAAGGACTATGGGAGGCTCTTCTTCTCTTGGGTACTGGAAGTGTGGGCAGCCTCAATTCTAGATTTTTTGTTCTGCATAATACTCCTGGTGCACAACCTTCATTGGAAGGTACTTCTTGGAATAAAGAGTTGCAAAATGAGGCCAAGTTGGCATGTGCTAAATTTTGGTTCTACAACAATATTTCGTTCAATGTTGCTTCTAGTCCTTATTGGGAAGGGTTGGTCACTACATTGACCGTGGCAGGTAAGGGGTTCAAGGCCCCAAGTCGTTATGAGTTGAGTGGGCCATTATTGCAGAATGAGGTCCAAAACACACACAAACTAGTGGAGGAACAGAGGAGAAGTTGGGAAAAGAATGGCTGCACCATTATATCTGATGGGTGGACGGATGGCAGAAATAGGACACTCATCAACTTTCTAGTGGCTTCAAGGGGACAATTGGTATTTCTAAAATCAGTTTATGCCTCCAATGAAACAAAAAATGCAGAGACCTTGTGCAACATGTTGGATGAGGTGGTGATGGAAGTAGGAGTTCAAAATGTAATTCAAATTGTGACCGACAATGCAGTTGCATATGTGGCAGCTGGTAAACTCCTAATGGCGAGCCATCCTAAATTATTTTGGAGCCCTTGTGCTGCCCACTGTCTTGACTTGCTCCTTGAAGACATAGGGAAACTAAGTTGGGTGAAGAATGCGGTTGAAGATGGAAAAAATATCACAAAGTTCATCTACAATCACACATGGCTCCTAAGTCTTATGAGAGAGCACACTGATGGTAAGGATCTCGTACGATCAGAAGTCACACGCTTTGCCACCAATTTCTTCACCTTGCAGAGTATTTTAGTTACATTGCCCAACCTCAAGCGCATGTTTGTGAGTGAAAAATAGTTGGAGAGTCCTTATTCCAAGAAGCCTGAAGCAGACAAAGTCAAGAAGACCATTTTTTATGATAGATTTGCCAAACAAATGGAGGAGATCATCAATGTAAGTTTTCAAACTTTGATTGATGATTTAGTTTTTTGCTTTTTAATATTACAACTTCCTGATTTTGTTAATTTTTTTATATTTTAGGTGTCAGAACTATTGGTTAGAGTTATAGGATTGGTGGATGGGGATAAAAGCCCCATGGGGTATCTATATGAGGCCATGGATAAGGCCAAAGAGGCAATTCAACATTTATATGGGTCAAACAAGACCAAATATGAACCCATATGACGCATAATAGATCGGAGGTGGAACTGACAACTCCACCAACATATTCATGCTGCTGCCCACTTTTTCAACCCCAAGTTTTATTTCTCTCCTACTTTCGAAGAAGATGCCGAGGTTCTTGTTGGCCTCAACACATGTATTGGGAGATTGGTTAGTAATGATGAGCTTCGAGATCTCATACTTGATGAGATACAGAGCTATAAGAAAGCCGGAGGGCCATTGTTTTCTTCCAAAGATTGCATTCGTAGGAGACACACTCTTCAACCAGGTAACAAATTCATGTGTTTAATATTGTTTTACTATTTATGTTAATGTTTAAGTTTATTAAATCCTTACTAAGTTATAAATGACAATTGTTATCCTTGCAGATTTGTGGTGGGAAGATTATGGTGCCACAACGCCTAATCTTCGAAAGGTTGCCATTCGCATTTTATCTCAGCCTTGTAGTGCATCTGGTTGTGAGCGCAACTGGAGTGTCTTTGAGGCCATTCACATGAAGAAGCGCAATCGGTTGACTCAAAAGCGCTTGAATGACCTTGTCTACGTTTGGTACAACCTTCGGTTGCATGAGAAGAAGATACAAGGGTTGAGTTCACATGAAGCACTTGACCTTGATGACATTGATCCATTCTCAGATTGGATTGTTGAACCTGATGAGGTCGATGTGGAACCATGGATAAGTGATGATGAGTTCACTGAGATGGAGAGGGAGGTAGAGGCCGCTGAATGGGAAGCAGAGGTCGCAACATATGAGGAGGAAGACGGCGAGCTTGGTCAGTCAGCAGAGGTTTCTTCACACACACAGCTTGACCCTATCCCTATGGATGAGGCACCTGTCAACGCACCTATTGAGGCTCCTATTGAGAACACTACAACTATACCATATACTTCAGCACCACCCACACAACAGCGACAAAAGTTTTTGAGTTTCAATCGGAGAAGAAATTTAGGATAGATAATTTTCATTGATATTGAAACTTGAAGTTGATATGTATTGAGACGTCGAACTTGTTTTTTTGGTCTATGATACATTGATGATTGATATGTATTAAGGTTTTAAAATCTAATTTTGATTTATATATGATAAAATCAGTTCATACATTGATGATTGATATGTATTAGACTCTAATTTTGATTTATATATGATGAAATCAATAATATATTCTAAAAATTCAGTTTATATGTGTTTTTAAACAATATTTTAAAAAATTATGTATTTTCAAATGTTCAATAAATTTGCCGAGTTATTGCCGAGTTTTTCCCTGGGTTTTTGCCAAGTCCCGAGTTTTTAAAATTTTTAAGTTTGTCGAGTTATTGCCGAGTCCGAGTTTTTCAACTATGATGCTCCTTGTAGGAATCTTCAACACAGGAAAACTCCTTGAGCCAAGGAAATTCTGAGTGTTCCCCTTGCCAAACCAACACAAGAGGCACAACACTCACATCTTGAGTGTGAACAATAGAATGTTGAACATCCGAAATACTGAGAGGGGTGAATCAGTATTCCATAGAACCATAATAAAATCCATTTAATCATTATCATAAATCTGACTGAATCAGCAAGAAGGAACATAAAATCAAATCAATACAACCATACACATGAACACCAAGATTTTTACGTGAAAAACCCAGAAAGGGAAAAATCATGGTGAGGGTTAACTCACAATATATTATATCCGGATACAAAATATTACAGGGTTCACTGCCAGGACTCACTGTCCTTAAAAGGGCTCACTGCCTGACTACAAAAGATGGCTAACCACCAAGATACAAAAGATAATGGCTCACTGCCAAAAGGTTGAACTAATGAAATACACCTTCAATGTGCAGGGTACAGTTCCAATGAAGCTCAGAATATGAAGTGCTGCCTCACACAACAATCGCTCAACAAATCTGCACTGATCCTCATTTGATAAAGCATTTAGGGTCGGACCTTTCTTCCACACACTTTCACACACACACCACTCTTCACTCGCTCCTCTTTGCATTCCTCAAAACATCTTATATATATACAAGTATATCTTATTCATCAATTAGGTCAGCCTAATTAGATGAAAACAAAATAATCCAAACTCTCTTTGTCGGCACCATCCATTATTTAAACATTTAATCCACGTAGTACATTATACCAAGTCGGCTAACATCCATAAACATAGCTAGTCTCCGTAATGCATTGCATACACTAAGTCGGCCAAGACTAGAATACAATTCTCCAAACCAACAAATAAACCTCAAAGCAAACATCTTCCGGATTTGAGAACACATTAATTTCCCATCATACCACCAACATAGAGACCATCAACAAAACCACAACATAAGAATGTTCACCTTAATAAAATGTGGAGTCTCCCACATAGTATGCCAAGCACAGAACAACAATAGAAAACAGAGTTGAACTCTGCCAGAGATAACTTTCTGCTCACAACCAAAGACGTCTCAAGATCCAGGATACAGTTGTGTGAATGAGTCATGATAACATGTTTAAGAGATTAGAATCATGTCAGATCTTGCAGTGAATTCCGGACTCAAATACCAACACATTGATCCATCACAAAAGATTATTACCAGCAGAGAACAACTTCTGGTAAACCAAGTAGACTCCCTATATAGTTATCACCATGTTGGCATCAATTGCAACATAGAGACAACCAACACAAACCATCCATACTTCATGCTCATCTTGCAAGGCCCAACAATCTCCCCCTTTGGCATTGATGGCAACATGCATGACAAAGACATTTTCAAATATACTACAATTGAATATTCTGAATACTCCCCCTATCAAAACTGTTCTTCACAAAAAAAAAAAAAATTTCTCTGATAACCTCTATCTCTTCATCTCTTTATCTCTCCATCTCTCTATCTCTCTATCTCTCCCCCTTTGACATCAATGACAAAGGATGGGGTCCGGTATGTATGTATATATGCATCAAAGTGTAATTAAAAAGATTTGAACACGAAATTGAATTAACGTAAAGAAGAACCTCTGAGACTCTCCAAGATGACCTACCACGACTTTTTTCTTTCTTCCCATGAACCTTTTGCACTTATAAGAGTCTTGTGAAATAGCTCGAGCTTAGTTAATGACTCTATACCATCTGCTAAAGTATTGGGACTAAGATTAATCTCTGATAATTCACCAATACAGCCAAGAGCACTAGAAACAGAAGTGTGCCTGGGTTTAATCATGTCTCTAAGTGCCACAAACTTTTTGATAACATCTGTCCTTTGATCCTGTAAAGAAAATAAGTTGTCCTGAAGCTGCACAATGCAAGACCACCTTTGATTATCTCTATCTTCTGCTGACTTGTATGTGTCTGCCTGAGTGCTCATCCGAGACTCGTTCATCCTTATCTCATTTCTTATATCCAGTGTACTGCCAGACCAATCTAGGCAAAAAGAAAGTAGTTCTTGTGCCTCTTCTTCACAAACCTGTACACTCTCTGACTCCTTCATCACTCGATTGTGTGCATTTGCACATTTTTCCTTGATATCTTCCAAATTTCCTTCATCAGACCTAATTCTAGCATGCACTTCAAGTCCGAAGATGTAGACCTTCAAAGAATCAATCATGCCACGGAGATTCTCCACAACAGAAATAGATGAATCAAAATTAGCACCAGGAATAACCTTCTGCAATTCTTCCAAAGCTTTTTGAATATTTATTCTTTCATGCTCATGTTGAGCTCTTTCAAACTCACTTCCTTCTTCAACTTCTTGCTTAACAACACTCTTCCTTTTCTTCCCTATTCCGGTTGCGCTACCAGAGGTACCTTCTATAGTGAGATTCTTAGGGATTTCCAAAAGAATTTTAACATAATTGTCAACTTCAGCCACTGACACTTCATAATCTAATTCTGATATCCAAACCAACCTTGATTCAACTGCTTCCATGTGACAGAAATCTGTAGACACAAGAAAATTGATGCTTCCGGAGTACCTTTCAACAACACTTACTGGAATTCTAAGCCTTCTACTTATCCTCATCTGAAATGTTCCAAAGAATGTAGCAAGGGCAGTCTCTTGTGCATCTGACCTACCAAGATTTATCATGAAGTTCCTGATTTGATGGGCAATAGGCTCTGTATTTGACCATTCTATCCTTCCTATTACCAATAGTTCTCTCAAAAAGTAGAAAAGTAAACAAACAACCAAATTGCCATACCCGAATATGTTCTTATTCTTCTTGATTTCCTTTAAATTCTTATTATTGGATCCACAATTGATCTCAAATCAATCTCTTTCCCTTCAAGATTCGCACCAATAACCTCAATTATCTCTTGTTCATCCACAATCTTCTGTTTGGGAACCGATTCGGAGGAACACAAACCAGTTACATCTCTGATTGCTTCTTTGGTAATCAAATATGTCTCATCAATCCATAAAGATTCATCGTGAATTCTGCTCAATACTATTCGAATATACTTTTCAAATTCAAACAAAGGGACTTTGCTCCAAACATCCAGCTTCTTCTCAACTAACGCTCTATAGGCATCAACACTCTCTTCCAATTCATTCTTCCATAACATACTCAACTGAACTAACGACATTTCTTCTATCTTGCAGTAAACAAATGCATAGATATTTTATGTGGAAAACACTCTCGGAGGAATGCGAGAGAACGCACCAACAGACTCTTCCGACACATTCTTCAAATATCTATTCAAACTAACTTGCACTCTATCCGCACTATTCACAACCTTTGAATTATCCATAGCAATAAAGATGAAATATTGTGCAAATAGGAATACCTCTGTAAATGCCAACAAGGAATGTATAGATATCCTGCTTTCGGAGCTCACTTCGAATCCACTTGATTTCTTCTTCAAACCCTGAAACTCTGAATTGCTCTCTAAACTTCCTTTGCACGCTTCTCCGAAAATACATAAGTCTCTTGAATTATCTGAATTTATTCTTTTCATTCTGAATGATTTTGCAATAAATACTTCAACTCATAGGTAGATTGCCTTGAAAATTGTGTACGCCTCCATTCTTTCTACATACCTCATCCTTCACATATGCGACTGAGAAAATTCCTTAATTTCGTTACCACATAAAACATACTTCTGTCATGATGTGACACAAGTATCGATGAGGGGGTTTAATAGATTTTCTGATAATTGCTCCCCCTTAGCCACTGCTTGACTTAAAATTTGACAAGAGTATCTACACCGAAGGTTGGCACAGATAACACTGATGATTCCAAATCTTGCTTGAATTCTCCGTCCTTTCTCCAAATCTTTTTCATTACTTTTCTTACTTCTTTCGGATTTATGATTTGATCATTCTTCTTCGCCAAATTATTCTTTCTTCTTCTGCAGTTATTAATAGGGTGTTCTGGATTGTTGTACTTACAACAAATAGCATACTTCTTTCCATCTTTTCTTTTATTCAGCTTATCTTCACACAGACTGACTTTCTATCCAATCTTCTTGCACTTAAGACATTTGTCGGGGAATGATAAAGAACCATTCATCATACTTTTGCAGTCCTTTGTCTTATGACCAAATTTCTTTCAGAAATAACAAACACCATTGAAAGATAAATACCTTTTAGCATCAGATTGTTTGATAGGAGTTCTTTCGGAGTTTTTTCTTAGATCCTTGATTTGTCCATCTTTGCATGGAGTCTTCTTCGCTTTGGAACTTTGACCTTCCTCAAACCTTAAACCATTCTTATCCATTGCCGGTTTCTGAGAGGTAATCAACTTATCAAGCATCGCTGGCTTATCTTATATTTGTCTTCAAAACTTCTTGCCTTTTCCAGATTAGATTTCAAAATTTATGCTTCTTCCTCAAGCTTTATGCATTCAACTATCTTCCTATGAATTTCAATTTCCTGACATTCTTCAGTTCTTTTTGTTAGAGCAAATAACCCAAGAAAATCATCTGCAAAACAAAACCTTCACAAAGTACGAGAGAGGCAACACAAGGCCATTTCACCAGAACAAGAGTGAATGAATTGAGATAATTTACATACTATACATAATGCATTATAAAGGTATGAAATATATGGTGGGTATAAAACTTTCCGATATGGGAAAGAAACCACCCGAGAGATTAATTAAACTATTTTGCCTAAGTAAACTTAAGCAGGTAAATGGTAAAAACCATTTACTCCAACACCCCCCCTTAAGTGCAACTTAGGGATAATTATTATGCAAAAAATGAAAAATGCAATATGGGTCTCGGCTACACAACCATGTTAGGTACCCATTTACAATGCAAAAAAAGAAATCTCTCACTACCAAAGAAATGGTTCTAAAAGAACCCGTGCAGTTCAACAGACTTCACGTTGGTTCCTGTTGTAATGTGTGAACCAACATGGTTTGATATAAGGGAATTTTCTCTATTGAAATAAGGGATCTTTCAGGGTCGTTGTTTCTAACGATGTGAGATGTGCTAGCAAGTTAAACTTTATCTATTTGTTCAATATTACATATTGAATATTAATATAAAAATATAGTTAAGAAACTCAGAGAACCTCGAATTAATATATTATTCAAATACTTGAAAAAAATTGAAAAAAAAAGGTTGACAAACCTGGATAATATCCATTATAGACCTATCAATCAAAATGTTCTACGGATATAGGCCTTGTTTGGAATCCTGAAATTGTGGCGGGTATAGTTTAGTGGTAAAAGTGTGATTTGTTCTATCATTATATTGACAGAGTTGAAGGCTCTCGTCTATATTTTGAAAAAATTATATTTCTATAGAAGTTCCAAACCTCTCCTATGAATACCCTGGTTCAGGAAAGGAATTGTACACATTCTCGTAATTTGGATCTGGAATGATAAAAGGACCATATTTTCCATTCCATCCAAGATAGCGAAACAGAATGTAGAATGTTTCAAGGATTAGACCGATCTATCTAATCGAATCAATCAAAGATCCATGAATATCAAAAGATTCTTTTTCATCGTAACTAAATGTTCGACTGCTAGAACAGCAAAAGTTGGAGTATACTGATTGATTTCTTATTTAAATAAGACTAACTAAAAACATTCCTCCTAGAGTAGCTGTTAATATGAATAACAAAAACTCTGTTACAGCCATTTTTGTACATTGAATGTATTCCACAGATAGAGGAATACATAAAGTGGAACATAATAAAATGAGAAACCGAAATATTTTATTAAAATTGTTTGTTTGGAAATTACCAAAAAAACTGATCGTAGGTTCTTCTCTCCATTGAAATAACAGAACCGCTATACTTAGCACTAAACTTGTTAAAGAGATGAAATAGAACCAAGTTGTCTTTTTCTGATCAGACATGAAATCGATAACTAGAAGAAGAAATAGACCGATAATCAAGATACATTCTGGAAAAATGGAACTTCCATAGAAGAGAAGCAAATGAAATTCTTTCATAAAAATGATTTAAAGGTATTAATTGAAAACGAATTTTTCATTTTGGCCAGATCATGATTTAGTAACTTCAATTAATCTTCGAAAAACATTTTCTTCCATTTACATTTATAATAAACCTAATGAATAAGATTGAATATTGATAATCTCCTTATTATCATTTATCTATGATTTATTTTTCATTCTTCTTTCCTTTCGTTTTCGTTCCAATAAAATTTGTATCAATTTTGATAAAGTAAGTTTTCTTTGGGCCGAGTTCGATTTGATTAAGGGACCAAACAGACGAAAGTCACTTGATTACAAGCGATCAATTGTATCAAATTCAAATTTGATTTCTTTCCATACTTCACAAGCGGCAGCTAGTTCAGGACTCCATTTAGTAGCTTCACGGATCACTTCATTACCTTCATGCGCAAGATCACGTCCTTCATTACGGGCTTGTACACAAGCTTCTAAAGCGACTCGATTAGCCACTGCACCAGGTGTATTTCCCCAAGGGTGCCCCAAAGTCCCTCCACCAAACTGTAATATGGAATCATCCCCAAAGATCTCGGTCAGAGCAGGCATATGCCAAACGTGAATACCTCCTGAAGCTACAGGCAGAACACCCGGCATAGAGACCCAATCTTGAGTGAAATAAATACCACGACTTCGGTCTTTTTCAATAAAATCATCACGTAATAGATCAACAAAACCCAAAGTGACTTCTCGTTCTCCTTCAAGTTTACCTACTACAGTACCAGCGTGAATATGATCTCCACCAGACATACGTAGTGCTTTAGCCAGTACACGGAAGTGCATACTGTTGGCGTTTCAATTAGCACCTCTGGAGTGCTTATTGGAAACGGACAGCTATTGCAAGTGTGTTAGTACATGCTCTTCGGATTATAGAGAGGAAGATCTCTCTTTGCTGATTTTCTACTGTAAAAAAGGGGTGTACTAAGATTTCCTATCTTTTTTACTCAGCGGTAGGACACAAGGGTGCATAAACCAATGCGCCGTAGCTAAGCTTTTTCTCTGGTTTCCGCAGATCTTAACTACGACTAACTAAGCTTCTAAACTATCCTACCTCCTCAAGAAAACAGAGCATGAGGGCGTAGGAGCGAAATGGTATGGTTGGATCACTTGAATCCTCCGTCTCAATGGAATATGGCCGAGGCTCTGAACCTTCGGAAATATACCAAGATAGGGCTCGATACAAGCAAACACTCGTTACGGTAAACTGGATCTGAGACTTGCCAAGGAGGAGGAACCCCTATCCGAGGTATAGGCTTGGAAGCAGCTCACTGGAAACAACAAGGAACGATGGCCTTTCTAACAGGATTCCCGAGGAGGTGACGACACCTGTCCAAAGTCTAGGCTGCAAGAAAGATCATTAAACAACATCAAACGATAATGATTGATGACAAAATATCCAAGGAGGCGACGACACCTGTCCAAGGAGGAGATTGAAACAATGCACTATTTAAAAACAAGACTTTGAATAACTCAAATAATTAGATCAATCAAGCTTGCACCATCTGATTTATTTCTTTAAGATTATTCAAAGAATTACAAAGGTCGGGACAGCAAAGGCACGAAATCATGCACAATTGCGATCAACCAACGAACTCTCATCCAAGAGTGAACAGATATAAACAAGCGAACTCTGGCAACAGTGGCGCAGCAATTTTGCTAGCAAATAGAGGTTAAACAAATAAAGAACCTAAGGCTCTTATTTATAGAAACTCAAAAGAGTAGGCAACCCTAAAATCTCCTTGAGTTAACAAACAGTTCTTGCCAATCAGCAAGATATTATTCTATGTCTAAAAGTAGGTGAGCAAACAGTTAACTGGAAATCTACTTCAGTTAACTGAAACTAAACAAAAGTCAAACTGGAAGTCTACCTCAGTTGACTGACACCTAACTAAAAGTGAACTTATGTTACAAATGTGTCTCCAAATAGACATCCACCTTTTGAGGAAATCTGAGATCCACAAATCGTGGGAGTCAAATAGACATCCTAGATTAGTGGGATCTGACATGCATGATCTGTGGAGATCTGGAGTCAACTTGGAAAGGGGCATCAAGTTGACTTCAGTCGTATTTATTGCTACTTTGGAGGGTAGGACGTCCTTCTTGAGGTGTTTGACACCTCATCACCATTGGTCAACGGTGCTTTTGTTCATTCGTTGACTTCTTCATACGGAGACCGTTACATGTCTGTCAATCGTCAGCTTACCGCTTGTCAGCAACTTGATGTATGTATCTCCTTCATTCTGCTTCCCTTAGGAGGGTTACTCCTTTTCTTTTTGTCTATGTTTCCACTTTGACGTGGAAGGTAGTGTAGTATTAACCGATGGCGGCTCTGTGTTGGGAATGACTACCTTCCGCGTTCTTTTGCAGCTTGGACGTTTTCCTTGATCTTTCTCAATGGAAGAATGTTGTGTGATGAAACCGCGAAGCTTGACGATGAAACCGCGAAGCTTGACCACGATCACTCCAACTGCGAGAAATGCACATGAACTTGCTGCATGTGTAAAATTCCAACAGTTACAATCCTCTAAACTGGCCTTGGAAGGCAATCAGATATACGAGGTGAAACTATTATGGAACCTATGGACTTGTTTCTATGCTTGTCAATCTGGCTAGATTGACCTCTGGGTGTGCCTGACGCAGATCGGTGCCAGCCGTTTTCAGAAAATCATGGAGTAAGACCAATTTGGTCTTGTATTCGTCTTGAGAGAGTTGTGTTTTGAAAACCTTGAAGATTGACTGTGCACACGATGCTACTCGGACAACTTTTTCTGGAACTGCTAAAAATAGCCTTGCCGAGGGTAATTTTTACGAAAAATTCCGAAACATGGGTTTTGTTGAGAATAATTCTCTAAACAAACCCAGATCGTCAGAAATTCGGAAAAACGAGTTTTTCTTTGACATGCAAGAGCCCTTTGGTGGCAGAGGCAGCGAGGCACCAGAAAGTGATTTTTCTCGGAAAAATCCAACACATGGGTTTTGTTCGTGCTTCAGAGCTGAACAAACCCAGTTTGTCCGTTTTTCAATATTATGACTTTTTCCGGAAACCCTAAAAAATAGGGGCAGCAAGGCTACTTTTTCTGGAAAAATCCAACATGTGGGTTTTGTTGAAAAAGCTATGCTGATCATACCCAGTTGGCCAGATCTGTGATTATTTGTCGTTTCCTGTGACATGCAAAGAAATATAGACAGAAATAGAGGAAGTAGACAGAAGATGGATTGGAAGTTATAAACTGCCACTTTGCAAGAATTATGCCTTTTGATGCAAACTCTGATAAATAGTCCCTCTGTGCAACAGATCTTCAAAAATATGAAGAACGGTGAAAACCCCTCTGTCAGATCTTCAAAAATGTTGGAGAAGAAAAATATCCGTTCTTGAGCTCCTCAACCTGCAAAGAAATAATGAATAATGGATGCCTAGATGCTTTGATATGTCAATTTGGAGTTGCAAGCATCAATTGGGCATCCAACTCATGATTGAGCCTGATTTGGAGTTCAAAAAGGTGATTTCCACTGATTGTGGAGTGTTTGGCCTCTTTTTGCCTCCAAAATTTGTTAACTCAAGTCAACATTTGCTTTTGACTTTCTTAGGCTTCCTTTTTGGAGTTTTGATCATTTTTGCAGGTTGAAGTGCCTCTGTTTGATCTTCGATCCTGGCTACTCAGTTGATCTTCGGCAATTGCTGACGGATCCGTTGTTGAGATGGGATCAACTTGATGAGATATGCCTGGGAGAGATTAACTCAGAAAACTGAGTTTGGACCTCCAGAATGAGGGGCGCCTTTCTTCAAGAGGGGCGCTTTTGGCTGTGCCTTAGTCAATTTTCATTGACTGTTCTTCACTTTGGCCTTTTCAGACCCTCTGTGCTCTGATCTGACGCTCCCGTTGATGGATGAGTCGGATGACTCTGCTTGACAATGCATCGGGTAGCCAACTCAACCTTGCTCAGGATGACTGACTTCTCAGTTGATGACAACAAGTTTTGGTCCTTCAAACTTAAGGGCGCCCTTGGCCAGCAGGGGCGCTTTTAGCTTGTTGATTGATTTTGCTTATGCTGTGAACTGCCTGACTTTGATCTCCTCTATCAGATGACTGATTTGTCAGAAGTTTTTGCTGATGGTTTCACTGGCGAGACTGGTCATAGCTGAGAAGATCATCCTGGGAAGCAGTAAAGATTCTGAGTGAATCTGGATGCCTTCAAGAAAGGGCGCCTTTCTTCAAGAGGGGCGCTTTTAGCCATGCCTTAGCCATTTTTTGGCTTATCTTTCCAGTTCTTCAATTTTGGCTTTTTCTGCTTGACCTCAGCGTGTGATCGTTTTGCATGTCCTGTGAACCTGCTGTCAGATTGATCGCGTAGCTGGGAGGAAGCTGGAAAGATATCATGTATAGAGTTGCTGCTTATGGATTCATCTGGTGTCTGCAACTGAGGGGCGCCCCTGGCCAAGCAGGGGCGCTTTTACCTTGAAGCTCTCTGATTTGGCACTTCTGTCGTCAATGGATCCTCCATACTTCGCTGACGGTTGGTCAATGATCCCTGAATCAGATGATCTTGCTGATTGTTTCGTTGTCGAGCCAGTATGAAAGTGAAGAGGATGACTGTTTTGACAATGCCAGATGATTTGATTTGCCCTCTGAGGTTCAAGGGCGCCTTTCTTCAAGAGGGGCGCTTTTAGCCACTGTAGACTGTGTTTTGCCTTGGTAGACAAAACATGCACCTTCCAGACTTAGCCAAATTTTGGCCTTTTCCGTTTTGAGAATCTCCTCCGTTGAAACAACATCTTTTCATCCTTTTTCGCCATAGCTTCTTGGTTGAAGCTTTTGAGGTTTAGCTTTCAGCACCTGGTACTGGCCAATCTGCCATTAATGGCTGCGGAGCTCCTAACTTTGTTCCTGAAAAATAGAAATAGACCCACCAGAGTAAAACATATTTTTTGATAATTCTGACTTGATCAGTGTGATCGTGAAGGCAATTAATCCTATCAGAATTATTTTCAAACATTTCCGGGAAGGTCCTATTTTTTAGGGTTTCCTTAAAAATAGGGGCGTAAAACCCTAATTTTCATTTTTTCAAAATTTTAACCATAGGTTCCTTGACAGAAACCCACAAAGATTTCATGTTTGTTTTGACCTAAAACATACTTTCAATGGCATTTTTACATTGTTTAGCTCAATTTAAGCAGAATGCCAAAAATTTCATTTTGGGTACAACATAGGCTCCGTCTGGTGACCATGTCGGATACCTACGGCATAGGAGAACCAAGAATCTCAAGTTTCGTAGACCAGTACTTTTATTAGTTGGGCAATGGAGTCAGGACTTATTTCCTATTTCACATAAGAACTTGAAGTTCATGGTATTATTGGGGCTCACCTATTTATTCACCTAAAACAAGACTTCCTAAGAAATCACCTAATACACGACAATACTTTACGAAACAGGGAAATACATAACTACATAACGTTAAAGCAATAGAAATTTATTTTACAAAGAACTCACCCCATCCCCGAAGGGACGAAATGTTTCAAGTATTGCCTGTTTCATGGCAGCGCGAAGAGCCTCCCATCGATGCTGCTTCTGCCTGAAAGGCTTTACTTCTCTTCTGATGGGAATTGTAGGAGACAATCCCTCTGGAATGAAGATTCTCAGGTATTTGTTTATCCAAGCAAAAGTACTTTGACAAAAGTCAGAATACAATGCAAATGGAAAAGTTGATACCCCTGAGACATTAGTTCTGCTGTCATTCATCTCCGGGATGTTGAACTCTTCAAACCAATCAATCGAGTTCCAAACTCGATTTCTATAATGTCGTAGGTGATCTTTGCTGATCTGAAAATATCCTTTGACCGGCTCATGGATCAGCTCTAGATCGCCTTTAACACACAGGAGTTTGATTCCCATGTCTTCGGCATCTTTGAGGCCTAACAAAAGCACCTCTTTCTCAGCTTCAGTGAATTCCAATTGCACAGATGGGTGCAACTGTCCTTTAGGAGAGATGATCACTTCCCCTATTTCTGAAACTGTAATTGAACAACCTCCATCGAATAGTGTTGTCCATGACCTTGCGTCCTCTGTTAGTATCTTTTCGGAACATGCAATGTTCTGATCTTCAGTTTCTATCTTTGGCAAAGTCACAAAATTACCGGGATTCGTTTCAGGTTTTGCTCCTGCTGGAATAGATGACTCGAGCATAGCCTGCTTCTTTACAACTTTGAGAATCTGATCTAGTTGTTCTGGATGATCCTGAAGATATTCCAGTTGAGAGATTTGTACCTTGGTCTTCATCATGGAAGCTATGATGTCAAAATTTGCTGAAGAAGGATCTTGAGCAACTTGCATAGCGTTCTTCTGTGGGGACCTGGGATTGGAAGTGGAAAGCACCTCTTCACCCTTTTCGTTTGATCTTCGTCTTTCTTCCTCTTCTTTCTGTGCTTTGAAGTGTTGAACACTTGTAGACACAGGCGTTGAAAATTTTTCGTGATTCACTGCAAGAGAAAAGTGACGGTAGTCTTCTTCTTCTTGATTAATATCGGGTTCAAAATATCCCGTTGCGGAGTCGCCATCGAAGTTGTCCGTTTGTGGTAGGACAACATTTGAACTTGTTGGTACAAAACTAGAACTGGGAGTAGCTTCAGCATATCCCATGATTTGGGTCATTCTCAAATTCTCAGGACATGTGAATCCGGTATGTGCATCAGTGTCATGGAAACAACAAAATACTGCACTGTGTGCAGCTTCAATCATTGGTCTTGATGGAGGTGTTGGCAACCGTGGCTGAAGATTGTCTCTCTTTGGCTGGTACGATTGCTGAACTGGAGATTTGATAGAATCTGCTTTCATCAAGCCGGAAGTGATCATATTATACTCCAACTCAATGGCGTGTTCTTGCACACTCTTCAACTCTGTTCCTTTCGCCATCTTCAAGAAGAAGGCTATCTCTGATGGAAGAGCATTTATGAAACAGCTTATCAGAATCTCCAATGATGGATCGAATGTAAATGAAAGTTTTGCAACAAGACGATCAAATCTTGCCACAAACTCCCTCATGTGCTCGTTGCGCTCCATCTTCAAATTTGTAAGTTGGGCAAACAACAAATGATTGTTTTCAGCGGGCTTGAATCTCGCCAAAAACTTCTCACTCATAGATTCCCAACTTGTAATAATGCCTGGCTTCAGGTGACTAAACCAATCCGCAGCATTCCCAACAAGAGTCTCCACAAAGAGACGTACTGCGATGTCTTCATGTGGCACATGCAAGATGGCGCAAGCCGTTGTGAATGCAGCAAAATGTTCATCTGGGTGTTGACTCCCATCATCGTGAAATTGGGGAAAGTGCTTCCTTGACCCTTTAGGCAACTCATGATTTACCTGAAAAGCCAAGGGTCCAATGTTATTACCCCAAGGTAATGAAGGTCGACGCCTCTCGCCAACATTATTATTATTACCATCCATTGCTTCTTGTATGGATCATGCAATTGGATGTTAGAGGATCATTCCCGAACCTCTTCAAAGATTTTCTCCACGTCGGATGCTTCTCCGATGTCTTCTCGAAGTCAAGGATTATTTCTCCTTCGTATGTATACTTGGTGAGCCAGGATGCTTACTGCCACGCGGGTGGTGGTAACACTGGTCTCTCACCTGCAAGGTCAGCCTTTCTTTCTTCCTCGTCCAGAGTAATAGCTGCGGCTCTCCACTGAGCTAGTGATGTATTCTTTTCAAAGATGAAAGTACGAAAGCTACTGATGATGTCCGTCTGCTCTCCTTAAATGAATGTAAGATCTGGTTGGAGAGTTGCTGGAGCAAGATCAGGTTGTTCAATTGGTGCCCAAGGACGCCAGATGCCCATTTCGTGTCATAAAAGCGTTAAGCTTTTCTTCAAGTTTTATGCCTCTTTGCCCCACGACGGGCGCCCGAAAACTGTTGGCGTTTCAATTAGCACCTCTGGAGTGCTTATTGGAAACGGACAGCTATTGCAAGTGTGTTAGTACATGCTCTTCGGATTATAGAGAGGAAGATCTCTCTTTGCTGATTTTCTACTGTAAAAAAGGGGTGTACTAAGATTTCCTATCTTTTTTACTCAGCGGCAGGACACAAGGGTGCATAAACCAATGCGCCGTAGCTAAGCTTTTTCTCTGGTTTCCGCAGATCTTAACTACGACTAACTAAGCTTCTAAACTATCCTACCTCCTCAAGATAAACAGAGCATGAGGGCGTAGGAGCGAAATGGTATGGTTGGATCACTTGAATCCTCCGTCTCAATGGAATATGGCCGAGGCTCTGAACCTTCGGATATATACCAAGATAGGGCTCGATACAAGCAAACACTCGTTACGGTAAACTGGATCTGAGACTTGCCAAGGAGGAGGAACCCCTATCCGAGGTATAGGCTTGGAAGCAGCTCACTGGAAACAACAAGGAACGATGGCCTTTCTAACAGGATTCCCGAGGAGGTGACGACACCTGTCCAAAGTCTAGGCTGCAAGAAAGATCATTAAACAACATCAAACGATAATGATTGATGACAAAATATCCAAGGAGGCGACGACACCTGTCCAAGGAGGAGATTGAAACAATGCACTATTTAAAAACAAGACTTTGAATAACTCAAATAATTAGATCAATCAAGCTTGCACCATCTGATTTATTTCTTTAAAATTCTTCAAAGAATTACAAAGGTCGGGACAGCAAAGGCACGAAATCATGCACAATTGCGATCAACCAACGAACTCTCATCCAAGAGTGAACAGATATAAACAAGCGAACTCTGGCAACAGTGGCGCAGCAATTTTGCTAGCAAATAAAGGTTAAACAAATAAAGAACCTAAGGCTCTTATTTATAGAAACTCAAAGGAGTAGGCAACCCTAAAATCTCCTTGAGTTAACAAACAGTTCTTGCCAATCAGCAAGATATTATTCTATGTCTAAAAGTAGGTGAGCAAACAGTTAACTGGAAATCTACTTCAGTTAACTGAAACTAAACAAAAGTCAAACTGGAAGTCTACCTCAGTTGACTGACACCTAACTAAAAGTGAACTTATGTTACAAATGTGTCTCCAAATAGACATCCACCTTTTGAGGAAATCTGAGATCCACAAATCGTGGGAGTCAAATAGACATCCTAGATTAGTGGGATCTGACATGCATGATCTGTGGAGATCTGGAGTCAACTCGGAAAGGGGCATCAAGTTGACTTCAGTCGTATTTATTGCTACTTTGGAGGGTAGGACGTCCTTCTTGAGGTTTTGACACCTCATCACCATTGGTCAACGGTGCTTTTGTTCATTCGTTGACTTCTTCATACGGAGACCGTTACATGTCTGTCAATCGTCAGCTTACCGCTTGTCAGCAACTTGATGTATGTATCTCCTTCATTCTGCTTCCCTTAGGAGGGTTACTCCTTTTCTTTTTGTCTATGTTTCCACTTTGACGTGGAAGGTAGTGTAGTATTAACCGATGGCGGCTCTGTGTTGGGAATGACTACCTTCCGCGTTCTTTTGCAGCTTGGACGTTTTCCTTGATCTTTCTCAATGGAAGAATGTCGTGTGATGAAACCGCGAAGCTTGACGATGAAACCGCGAAGCTTGACCACGATCACTCCAACTGCGAGAAATGCACCTGAACTTGCTGCATGTGTAAAATTCCAACAGTTACAATCCTCTAAACTGGCCTTGGAAGGCAATCAAATATACGAGGTGAAACTATTATGGAACCTATGGACTTGCTTCTATGCTTGTCAATCTGGCTAGATTGACCTCTGGGTGTGCCTGACGCAGATCGGTGCCAGCTGTTTTCAGAAAATCATGGAGTAAGACCAATTTGGTCTTGTATTCGTCTTGAGAGAGTTGTGTTTTGAAAACCTTGAAGATTGACTGTGCACACGATGCTACTCGGACAACTTTTTCTGGAACTGCTAAAAATAGCCTTGCCGAGGGTAATTTTTACGAAAAATTCCGAAACATGGGTTTTGTTGAGAATAATTCTCTAAACAAACCCACATCGTCAGAAATTCGAAAAAACGAGTTTTTCTTTGACATGCAAGAGCCCTTTGGTGGCAGAGGCAGCGAGGCATCAGAAAGTGATTTTTCTCGGAAAAATCCAACACATGGGTTTTGTTCGTGCTTCAGAGTTGAACAAACCCAGTTTGTCCGTTTTTCAATATTATGACTTTTTCCGGAAACCCTAAAAAATAGGGGCAGCAGGGCTACTTTTTCTGGAAAAATCCAACATGTGGGTTTTGTTCGTGCTTCAGAGCTGAACAAACCCAGTTTGTCCGTTTTTCAATATTATGACTTTTTCCGGAAACCCTAAAAAATAGGGGCAGCAGGGCTACTTTTTCTGGAAAAATCCAACATGTGGGTTTTGTTGAAAAAGCTATGCTGATCATACCCAGTTGGCCAGATCTGTGATTATTTGTCGTTTCCTGTGACATGCAAAGAAATATAGACAGAAATAGAGGAAGTAGACAGAAGATGGATTGGAAGTTATAAACTGCCACTTTGCAAGAATTATGCCTTTTGATGCAAACTCTGATAAATAGTCCCTCTGTGCAGCAGATCTTCAAAAATATGAAGAACGGTGAAAACCCCTCTGTCAGATCTTCAAAAATGTTGGAGAAGAAAAATATTCGTTCTTGAGCTCCTCAACCTGCAAAGAAATAATGAATAATGGATGCCTAGATGCTTTGATATGTCAATTTGGAGTTGCAAGCATCAATTGGGCATCCAACTCATGATTGAGCCTGATTTGGAGTTCAAAAAGGTGATTTCCACTGATTGTGGAGTTTTTGGCCTCTTTTTGCCTCCAAAATTTGTTAACTCAAGTCAACATTTGCTTTTGACTTTCTTAGGCTTCCTTTTTGGAGTTTTGATCATTTTTGCAGGTTGAAGTGCCTCTGTTTGATCTTCGATCCTTGCTACTCAGTTGATCTTCGGCAATTGCTGACGGATCCGTTGTTGAGATGGGATCAACTTGATGAGATATGCCTGGGAGAGATTAACTCAGAAAACTGAGTTTGGACCTCCAGAATGAGGGGCGCCTTTCTTCAAGAGGGGCGCTTTTGGCTGTGCCTTAGTCAATTTTCATTGACTGTTCTTCGTTTTGGCCTTTTCAGACCCTCTGTGCTCTGATCTGACGTTCCCGTTGATGGATGAGTCGGATGACTCTGCTTGACGATGCATCGGGTAGCCAACTCAATCTTGCTCAGGATGACTGACTTCTCAGTTGATGACAACAAGTTTTGGTCCTTCAAACTTAAGGGCGCCCTTGGCCAGCAGGGGCGCTTTTAGCTTGTTGACTGATTTTGCTTATGCTGTGAACTGCCTGACTTTGATCTCCTCTATCAGATGACTGATTTGTCAGAAGTTTTTGCTGATGGTTTCACTGGCGAGACTGGTCATAGCTGAGAAGATCATCCTGGGAGGCAGTAAAGATTCTGAGTGAATCTGGATGCCTTCAAGAAAGGGCGCCTTTCTTCAAGAGGGGCGCTTTTAGCCATGCCTTAGCCATTTTTTGGCTTATCTTTCCAGTTCTTCAATTTTGGCTTTTTCTGCTTGACCTCAGCGTGTGATCGTTTTGCGTGTCCTGTGAACCTGCTGTCAGATTGATCGCGTAGCTGGGAGGAAGCTGGAAAGATATCATGTATAGAGTTGCTGCTTATGGATTCATCTGGTGTCTGCAACTGAGGGGCGCCCCTGGCCAGCAGGGGCGCTTTTACCTTGAAGCTCTCTGATTTGGCACTTCTGTCGTCAATGGATCCTCCATACTTCGCTGACGGTTGGTCAATGATCCCTGAATCAGATGATCTTGCTGATTGTTTCGTTGTCGAGCCAGTATGAAAGTGAAGAGGATGACTGTTTTGACAATGCCAGATGATTTGATTTGCCCTTTGAGGTTCAAGGGCGCCTTTCTTCAAGAGGGGCGCTTTTAGCCACTGTAGACTGTGTTTTGCCTTGGTAGACAAAACATGCACCTTCCAGACTTAGCCAAATTTTGGCCTTTTCCGTTTTGAGAATCTCCTCCGTTGAAACAACATCTTTTCATCCTTTTTCGCCATAGCTTCTTGGTTGAAGCTTTTGAGTTTTAGCTTTCAGCACCTGGTACTGGCCAATCTGCCATTAATGGCTGCAGAGCTCCTAACTTTGTTCCTGAAAAATAGAAATAGACCCACCAGAGTAAAACATATTTTTTGATAATTCTGACTTGATCGGTGTGATCGTGAAGGCAATTAATCCTATCAGAATTATTTTCAAACATTTCCGGGAAGGTCCTATTTTTTAGGGTTTCCTTAAAAATAGGGGCGTAAAACCCTAATTTTCATTTTTTCAAAATTTTAACCATAGGTTCCTTGACAGAAACCCACAAAGATTTCATGTTTGTTTTGACCTAAAACATACTTTCAATGGCATTTTTACATTGTTTAGCTCAATTTAAGCAGAATGCCAAAAATTTCATTTTGGGTACAACACATACCATGATTTCTTTGTCTGTCAATAACTGCATGCATTGTGCGGTGAATGTGAAGAAGTAGGCCATTATCTCGGCAATAATGAGCCAATGAAGTATTTGCCGTAAAACCTCCAGTCAGATAGTCATGCATGACGATAGGAACTCCCAATTCTCTGGCGAATACGACTCTTTTCATCATTTCTTCACACGTACCTGCAGTAGCATTAAGGTAATGTCCCTTAATCTCACCCGTCTCAGCCTGAGCTTTATAAATTGCTTCTGCACAAAAGCAGAAACAATCTCTCCAATGCATAAATGGTTGGGAATTCACGTTTTCATCATCCTTGGTAAAATCAAGTCCACCATGGACACATTCATAAACCGCTCTACCATAATTCTCTTCCACTATTGGACTATATATCTATGCCTTGAAGAGGACTCGAACCTCCACGCTATTTAGCACGACATTTTGAGTGTCGCGTGTCTACCATTTCACCATCAAGGCATCCAAGAAGCTAATTCTATTTCATGGAGAAAATATTTCACAATATAATATTATAATCACATATCGTTATATAGTCCAATAGTGGAAGAGAAAGTGGATCAAAAGGATAGAATATATCTATATTATTCATATCAATTTATATCTTATAGATATAAGACATATCAATACATTTTTATTATCAAACAATTGGCATTAATTGATATTATCTTGAACATATCATGTTTCTTTTTAGCTGCTTTGATCACTTATACTACCCCAAACATCGGACTGCATTTTCCAGCTAAAATGGAATATTACTATCAAAATTGCATTTTACATCCAGAATAACCCTAGGAAGACATGATCCCAGGCAGATACTTGACATGTTCCTCCTCTACCAGGCCCATCGCAAGGAAAATGAAAACCAAGATTGACTTTATCGAGTATTAAACAAGAACTGCGAGCAAATAAAACACCTTTAAGTAATATACCCCCCCCCCACAATGTATAATCACCTAGAAAAATGGTAAGTGCCTGAAGATACAACATGTCGAGACAATTGTTGCAATAGGTCGGAGATGATTTCATCTGCCTTATCCAATACATCACATGCTTCAACACTTCTAATTTGCAGCTTTTCAATATACTCATTCGCTTTTATCAACTTGTCCTTCAAATCTTCTATTTCTTCTGAATATCTAGCAGAGACCACTTCCGGAGGAAAAAATTTCTTATACTCAAATTTTGGGACCTTACTCAAGCTATTAGGCTTCTTCAGAGGAACCAAGCTCTGATACCAATTGTTGAACATACAGAATACTAAGAGGGGGGTGTGAATCAGTATTCCATAGAACCATAATAAAATCCATTTAATCAATATCATAAATCTGACTGAATCAGCAAGAAGGAACATAAAAACAAATCAATGCAACCATACACATGAACACCAAGATTTTTACGTGGAAAACCCAGAAAGGGAAAAACCATGGTGAGGGTTAACTCACAATATATTATATCCGGATACAAAATATTACAGGGCTCACTGCCAAGACTCACTGTCCTTAAAAAGGCTCACTACCTGAGTACAAAAGATGGCTAACCACCAAGATACAAAAGATAATGGCTCACTGCCAAAAGGTTGAACTAATGAAATACACCTTCAATGTGCAGGGTACAGTTCCAATGAAGCTCAAAATATGAAGTGTTGCCTCACACAGCAATCGCTCAACAAATCTGCACTGATCCTCATTTGATAAAGCATTTAGGGTCGGACCTTTCTTCCACACACTTTCACACACACACCACTCTTCACTCGCTCCTCTTTTCATTCCTCAAAACATCTTATATATATACAAGTATATCTTATTCATCAATTAGGTCGGCCTAATTAGATGAAAACAAAATAATCCAAACTCTCTTTGTCGGCACCATGTATGAATTAAACATTTAATCCATGTAGTGCATTATACCAAGTCGGCTAACATCCATAAAACATAGCTAGTCTCCATTATGTATTGCATACACTAAGTCGGCCAAGATTAGAATGCAATTCTCCAAACCAACAAATAAACCTCAAAGCAAACATCTTCCGGATTTGAGAACACATTAATTTCCCATCATACCACCAGCATAGAGACCATCAACAAAACCACAGCATAAGAATGTTCACCTTAATAGAATGTGGAGTCTCCCACACAGTATGCCAAGCACAGAACAAGAGTAGAATACAAAATTGAACTCTGTTGGAGATAACTTTCTGCTCACAACCAAAGCCATTTCATGATCTAGGATACAGTTGTCTGAATGAGTCATGATAACATGGTTAAGAGATTAGAGTCATGTCAAATCTTGCGGTGAATTCCGGACTCAAATACCAACACACTGATCCATCACAAAAGAGTATTACTGGCAGAGAACAACTTCCGGTAAACCAAGTAGACTTCCCATATATTTATCACCATGTTGACATCAATGACAACATAGAGACAACCAACACAAACCATCCATACTTCATGCTCATCTTGCAAGGCCCAACATAGAAGGCTTCACTCTACTATCTTCATCATGTGCTATGGCTGCCATAGACAACTAAGTCTCTATTGTAAGTGATGAACATTGAGCCAAACTTAACTCCAAGCAAAGCTCATCAACTTGGATCTCGGATTCTTGAAGGCCCATCTGAGTACTTGTTGACGGGTGTTTTATGACCGCACCAACACAGAATAAAGTTTCCAACAGTAACTCTATCCTCTCTTGATCAAAGTATTTCGTAAGCTAAGATTGCGTGAAAGATCATGCGTTCAACTCCAAAGTTCCTTATGCAAGGGGATAGCCTCAATTGGTTTGATGTGAATATGCTGGGTATTCCAAGGGGACTTACACAATTGTTCAACTTGTGAAGCAATTAAGACACGAATGATTTGACAATGATGCTTTGATTCCTAGATTAATCGGGAAAATGCCGAATTTAAAAGGAATGAGGGTAGGGATTCTATAATCTACTTCTAAAGGGTGGAATGCAAGGATCAACTTTGACAAGCTTCGAACCAGACTTTGTTTCACCTCCCTTCGGACAACTTCTACAAAATCGGTGCAATCTTCAAAGGATAAGAAAGGTGTTCAAATTATGACACAACATGCACATGCCATCACAACGATGCATATGGACATATGAATCACAATCGAAGTTAAGTGCCAATACTCCAGTTGACCACACAGGGCGAACTCACCGTCAGCGAGCCCGCTAGTGGTATGGATGAAAGAAGACTTGCTCAAATCAAACGCCACATTCCACAACTAACATCTACTTGCATGGAATAAAATCTACTTTACTCTATCTACTCTGAATTGGAAAGATGAAAGGGCCTCGCTAGCTGCTCATAACAAAAGAAGAAATCACCAAGCAATGAAACTTTATATTATGAAAAGTGTTCACAACAACCGTTAACTTTCAAAGGGAAAGTTTTCTTTCCCCTCCAATCTAAGCTAACTTCTAACTACTCACTAAATGCCTTCTCTACTCTCTAGCTCAACTCTATCTCTGATTTTGTCTAACTCTAATATATTACAAATGAGGGGGGATGCCCCTTTTATATCAGGCCCAATCCAGTGGACGGCTTAGATTCAAATACAATGGAAGGCTCAGATTGAGCCACATATGCCCTGATTAGGGTTTGAGCCCTGAAAACTGCCATTGAGAGGAGTGGGGCAATGAATGCACCGGAGATTCTCCACCCCTCTGTAGGAACCACTATCTGCAATCAATGCACATCATCCCCTTCCAGAAGATCATCATCCAGAAGGGCTCCTTTCTCCTTTTCCCTGGCTGCAAAATCGATGAATCTGGTCAACACAGCCTCAACTTCCTGATCTGAAATGGGAGGGATATGATCCAACTGAAACTCCAACACTGTAATTGTTTGCCCATGTCGGGCACAAGATCTCTGCCAGGCAACTAGAGCATCCTGGGTATTCTGGATAATGCTGGAGAAGGTGGAGGTGTTCTCGAAATCATCCTGGACAAAGGCCTCCACCTCAGAAAAGAATGGTGCCAATCTACTCTTCAAACCATCTGCAATTACCTCCTCAGAAGTCAGCCTCCTGGCGAAGATAGCCTCTAGCATATTGAGGACTCCATCAAAAATATTTGTCATGGCTTTTCTGACCCTAACCGAATCTACCTGTGATGCATCATAGAATCCTCGGCCTGTGACCACTGAAGAGTACCAGCCGTCGAAGTCAAACCTATCACCTTCCTGAATCACGCCTCCCTCAACCAAAGCCTGTAGAGGTACGTGCATCAAAGCTCCTAGGCGAAGAACTCTCGTTTGATATATACGAGCCTCACCCCAAGCATGGTTAACTGCCTCCATTCTTGCCATAATGTCGGAGGCTTGCCGATAGGCGTGTGCAAGATCCTCCATAAACTTTTTTATCTCAGCACGAACATTGGCAACCCACTTATCTGCCTCTTGTGCCATTCTTTTCAAATCTTCTAAGCCACTAATTGACTCTCTGGGAAACTCGGCTGGGAGCTCAATTGCCGGATTTTCTTGCCCACAAGGACGGGACAAGTGTTGCACATAGCCAATGAATGTTTTGTGCTCTACCTTCAATCTTTTGTATTTGCCCTCGATATGGAGCAATCTATCCTTAAGTGCCTGATATGAATTGTCGCACTCCTCAACCACCTATGCTCCAGTAGGGCGGCCAAGTTCCATAGTCGTAATCACATAATTCTCTGGAACAGCCTCATCTCGATCACATTCTATCCTAAGCACAGCCACGTGCAACGTTTGAGAGCCATCCTCATCAGTTGAAATTTTAGAGAACTTTTTGGCCTTCTTCTTCGTTGGAGGTGCATCGATCCTACTTAATAATTCCTCCATCTCAGCTGTTGGATCAATCTCATCAACAGGATCATGTCTCATCCTGTCCCTTAGCCATTCTGGCACCTCCTACCGTAAGTCTGAAATAACGAAGGGCTGCTCAATTATGGCCTCTACCTCATGAACTTCTACACCCTCGTGCTAACAAGGCTCATCATCCTCTATAGGCTCGGTATCTCCAAAGCTTTGGGCATCCTGATCTGAAGTAGCATCATCCTCAAGAGCTGCCTCAATCTCATGCTGAAATTGAGTATCAGTGGCCGTTCCTTCCTCTATCTCTTGCTGATTTTCCTCTCTAGGCATATTTATGCTTTGGCCCACTGATTCTCTATGAGGTGCCTGACTTGCCTCTTGTAATACCTATTCTGCATTCAATCTTTCCCTTTGATCACCAAACAGTGACACTTCCTGCATACTCGGAGAATGTGCCTGTGATGGCGTATGTGTGGACTCTTCAATTCTTTGAGGTTCAGGCAGGACTGGTTCTTTTCCTCGTCGCTCTGGAGCTTGAGCAACCTGCCTTCCTTGCCTAGCAGCTGGTGATCTGTGATCTCCCATTAAATTGTAAGTAAGGGGAATTGATCTGCCCTTAAGTTGGCTCACATGCCTCTCCACCCAACTCCGTGCGAATGTTGAAACTGGCATGCAAAGTTTATCCAAGTCTGTAATCTCTGGCTCAAACCAATTCGGGAGTGGGAGTGGCGTATCCCTTACTGTTTCATAATCAGCTAGCAATACATTTATATCCTCCTCAATCTAGTCTGGCACTGGGGCAATCTCGCATTCCCTAATCATCCCCAACAGTATCCGTGAAAACATCCTCCTCCTAACCTCAACCTCATCCACTGCACTTGCCCAGAAGTCCTCAATCGGTGCCTTATGCCTGAACTCCTCGGACAATATCCATCTGATATTCCTGTGGGGATCATAGTGTTGTCTGTTGGTATGGCAGGAAAGGTGGAAGAACTAGAGTTCATTTTCTGCTTCCCTTGCTGCCTGTAGTGATGGACAAATTTCATCAAAATTCCCCATGGTAATAGGGAATCCAAGTCCGCCTTTCTTCTTCTTCTTTTGAATCTTATCATAGGCAATGAGTTGCCTAGATATCTCCAGCATCACAATCCTGTTTGTGGGATACCGAGGCAATCTGTACAGGTAAGAGGAAAATCCTTGCAGCCTGATGTAAGTAAACTTCGGAAACTGGATAAACCAACACCCGAACTTTTCAATCAACTCTTGTGCCTCTTTGGATATTCTGTGATGAGTCCTTTGCTGCAAGGTCCTCGTTATATGCATTTTGAAGGCGTCATTGACCCTCTTGTGATTGGAGGTACTTGTCAAATGCAACTGCGGACAAGCCTCATGTATTTTAAATTGTTGAGAGCCACACCCAATCGGTTCCTTATACAAGATACCCCTATACTTTGTCATTCGGGCTAGCATGTAGACAATATAGGAGCTCATGTAAAATATTTTCGTCCTCCTTAGACTCCGGAGTTGCTCATGTAAATTATCATTGATCATCAATGCCCAGTCTATGTACTCCTTGCCCTCCAACACCAGGTTGATATAATAGAACATCCAAGGTTCAAAGATGAACGCTTGGGGGCACCCTTCGACTCTACTCAGCATCATGATTAAGTCGCAAAATTCCTGCCTCAAGTCCTCTGAAATTATCTACTTCGGCAGCTTCGTGCGAGTTGGCTTAGGTTTGTTCATCTGCCTAGAATTTATCAAGTCAGCACATCGATCGAATGTGGATGAGTACATTCTTTCAGCCCTCTCCCTCATTTTGTAAATCATCTTTTCCTGAGTTGGGATTCCAAATGCCTCCCCAATTGCTTCAAGCGTAAGATTGGCCAACAACTTGCCATCCGGTGAAATGATAGTCCTCTACTCCGTGTTGTAATAATTGGCACATTCCATGATCAGCTCTAGGCATCAGATTGCTGGTGGAAAACCAGTAGCTGCATAAAGTCCACTCCTGACAATGTTGTGCGAAGTGACTGACAGATGATGACCTCCAGTTCCCATTATTCGCCTTCTGAAAGTCTCCAAGTTGAATGAGCCCAAGTTTGTGTCACTTAACCAGCCCAATTTCGAAGAAAACTTTGACTCCGGCAGGAAGGATTTGCTCAACTTCTTTATCATTGCCTGTCTTGATGTGCTTGCTCTGCTAGACTCCGCATGATTTCCTCTTCCTACAGCTCTTCTGCTTGTTTCAGCCATTCTACAAAAATAAAAGAGTCATTAGAAAACAATTCTTAAAAAACAATAGCATTTTGAGGGTGTCAGCAGATTTTCGAAAATAAAAAGGCTGCAACCCTTTGACATTTCCAGCTGCAAACCTCAATGCCCTTGCTCACTTCAGCACTCCGAAGTTTTCTACTTGCAGCAACACAATGCCCAACACTTGGAAAAATTTGTTCGCAGCAATTCACTTTCAGCAACTTGGAACCTCTCTTAAATTCGCACTTCACTCTTTAAATTCGCACTTTGAGGATACTTTGCACTTAGCAGCTCAAATCTTTCCACCTTAAATTTGTACTTTCAGCAACTGAGAAATAACTTCTGAAATTCGTACTTTTTAGAAACTCAAGCCTTTGCCTCCAAAATTCGCACTTTCAGCCCTTGGGAATATTTTGCATTCAGCAACTCAACTTAGAACTTCTCAACAACTCAGAAGTTTCCGCACAAGTTCGCACTCTCAGCACTCTGAGAAATTCACCCTTGCAAATTCGTATTTTTCATCAACTTAGAACTTCTCAGCATTCAGCACTTGGTGAGGAATATGAAAAGACTTAGAAGTCTTATAGCCAGGTTGAATTTTGGAAGAGGCTAATCTTAGTAAACTTTTGAATTTCGTTTTCCCTCCTCCACCAGTCGCAACACTTGTCACTCAGAGCATTGGAATATTTGGCTTCTAGAACTTTTGGAAAATTCATCACCCCTGCACAGGCCTGCTTCATCATGTTTACATTTTAAAATATTAAATCCAGTATTCCCCGTAAACAATTTCATTTCAACTAGCCAAGGCATTTGATTTCACGCTTGCTTCGGCAAAATTATTCCAGTCATCTAGTTCAATTCTCAAGCTAAGGCATTTTTATAAAAAAAAACATTCATCTCATTTGCCTTGGAGAAATTTTAATTTCGCCTTAGGAAATTCATTAAAATAGGCACCGGGCAAAAATCTTTGTCAAAACGACACGAACGAGGTGTGCAACAAGTTTAAATCATCCCTCAGTGGGAAATGTCCAATACCCAGAAGGAATTTCCCTTCAGAACTCATCATTTTCATGTGTATCCGGACGAAGGGGTACGTTTAATTTTTATTATTTTTGAAAAATAATAAAATTTGCTAAGGTTCATTGCATTCTTGTTCTGGGCGCATTTCTTACTTGTAGCCTTCATTTTTCCTGCCTTGGCATCGTCCCCGATTTTCCTGAAGAATTCCCCCCTGTTCCCTGGCGCATTTGATCTTGCCTCCTTCAAGGGTGCATTTCACCTATCATGTTTCCATTTTAATCCCTTAGGCATTTCCACGCCTAGACTTCTTTTATCAAATTCTCCACAAAGACAAGGGCGCACTTCCATATGTTAACTTCCACCTAAGGGCGCATATGAGGTGGTGTGAAGGAAATCTGCCAACACTCAGAAATATTTTGCCAACTTCTTCATACCTTGTGGGCCCATTTGAGGTATGCAAGAGGAAATTGTGGACACATTTCACTATGTTGACTTCCACTCTTAGGTGCATTTCATGGGTGGTGAAGGAAATCCGCCACTTAGAAAATGTATCCCTTTTGCCTTCCCTTCCTTGGCGTATTTAGCATAGTGTGAAGGATTTTGAGGGCACATCTAGCATGTGAAGGAGGAACCTTTAAGCACATTTAGAGGGGGGTGGGAAGGAATTCCCACGCCTTAGAACATTTTTGCTATGCCTTTACTCCTTGTGGGTGCATTTCATGTGTGCTAGAGGAACTTGAGGGCGCATTTCACCCATGCCACTTCCATTTTCAACCTTTGAGGGCACATTTCACCCATGCTCAAGGAACTTGCATCTAGCTAGGGCACATATAGCATGTGGTGAGGGAACTTGGGGGCGCATTTCACCCTATGAGGAGGAATTTTTTCACACAGCAATTTTATCAACACCTTCTCATTCCCTGGGCGCATTTGAGGGGCTGTGTAGGAATTTCCTAACACTTGGGAACTTTTTAATCAAGCTTTTTGCATAAGGGCTTATTTCTCATATCCTCATGCCAGTTTTCATCTATAAATTTACAACGCCTTAGCCATGCCTTGCCCTTCTATTTTTAGTAAATTAGGAGAAGTGTGGATCCTCATGGCCTTTCACCTGTTCTAAGCTGGAGCAGCCGTGATTATGCCTCTTATGACCTTGCTACCTTGTTTATACCCGTTGTCCACACTGGTATGCTATTTTTAGCCATCCTGCTATTTTTAGCAAACCATAAAATTGACCGACCTTTGCAACTCTGTTTGACCCGAAATTTGATCCACATGATCTTGATGACCTAAGTGTCCTGTTCACACTCGTCTTTGGCACAGACATGCTATTTATAGCCATGAAATGACTTACTAAAAATAGTAAGTATTTTGATTTCATTCAAATTTTGCTAGTAGGTTGACTAAAAGATGATGATTGTGATGGTGTACTTCGTTTTGACAACTTCCGTGTTTCACCCCCTATTTTTAGGCATAATAGTGGAAACCTTAATTTGACTTGCATGTACCCTGAACTATTTCCGTTTGACTTGACTTTTGTTGCATGTCGTTCTGCGTGCTGAACTAAAGTGTTGGAGGGCTGCTGGAGTGAACCTGCTATTTGTAGTAAACGCCCGAAAAGTGATCAATCTGATGTCGAATGAGTTTGCATGTCATAGTGCCTGAGGGATCTCAAAAAACCCAGAAAACTGGTCGACTTGCGAGCACTGGCTAAAAATAGTAAGTCCCTAAAAAATGATCCATTCTACTTGCATGTCACATCACTGCGAAGCTCTCGCAAAACCCATAAGGAATATCCTGACATGCATTGAAAAACTCTGCATGCAAACCCTAAAGATAGCCTTTGAAGCCTGAATTGCTGAAAATCATCTTGACTTGCATGTTATATCACTACGAAGGCCTTGAAAAACCCAGAAATAATCTCCAAACATGCACTGAAAAAGCATATATGTGCACCCTGAAAATGGCTCTTGAAGCCTGAACTGCTAAAAATAGCAAGTTGTCAGAATTTGTTCAAATTTTACATGCAGGCACCTTGAAGTTACCTGGAAGTGGTGATGCAGTCAGAATCCCAAAATTATGAGGAAAAGGCCTCATATTAGGTACTTACTAAAAATAGTAAGTTGTCGGATTCTAGTGAAAATTCAATGGGATCCTGCCTTGAGCCTTCTGATTGCACTTTTGCGCTTAGATTTCACTTTGATAACCTTATTTGATCTCAAACAAGCCTGAAGAATAAAAACCCCAATTTTATAGACTTAGCTAACATTCCAACCTAGGTCAAATGATGGGACATCCCTGGAAGAACAAAACGACCAAAGAGAGAGAACCAAAGCCAAAAGACCAGAATGGAGCAAAAATTAGGGGGTCCCCATCTTGGATGGGGTGATGTGTGAAAAGGTCACAACAGTACTCTTCAAGGAATCCATGGTAACCAGAAGCTCTTGAGAGAGCATATCAACTTCCTCTTCTTTCCCTCTCAATGCATCAAAATATATTTCAACAAGGTTGAGGAGATGATCATGATCTCAAAGATGTAAGTAGTCTAATTTCATTGCCACTAGACCTTCTTCGATTACTTGTAAACTATCCTGAGAAGATTCTTCTTCAATTCCTTTTTGTCTTCTTTCAGATTGAACCTTCCAAAGGTGATCCTCAAACAGTTTGTGCATTCTATCATAATGAGACAACACTGCAACAATCTTATCTTCACTCACCTTAAATTGGTTCTCCAAATCATGTGAACTATTGGATTTATGAACAACTTCTACTTCACATGAAGAAGCATCCGATTATTCTTGAAGTGCTTGACTCACACAACTGTTTTCTTCTTCGTTATCATCCATACATACATTCTGATTTGGAACTAGGGCAGCACTAGTCCCACATGTAGAATCATCATCCATACCATCATTAGATGTTACAGCACAAGAGGGCTCAGTTTTCTCTTTGTGTTCATCATCCAACTCAGTTGATTCACGGGATGATGGCCTGCATTCTTCATGTAGAGAGAGAGGAACATGCATACCAAATAACATTAGTTCTTTTTTAGTCAACTGTTCCTTGAATCTCTCAATTTTCTGGTCAACCAATCTTTTTGTGAAATCATAAGCTGTGGTTGAGACATGTTGCTCCTTTCTCCAAATGACCAACAAATCTGATTGTAACTGTTTGCAAATATCATCACCTTCCTCTAGGATCAGGGACAAGATAGTTAGCATGCTTGTTTTCACATTATTTGGATGTCGTTTTCTTATTCTAGTTATGAAGCAGTGAAACATCTAAAGAATTAAATCATCACACCCAAGATCAATCATAAAGAAGCATAACCTAACTTTTGCCATAATTTCCAATATTTTAACTCTCTGTCTAGAGGTAGGGCTTTTGACATCATGTAACCCATGAAAACATTCCACAATCAGCTGAAGTATTTCTCTCATCATGTCATCATCATAGGGAGTGTTAGGAGTTGCAATTTTTGCACCTTCACTAATGCAAGTGACAACTGCAAATCTTATCTCTTCATCCTGATGCCTCATTAGCACTAGCTTAACCAAATAGTGTACCAAAGGAGTCATAGCTTTACACATTGGTTGGGAAGGTAATTGATCAACCTTGCACAAACAACTTTTTGCTTCCTCCAATATGCTGAGAAGTACTATCTTTGACTCAGGTAAGTGTTTTAGCTTCTTACCTATAAATTTCAATTTCTCTTGAAGGACTTTGGCAGCCTCTTGTTCTTTATTCAATTTCCACTCAAAATCAGGTTGATCCTGCTTCATAGATTCAAGCAAAGAATCCATTTGATCACTGGAGGTAGCCATGATGCCCAAACTGAAATTTTGGTCTATAGTTGACTACCTGTGACAAGGAACAATTGCCCAACAGGCTAGCAGGATTTCGGTCTCTAATACCACTATAATATGCAGACCAGTTTTGCACTTGTTTTTTTTTGTTTTTTGACAAGTGTTTTTGAGATGTTTTGCAAAATTTCATACAACAATATATTGCAGCAAAATAGAAGATATTGCAATAATATTTTAACTCAAAAACTAAACATTACATAGGGGATTCACAGCTGAAAATTCCAGATTTTTCTACAAGCTTACATATTTAGTTTTTTATCAAAATACTAACAACCCAGTTCATAAAATATCTTCTATTATCTAAATCAACAATACCCAGAAAATCTGGGAGTTACAAATTTGGAACTCACAGGAGAAATATGCTTTGAAACCCTCTAAAATGGACACCAACTGCAGAAATCACCTCCAACAGTAAAAATGTTGTAAGCACAATGCTCTCCAACCTTGGACGACCTCAAATAATGCAATACAATCTCTAGAAAACCTAGCCACCCTTCCAAATGATCAAACCTCCCTCCAAAGTGTATGGCCAGCCTAGGAAGATGGTACAGCCAATAAGGAAAGCACACAAACTCCTCTAATCTGTCGTTGATGTATTCAAAACTACTCTACAATATAATCTCTCAAATCTAAAATGTATCTCTATTGCCCAAACTGTCAATTCCAATCTGCAATAAAGCTCGGTTGTGATTCCTAAAGTGAAATCACCAAGAATTCTCCAAAGTCCAAACTATGTCTTCCAACAGCGTAGAGAATGTTGCTTACGAAGGTTTTCGTCCTCACAAACCCTAGAAGAAGAAGAACCAGCTCCTCCAACCAAAATAACAAAGATATCAACCAAGCATGAATGTGCAAATGAGCTCTCAAAAGGGCTTTTATAATAACCTTAACTCCCAAAATGGAATTTTTTCTTTTCTCTCCATTTTTCCCACACCCCAAGTTGGCAAATTAAATAGTATTTTATTTAATTCAAATCTCACCTTATATCCCCTTTAACATTTTATTTAATTGGGCACAATACTTTATATTATAAAGTATTCTTTTAAAAACCACTTATGTCCCGTTTAATATTAAGTCCTTTTTAAAATATATTTTAAAATCACATAAAATTAAATACTTCAATTTAACTTTATAATTAACATTATTAAAAATAAATACATGGGACCATAATAAAACCAATATTAATCTAGAATATAAGTCTGCCATCATGCCCAATATAGAAATACTGCCAACTGACCATACCAGTGACTGACTATAAATAGTATGGACAAAATTGTCCCTATGACTTACTAAAAATAGTAAGTATGATCAAAATGTCTGAATAGGCTTCTGAAAGCAACCGTGAACTCCCTGGTAATACTGAGCTGAGAAAAAAACACCGACTAAGCTTCAAAAAGGTTGATTGAACAAGTCTACAATTGCCCTCAAGGGGCCCCCTAACCACCCTATTAGTCCATGAGGACCAAGTGATGGACTAACCTTTGCAACAAATCACTGCTTAGGAAAAAGGGGACATTACACCAATGCTACCACATTTTTGTTTGTGATGCTCATGCTGCACTACTCTAGTATTTATTTTAAGTCCTCCTTGAGATCAAGTGATGGACTAACCTTTGCAACAAGTCACTGCTTAGGAAAAAAGGGACATTACACCAATGCTACCACGTTTTTGTTTGTGATGCTCATGCTGCACTGCTCTAGTATTTATTTTAAGTCCTCCTTGAGATCTTCTTTTGGAGCTCATAAATTCCTCAACAAGGTGGAAGGGTTTGAAACCCTTTTCCTTGGATTGTGTCCATGGCATGCTCAAAATTAGGCTGGTCTCCCCTAGATTGTTTTCATAAAAATTACCCTATATTCCACAAATTCTTACCATGGCGCCACAAGTTGTACCCTTTGACAATTGGTGTGGATCAGATTGTTTGTGAGCTAGAAAATGGTTGTAGCAAGCATAGGTCGCTTAAAATTTCTCCCAAAACAGAAATGTGCAAGCTGGAATATGATTGTAATAGTCATATGGCATTCATAACTCCTTTCCAATCAACAATTTGTTGTCTAGAATACTTGCACTTAGTGACCCCAATAGGTGAGATCTTCCACCCACAACATCAAGTTATTATTTTGCCTCCCAAAGTGCCATTTGGGATTTTTTTCTTAAGAGTCTCAGGTTGATTTAAGCTTGAAGGCAAACTCAATAATCTTTTGTTTATTTTCCTTGGATGCGTTTATGGCCATTTCTACAAATCTAATGGTTATATCTCTACCTTTGATCAAATGCAGGTTTTCTGAATTTATCCTCCCCAGGGTATTCTTCACTACTTGCAGCTTTGAAAGAGTGACTACTTTTAGTTATGTCAACAAGCCTTCTATTATTGATGCACAAGCTAAAGAATCTCTTTAATAGAGTTAACATAGTAGAGAATGAACAAACTAGAACTTGAATCCTCTTATTATCCACCTACATGCCTTGAGCAATTGTGATATAACAAAAGTATAAAATCTTTATGTTCCACAACTCACACTTAAATTCTTTTCCAAATAGAGCTTGCTGCTCTAAAATCCCAATGATTAGTTTTAGGTACTTCATCTGATCCTTCCATGCCTTTTCACATACCAGCATGTCATAAAAACTCATCAAAACAAATTGTCGCATCTAAACATTGAATACCTGATTCACCTTGAATTGGAAAGTAGCCCAGCATTAATCATGTTGAATGGTATGACCAAGAATTCCATGTGACAAACAAGGCATTTGAAAGTTTCACATACTCCCTACAAACAATTACCTATCACTAGATTGACCTCAAGTAATTCTAAGGCCTACTAGAATCCTTTATTTGATAGTGATCCTAGGGACATAAGATGGAGCACCATACCAAGCTGATTTGGAGACATATGAAGACCAAAATAAAGGCTATGTGGCTTACCATAGAATAAGATAATATATGTGTCCTCCATCAACATACTTTTGCTTTGCAAACAACTTGTCTCTTATAAAAGTTCCTCTCTTTTGTGACCACTCCAAAAGACTCCTTACAGGCAATTCCAAGCACCAAATATTTCCCTTTGGACCCAAGTTGTCGATTTTGTGAAAGGTCACCCATGGAATGAAGCAATTGAGCACACATAACCATGTCAATTTTCTCAACATAGAGTTCACCACATACCTCATGCTTTCCCAAGGAAAAATTAAGTCGTCTATATATCTCCATGCATGGTATGGTGAATTTATAAGCAACAAGGATATTAGACCAATCAGAAAGATCAATCTTCGTGTGTTTTTTAATATTTTTCTTCTATTATTGTTGGGTTGAAACACCAGGTGATGCTTTTGCATTGTTGTTCATGTGTCTCAACTTGCTACCTAGATTCCCATGATGATAACAATTCAGCCATAATGTACCATGAAGAAACAGATCTCTAATAACAAAAATAGAGTTGGAGTTCTTACCTTCATTTGATGAAGTAGAAACCTTGGCATTGTCACAAACATTCTTATGGCTCAAGATTTCAATACTAAAATTAAATAGAGTACTCCCTCCAAGTGTACCCTCATCAGCATAATTATTCAAAGTATCAATCTAATTTGTTTCTAACTCAATCTTTTGAAGATCGATGGATGCTTCTGTTAAGTCGGCAGCTTCATCTTGATGACTTGCAAGATTTTTCTCACTTTCATTTTCACAAATATCTTGCAATTCATTAATCATTGGAGGATTGATAGATGTGGACTGAAAAGGAACAAATTTCTCACTTGTGCATTCTACAAGTGATGCTTTCTCCTTCACTTCAATAGGATGAATATCTTGCTGATCTGCAAACTTAGAAGTCAATAAAATAAAATTTTCTTCCTTAAACTTCATATCTTCCACCTGCATTGTGGATTCCTCCAAATTTTGTTTCCTTTCACTTTCTTGTAGCTCTAGTTCTTCTTCTTCATGCTCAACTGTCATAATTTCTTATTCATACAAGGGATCTGTATACTCTTTACAAAGAGTGGTGTCCCTTACCATTTTTGATTCTCAGTCATGAGTTGTTGTACCCTCGTGTAAGGGATACATTTATACCTTGCTGAAAGTGGTAACTTTTACCATTTCCTGACACTTTCCATAAAGACCAATTTCTTGCACTACTGAGTTTTCAATAACTTTATTACAACAAACACTTTCTAAAGGTGAGAGCTCATTAGAGAACACTAAAATATATATTAAGAGGTCATTGGGAATCTTTTCCTATGTAACCTATTGAACCTCTATTTCCCTTTTCTCTTCTTCTTTCCCAAGATTCTTTGCATGAGAAGATAAGTTCTGTTTTATAAGCTCATTTTTGGTATCATCTTCCTTCCTTCAAACATAAGAGCTTTTCTTCTGCTTATGACTAGAAGGAGGTGCCTTATAATGAAATTTGTTTCTATACACTGACTACTCTAATGTTGTAGTGCATTTTATGGATTTTTGAGGCTATAGTTTTAATTGTTCTTCTTCCTGAAGGAATTTTATTTTTTCTTTGCCACACTCACTGATCTCCTTCTTAGCCACCTTTAACTTTCCCTCATCCAATGATGTTTCAGTCAGCACTGGATTTTGTTGCATACTTTGTCGCTACAAACTTTTCACTGGATGCTTGATCCCTTTGTGTCGGTTCCCCTATCTAGTTGTACCTCTTGTTCTTATCCACTTCGGGCAATTTTAAAAAGAGAATTCTACACTTTTTTATTTGATACAGCTGCCTTTAAATCTTCTAGAGATTTTCGTACTTGGCGAGCCACTTTACAATCTCTTTTATTGATGAATTCATCAATCCCAGAAAATGTATAAAAGGGTTTTTTCCCAAAGCTCTATTGAGAGAATCAAATATACATCAAAACTAGCAGCCATCTATTCATCTTCTCTACAAAGGAAAGTGGAATTGGGAGGTCTACAGACCAATCTAACCAATGTTCTCTACTTGTTTTCATCATCACCTTTTTTTTCTATACCATTGGCTCCTTAAGAGCTTGTTCTACCAAACATTAGCACCTTTAGGAATCACATGATAATAATGCTAAAATTCCAAAATCCTTACTAATATCATTCAAATGTAAATATTTTAACTAACTATAACAAAATCGGCTCTAATATGTGTATCGTCCCCTCTCAAAATACGACGGTAAATATTTGAATTAATTTAACGCTAAAGTTCCTAAGTTAAAATTATTATTAAATAAGCATTAATTTAATTTTTGCAAAAAAGGAGTTATTGTTGATCTCACCCCTCAGTTGTTTGTCCTTGATGACAAAGTCACAAATGACGCAATGATATCTCGGATTGGCTGACATATCCTCATATGCTTGCATTGAATTATTGTTGCCTATTATGCTTCAAAGTTTACAGGATTGGATTGGTATATGGTATGGTTTGACTGCTTTAGACATGGTTTCAGATTTGCAGCACTTTCACTTGGTTCTATGGTGAATTTAGTTCTGACATGGCACATACAGGTTATGACATTGCAGTGGGAATTGTTTTCATTCTGACACTATAGGTGTATACATTCTTGATATCCTTCACATGGCATTAAATTCATTCTTGATATCCTTCACATGGCATTAAATTCAGTTTCACAATACATTGGGTTGGATATGTTCACCATGCATATGATAGTATTTATTTATCACTTTATAGTGTTTGAACTCCATTTATTTGGCATCATTGATATGTGAGGTTTCTATTCACTCTTCAGTTAGTTATGTCATTTCATAGCTCTCACATGATCTTGGGTCACTGGTAAGGTCACAGTGTGTGACATTTATGGAGTCTTCATCCAAGTTTATATGGTATTGGCATGTTCAGATTTATGTGGTTACATGGCATTGATAAGGTATTGAATAGCATCATGGTTGTGTTCTTCAGCCTCATACAGGTAATGCTTATGGGCAACTTGGTTTGGAATCAAATATGTGTTGGCATTTAATATCAAGAAAACCCTATCGGGTTTCCTTAAGCATTTGATGAATTTGATATTCTTGCATGGGTAAATGACTTTAGTGTGATGTCATGTTTCAATTCGGGCCTTATTATAATTGATTTATTAGGCCTTAAGGCCGACAGGAAGCTTGTGGGTATAAATTAAAGGTCACTTCGAAGTGACAAGGCATCGACATATTTGAAAAGTGTTCAAATTGCATGGTAATAATGTTAATTATTATGTTGGACTTATTGCATGGTATTAAGGTGATGTGGAATAAATGTTTGACCACAGACTTCAAAAGTGATTATGTTTTGTAAAGGGGATCAAATGTCTTCATTCCATTGATGATTAGGGAAAACATTGGTTTTCATTTTGCTAAGGGTGGAAACCCTACTTCAACTGCCGCCATGAGAATGCTCTCTTCTCCTCTTCGAATCTGCTCTCTGCTCATTATGAGAGCTCGGCCTGCATATGCATTTTTCTTGTTCTCTGAGCTTGGAATGTTGTGGTTGGTGTCTTGGTCTGTCATTACCCATTGGGTGAGGGCTCGAGCTGAAAAGAGATTCATTGTTGTCTCCTTCATCTGGGTTGCTAAATACTTTATGACAGATTATCATGCACCCTCTCTCAGTTTTACTCATCGATTCAGGTACTCTTTCCTCTGTTTGAAGAAATTTTATAAATGGGCAAGTTACTGGTTCTTCTGCTCATTTCCAAAAAGGAATAAATGGATTTCTTGATTATCCTTGTCAGTATAGCATGATTTGATTTCAGTTACACTTTTTCACATTGTGGGTATTCTGAAAGAGTTGTTATTTTGACTATTAGGATCATGATGGTATGGGTTCGGTTACACATCTTTCACAGGCCTTTGCTGTAATTGTTATTTTAGTTTCATCAAAATGAGAAACTGTAAATGAAAGGAAAAGTTGCTCTGGTAATTTCTTTATTATTTCCACATGTCACTATTTATTTGGTTTCTTTTGAAAACAGATCTGAGAGGGTATTGTGTTTGGTAAGTGCACTTCAAAATAGGCAGATAAGCATTCTTTGGTGCATATGTTATTATTCTTATATTCTTGGAACATATGATTTTACTTGTGCAAATTTATTTTGTGGTCACGGTTCAGAGTTCAAACCTACTAATAACACTTTGTCCTTCCTGAAGAAAACCCTTGTGTGAAGTTTCAAAAATGATGGTCTCCACCTATCACAGCTCTTGGGGGTTTCAGAGTCATTTTCTTAATATACACATTCTTGCTAATTCTATCAGAAGAAATATTTTCTAGTGGATACTTCTCTGATTCTCAAATCTTACCTGGCAGATATTGGTCAGAAAGTTTATATTTTATTTTTACCTCTGTTGAAGTCAAAATTCAAAAGAGATACAATGTTGTATCATGATACAAAAAGAGTGATAAAACTCAATCAAGTATTCTGTCTATTTATCAAAGACAAATGTGATAACTGTTAAAAATAAAAATTTGAAAAGAGAATGCAGATATATATACAGTGTTTCATCACTGTGAGAGGTGATGTTATTGTACCAAAAAGAAAAAATTGAAAAAGCTGCAAAAGCTTTGTAATACAAATAGATAATATGATGCAGAGCAAATGTTTTTACTTAGTTTATTTAATATTTTAGGGATTCATTTTTTTGAATCTTTAGGGTATTTGATAGATTAAGGGTGTGGGTTTCTATGAGCTTATCTAGAAAACAGAGAGATCCTCTAAGTTATTGTAATTTTGTAAACTGAAAAGGGGTTGGTGCTCCTTGAAATTGGTGTTTCAAAATAAGGGGTTGGTGCTCCTTGAGATTGGTGTCTCTAAATGAGGGGTTGGTGCTGCTTGAGTTGGTGCTCAGAAATTAGCCTGTAAAGCATTGTAAGCAGTGGTTTTTGAAATTAAGCCAGTAAGGCAGTTTAGGAGTGGTTTTTCTACCCCAGAGGGTTTTCCACTCGGCAAATTTTGTCTTATGGTCTCAATTGCTCTGATGTGATAATGCTTCATGACTGTGATGTTTTTGTGAGTAGTTGTTCTTATCAGTCTAAGCTTGGTTGAATATTAGTCCCTTCATCGCTGCAAATGTTCATATCAAAATGTTTTGCATAAGTGTTCTATCATTGTTAAAGATTTAGATTCAAAAGAAAGCTTAAATGTATTCATTTGTTTCAGAGCTCAAGAATTGTTTTGTTGAACTAAAGCCCTTTGTTGTTTCATGCTTATCTTATGTCATTCCATTGGACAATTGGGTCTGTATTGAAATCTGGTAATCCTAAAGTGTTTAAACAATGTCAGTCATCTCTTTTGCAATTGCAAGATAACTCTCACAAGGATTATTGGGATAAGTTGTCAAAATGAACAATGCTAATGTTGTCATAAATGCTCTCAATGCAATTTGTCAGCCTTGTTGTCAATAGAAAGGATATCTGGTTTAAAAGTCTTAATTAAAGTTCAAAAAGATTTAGACACTGATTGACCCCCCCCCCCTCCCCTCCCCTCTCAGTGTCTATCCATACTCCAACAATTGGTATCAGAGCGTAGGGTCCTCTAATAGGTCTAAACAACCTTGGATTGATTCTGGTTTTGGAGTTTTATCAATGATGTCACAAGGTCAAGAATGTACTTTTGTTTGAATGATTTAGACTGTGTTTTGTGAAGCCATATCTAGTCTCATTTAATATTGGTGTATAGAGCCATGCCCGTACATAAGTCTAAACCACTTAGGGTTTCCTGGTCGTGGAAGTCATGGCTAAGTGCAAGAGAAATCAAGGTCAAAAGAAAACCCCTAGTGTCAAGCAAAATGTTGATCAACCAATCCCTATCAAGTCTAGTGAAGTCTTGTCTCAAGAAATACCCCTGTCATTTGATACTAATAGTGATCCCCTAGTTGATAAAGATGAAGATCACTTAGTAAGTGACTTTGAACAAGAGCTTGGTGAAAAAGAATATGAAGATGATGGGTATGAGGTTGATCTGGAAGGAGAACTGCTTTCTGCCTTAGAAGAACTTAAAAAGTTCAAACAAGAAAATCAGGTGCTTAAGGTGCAACTTCAAAAGACTATTGATACTAATCAGGCATTTAACGAAAACTATGATAAATCTGAAAAGATTATTGAATCTCTGAAAGCTCAAATGGTTGATAGAAAAAGGGCTAAAGAGGAATTGGAAGTCAAGCTAAAAGACAAGGATAAAGTGTGCAATAAACTAGAATATGAGATTGCTTCTTTAAGGAAATGTTCAGATAATGATTCCTTGTTAAAAGAACTAACTCTTAGAGATGATATGATTATAAGTCAAAAAATTGAAATTGAAGAATGTAAGAGGATAGTTGATGTTGTGAGTTCTGATTTGGAGATCAAAAAGATTGTTTGTCTAAAACTTGAAGGAGAAGTAGTTGCATTAAGAAAAGAGCTTGAAAGTATTAAGATTCAATTAGGCAAAACTCAAAAATTTGACCACAGTACTAATCTATTGAATGAGATATCGGACAAGGAAAATCATCCTAAGGATCCTACAAGAGTGGGATATGAGGTTGGACAAAGCTCTGCCGAAGAATCTCAAAGAGTGTTTGCTACTGTAGATGGAAAAATGTTTACACCAAGAATGAAGGTTGATCTTAGTCACTATGCTGCTGCACCGAAGAGTGTAGAGAAAACAAAATCAGAAGATAACACTACTGCTAGAAGACAATTCAAAGGTACTCACAAAGAAAGGAGAAATGTCTCAAATCTTCACATTCTTGGCATGATCATTCATTCAGGTATAATCATTCTTTTCAAGGATATTGTTATGTTTGTAATGACTATGGTCATAAGGCAATTAATTGCATGAGATAGTCAAATAAGAATCATTCTAATGTCTCTAGAAATGAGAATGTGGTGTGTTACAACTGTAACAATTTTGGTCACTTAAGAAGAGATTGTAGAATGAATACAAGTGATAATAATGTAGGGAACAATGCTGGAAATGTCTATAGGAAGCCTTTTGTTCCTCAGATCAGTCACCAAGTCTTTTGTTTCAGATGTAATAACATTGGGCATAAAGTACAGCAATGCAAATTTAATAGAAAGACAAGTACTCTTAGAAAACAAGTGAAAAAGTCTACATTGGTGTGGAGAAGAAAGAGCAATCAAGATGACAAAAAGAGCAATAAAGATGAATGTCTGAAAACTCGTTGTGCACTCCTTGCACATGTGATACCATCCAGATCTTGAGAAGAAGAAAAGACTTAGGGGGAGTCTATTATGGTAACACATTTTACCCCTATGAAGTCTACAATGAGGTATGACAGCATACATTTGCTATTGGTGGTAAAAGAAATAAAGAAGAGGTCTGTAAATGTCAATATTTCATTATGTTTATTCTGATTGTATTGATTATGAAGGTCTACATATGATATGGGATGTTTATGAGAGCTTTGGATATAACAGATATCATCATGTTTATTACTTTGAGTATAACTGATCAGCTTTACAGGTTGTTAAGGAATTCAAGTTTGAAGTACATTGACAGTCCTTTGTGTTGTGCTTGGAAGTTGCCCGTAACATTTCATGGTTGGAACACAAGTATTGATGATTGTTGCAGGGACATAGTGACAGTGACTTGTATATTGCCTATCCATGACAAATTTTTTAGTATGCTGACATTATGGTATACATGATTATTGTTATCACTTGCACAACTTTCATAAAAGACAATACTTTGACAATGAAACAACTGTTTTGGTCTAACAATGCTTTGCTATTACTTGGCAATTCAAGTTTTCATGGTCTTCAGTTTGCAAGTGATAGTACTTTGTTGATTCTGGCATGATATGATGTCTAAAGAAGTTTGATATCTGTCATCTTATGAGATTCAGTTGAAAAAATTTCACATCCTTCAAGGTATTTAGAAATTTATGCCTATACTAGATTTCCACATCACTGTGGTATGCATGCTCAAAGGACAGTGACAGTAATTTATAGTGCCTAGCTGTTTTTATCTTCAAAGAGGGAGATGTGCCTATAGTGTAGGATTATTTTCTTGATGCTGTGTTTACTGTTGGCAAGTTGATGCAAGGGGCATCGGTAATGCATTGTCATGCATTTGTTTTCTTTTAAGCTTGCTCTATTCTTAACAATTGGTGACTGACAGTGACTGATTATCATTATATGCCATTGGTTCTAGCTGCTTTCTGGACAGTCATATATCTTGGGCAATAATCTACCTTCTTGCTATATTGTATTTCCAATGCTTTTCACAGCAGTTACTTATCTTGCTTGGTCTAGTGGTTGACTGGATTAAGAAGTTTTTGAAATGTCAGTGCACATTGTTTTAAATTAGCTTGTTTTTGGATGCTTGGGTGTTGGATGTAATATGACTCAATGTATCAATGCTAATCAAAGTGTTTTTTGTGTGAGGTGATAATGGAAGATGGAGTTTAACATGACAAAGAAGGTGGTATGTTCAAGTAACTGGTCTTCAATCATTGATGACAAATAAAAGTTCCAAGGTAACAGGTTTTCAGTCTTCAGGTATTATTTAACAACTGGGTTTGTTGCATTATAATATCATGCTGTTGATATGGACAGAATTTTTTTTTAAAAGGATATATTGTTATTCTTACTATGATATCAGCATAATCTTTTGGTGCATATCTGGGTATATATATATCTACTTGAGGCATTACACATTTTTTTCTACCCTTTGTCTTTGATGCAAAAAGAGGGAGACAGATTTGTGTTTTGCCATCAAGGACAAAGGGGGAGTTTGTTCATCTCACCCCTCAGTTGTTTGTCCTTGATGACAAAGTCACAAATGATGCAATGATATCTCGGATTGATTGACATGACCTCATATGCTTGCATTGAATTATTGTTGCCTATTATGCTTCAAAGTTTACAGGGTTGGATTGGTATATGGTATGGTTTGACTCCTTAAGACAAGGTTTCAGATTCGCAGTAGTTTCACTTGGTTCTATGGTGAATTCAATTCCGACATGGCACATACAGGTTATGACATTGCAGTGGGAATTGTTTTCATTCTGACACTATAGGTGTATACATTCTTGATATCCTTCACATGGCATTAAATTCAGTTTCACAGTACATTGGGTTGGATATGTTCACCATGCATATGATAGTATTTATTTATCACTTTATAGTGTTTGAACTCCATTTATTTGGCATCATTGATATATGAGGTTTTTATTCACTCTTCAGTTGGTTCTATCATTTCATAGCTCTCTCACATGATCTTGTGTCACTGGTAAGGTCATAGTGTGTGACATTTATGGAGTCTTCATCCAGGTTTATATGGTATTGGCATGTTCAGATTTATGTGGTTACATGGCATTGATAAGGTATTGAATAGCATCATGGTTGTGTTCTTCAGCCTCATACAGGTAATGCTTATGGGCAACTTGGTTTGGAATCAAATATGTGTTGGCATTTAATATCAAGAAAACCCTATCGGGTTTCCTTAAGCATTTGATAAATTTGATATTCTTGGATGGGTAAATGACTTTAGTATGATGTCATGTTTAAATTCGGGCCTTATTATAATTGATTTATTAGGCCTTAAGGCCGACAGGAAGCTTGTGGGTATAAGTTAAAGGTCACTTTGAAGTGACAAAGCATCAACATATTTGAAAAGTGTTGAAATTGCATGGCAATAATGTTAATTATTATGTCGGACTTATTGCATGGTATTAAGGTGATGTGGACTGAATGTTTGACCGCGGACTTCAAAAGTGATTATGTTTTGTAAAGGGGATCAAATGTCTTCATTCCATTAATGATTAGGGAAAACATTGGTTTTCATTTTGCTAAGGGTGGAAACCCTAGCTTCAGCCGCTGCCATGACAATGCTCTCTTCTCCTCTTCGAATCTGCTCTCTGCTCATTATGAGAGCTCGGCCTGCATATGCATTTTTCTTGTTCTCTGAGCTTGGAATGTTGTGGTTGGTGTCTTGGTCTGTCATTACCCATTGGGTGAGGGCTCGAGCTGAAAAGAGATTCGTTGTTGTCTCCTTCATCTGGGTTGCTAAATACTTTATGACAGATTATCATGTACTCTCTCTCAATTTTACTAATCGATTCAAGTACTATTTCCTCTGTTTGAAGAAATTTTATAAATGGGCAAGTTATTGGTTCTTTTGCTCGTTTCAAAAAAGGAATAAATGGATTTCTTGATTATCCTTGTCAATATAGCATGATTTGATTTCGGTTACACTTTTTCACATTGTGGGTATTCTAAAAGAGTTGTTATTTTGAGTATTAGGATCAAGATGGTATGGGTTCGGTTACACATCTTTCATAGGCCTTTGCAGTAATTGTTAGTTTAGTTTCATCAAAATGAGAAACTGTAAATGAAAGGAAAAGTTGCTCTGGTAATTTCTTTATTATTTCCACATGTCACTATTTATGTGGTTTCTCTCGAAAAGAGATCTAAGAGGGTATTATGTTTGGTAAATGCACTTCAAAAAAGGCAAATAAGCATTATTTGGTGCATACGTTATTATTCTTATATTCCTGGAACATATGATTGTACTTGTGCAGATTTAATTTGTGGTCAGGGTTCAAAGTTCAAACCTACTAATAACACTTTGTCCTTCCTAAAGAAAACCCTTGTGTGAAGTTTTGAAAATGATGGTCTCCACCTATCACAACTCTTGGGGGTTTCAGAGTCATTTTCTTAATATACACATTCTTGCTAATTCTATCAGAAGAAATATTTTCTAGTGGATACTTCTTTGATTCTCAGATCTTACCTGGTAGATATTGGTCAGAAAGTTTATATTTTATTTTTACCTCTGTTGAAGTCAAAATTCAAAAGAGATACAATGTTGTATCATGATATAGAAAGAGTGATAAAACTCAATCAAGTATTTTATCTATTTATCAAAGACAAATGTGATAACTGTCAAAAATGAAAATCTGAAAAGAGAATGCAAATATATACACAGTGTTTCATCACTGTGATAGGTGATGTTATTGTACCAAAAATAAAAAGCTGAAAAAGCTGAAAAAGCTCTGTAATACAAATAGATAATATGATGCAGAGCAAATGTTTTTACTTAGTTTAGTTAATATTTTAGGGATTCATTTTTTTGAATCTTTAGAGTATTAGATAGATTAAGGGTGTGGGTTTCTATGAGCTTATCTAGAAAACAGAGAGATCCTCTGAGTTATTGTAATTCTGTAAACTGAAAAGGGGTTGGTGCTCCTTGAAATTGGTGTTTCAAAATAAGGGGTTGGTGCTCCTTGAGATAGGTATCTCTAAATGAGGGGTTGGTGCTAAGAAATTAACCTATAAGGCATTGTAAGCAGTGGTTTTTGAAATGAAGCCAGTAAGGCAGTTTAGGAGTGGTTTTTTACCCCAGGAGGGTTTTCCACTCGGCAAATTCTTTGTCTTATGGTCTCAATTGCTCTGATGTGATAATGCTTCATGACTGTGATGTTTTTGTGAGTAGTTGTTCTTATCAGTCTAAGCTTGGTTGAATGTTAGTCCCTTCATCGCTGCAAATGTTCATATCAAAATGTTTTGCATAAGTGTTCTATCATTGTTAAAGATTCAGATTCAAAAGAAAGCTTAAATGTATTCATTTGTTTCAGAGCTCAAGAATTGTTTTGTTGAACTAAAGCCCTTTGTTGTTTCATGCTTATCTTATGTCATTCCATTGCACAGTTGGGTCTGTATCTCATAAGTCTATTGAAATTTGGTAATCCTAAATTGTTTAAACAATGTCAGTCATCTCTTTTGCAGTTGCAAGATAACTCTCACAAGGATTATTGGGATAAGTTGTCAAAATGAACAATGCTAATGCTGTCATAAATGCTCTCAATGCAATCTGTCAGCCCTGTTGTCAATAGAAAGGATATCTGGTTTAAAAGTCTTGATTAAAGTTCAAAAAGATTTAGACACTGATTCAACCCCCCCTCTCAGTGTTTGTCCATACTCCAACAGTTATAAGGTGAGTTCATTAAAAGGTGAATAAAATTAATATTTTTGGAGAACTTTTAGTGAACTGAAATTTAGATCAAAAGAATAAAGAAAAAGGGGGATTTCAAGAAAGGTGGGCAGTTAGATCTGGAAAGAGGCAAAAAACGAAGTTTGGCTTTCATTTTGCATATGCTGGAATTTTCACTAGAGAGGATTTTTCTTACAATTTTGAACACATAACTATTTGGAGACAAAAACCTCCATTAAGAATAACACATTTGAGACTGGAAGATGTTTCCTAGGTGTTCAGATACGTTTTGAAGATTTGCAATTTTATCTGGCTGGTCTATGCATTTCCAGGAAATACCAGATTCTTGCATTTTAATTCACAGAAGCTGTTTGGAGACCAATTTGAATATGGGTATGTTTTTAATGGGTATTGATGGACTGTGCAATGGGTTTTATGCATTAAAATTATTTTAAAACAAAGTCCATTAATTTTTATTTGGAGGCCGTACATTGAACTTTTACTAAAGAGAGCTAAACGCTGTCGTGGGTCCCAGGTGTTATTAAGAATATTATAATCTTGGTTGGCAATTATATTTAAGGAATTGATATTATTGTTTGGGCTCATTAAAACATTACTAATGGAATTATTTTACTATCATCCGTACCAGGGAGTATTGCAGTCTATACTACTTGCTTGTATCTATTGTGAGAAAGCTAAGATGATTATGGGTATTTGCAAAGAGTTTTTTGTTAACCTAGTAAATACTTCTGAGCAGTAAAAACCAATCTTGTTGTGGTTAACAGAATGATGGGTGCAGCCGTACTTTCCCAACTATCCATACTACATATTTTGGTTGTACACCATGAATTGTTGACAATTGCAAATGGGAGTTGAGCGTGGTTGTGGGTATTGATTTATACTCACTCATTTTGTCATTCAATCAGGTCTGTAATTAAAAATCCTTGAGTTTGGGCTAGTGGAAATTTTATTTTCATGGCATACTATAGCAAACAATTGGACAAGGACCCCGAACACATGGTTGGGACAAACCGCGCCGACAGACCTACATCACCTTCCGCTAGGGGCCCACTCGGAGACATCACAGCCCACCACGATCCGCGGGTCTCGACCTCGAGACCTCCGGCTCAGATACCAAGTTAGTAACCGTTGCACCAAAAGCCCAGACTGGTAGTGAACGGCACCTTCCCACGTTAAGGGGGCAACCCCAGGACAGGCCTCGCCAACGAGGACCCCGGACACGTGGCTGGGACAAACCGTGCGGACAGACCTACGTCACCTTCCGCTAGGGGCCCACTCGGGGACATCACACACAACATGAATTGCAAGATCAAATTTTGCAAAATTGGAGAAATTCGAGAATGGTATTTCAAGCTGAAATATCTTTCCGTGATTACCTAGATGTTAGGATGAGACAAAGACCTCATAAGTGTGGGAGAGTTCATAACCATGACTTGCAAACTAAAATTGGCAAGTTATCCATTCCTTATTTTGATGGCTTGGGGAAGACTACAGCTAGGGCATGGGTACAAAAACTTGATACATATTTTCAGCTCAACCCAATGCTTGAAGATGAAACTATAAAGTATGATGTTATACATTTGGATGGGAGTGCTCATGAGTGGTGGCATCATGGTATGATTACCTTGGGTTACGATCAGATTGAATCTTATGTAGAGTTCACAAAAAGATAAATTGACCAATTTGATAAGAAGGATCCCGGGTTACATTTTAAGGAGTTAGCTCAGTTGAAACAATGGAGTTCGGTTGATGCATACATTGCAGATTATCAGTGTTGGTCACAGACATTTTAGAGAGGAGGCTGATTGTTTTGTTTATGGATGGCTTAGCAGATCTATTAAGAGGTTGGATTAAAGCACTTAGTCCACCCACTTTACAAGATGCAATTAAGAAAGAAAGGGATATGGAGTCATCTACCTCAAAAAGTAAATTTCAGTCCAAGGGGTTTGTATCTAGGAAGGACAAAGACAAAAAACATATTCAGAGGGATTCCAATCAGTCAAAAAACATGCCTCCAAGATTGGATAGTGAGCAGCTTAATGACCTTAGAAGGAAGAAATTGTGCTTCCAATTTAGGGAACCATGGGATTCAACACATAAATGTGCTATAAAGGAAAAATCAAAACAAATAGAATACTTTTCAGCTGATGAATCAGCTTTAGAAAATTCAGACCAGCAAGCTGATTCAAAAGAAAGTGATAGTGAGAGCTCATCAGATGAGTCTGAAAAACAGCGAAGAGGCAATAGTGTGATGGCCCAACAATTGAGTTTGAAGAAAATTGGTTCTTTTAGAGTTAGAGGGGTGCTATGTGGGCAGCGTATAGTGACTCTAATTGACATAGGTGCTACTCATAACTTTATTGATGAGGATGTGGTAGCTAGAAGAGGCATTAAAACAAAAGATTGTGAGGGCTTCAAGGTAATGGTAGCTGATGGTTTCACTCTTACCTACGCCAAGAAAATATCTAATTTGAGTATTCAGTTGGGAGAGTATGAGCTTAGGGACGACTTCTATGTGGTGAGCATAAGAGATACTGATATGGTTCTTGGTATTCAGTGACTTCACTCCATTGGGGAGTTCTCTATGAATTTACAAACTATGGAAATAAAGTTCGATGCAGGAGGCAAAAAGATCACACTTAGAGGTATATCTAATGGTGGACCACATATAGTCTCTTTCGAAAGGATAGAGAGGCTTATTAGACAAGATTAGGTAGAATGGGCAGCAAAATGTATTATCATCCCTACAATTACAGAGAAGCCAAAGAGGGTCTATCATCATGATGTAGAGGTCTTTATGTCTAAGCACACTGTAGTTTTTGGGAGCATACCTCCAAGGGTACCTCTTAATAGGGGCATGGAGCATGTCATAGAGCTTGAGGAGGGGTCAAAACCAGTGATTACGAAACCTTATAGGCATCCTAAGCGCCACAAGGATGAAATAGAAAAGGCAATTAAGGAGCTAATTGATATGGGCCATATTAGACTGAGTAAGAGTCCTTACACTTCTTCTGTGGTGTTGGTTAAGAAGAAGGATGGTTCAATGCATATGTGTATTGAGTCTTGACTACAGGGCATTGAACAAGAAAACAATAAAAGACAGGTATCCAATTCCTTGAATAGATGAGTTGATTGATGAGTTTCATGGAGTTTGTTATTTTTCTAAAATTTAATTTGAGGTCAGGGTACCATCAGATACGGGTTACAGAGGAGGATGTGGAGAAGACGACATTCAGGTGCCATTATGGTCACTTTGAGTTTTTAACTTTTTGGTGATGCCCTTTGGCTTAACCAATGCCCCAGCTACTTTTCAATGTTGTATGAATAAGGTGTTTCGTAATCAGCTCCTTATATTTTTTGATGACATCTTAATATTCAGCAAATCTTGGGATGAGCATATGAGGCATTTGGAAGAGATGTTGAGTATTCTAGAGAGGGAATCACTTTATGCTAAGGAATACCTTTGAAACTCATCATTATTTCGTTTAGAACAGCTGCAACCTCTATCAACCTACAAAAATCATTAATCAAAAACCACAAGTTATGACATAACAACCTTGCAAACTGAAGGGGAAGACCACAACTTCAATTGAGTTTACAAATATTGATGATCAATCATGACGACAAATGGGAGAAAGTTAAGTATAAACATTGAGTTTCATTGCAATGCAACATGTTGTAACTTTGACAAACTTATACATGGATGAACCTGTTCTCAATTTTGAAATCAAGTTAGCACAAGCTACACCCATCTATTACTGTTATTGGCATACATAGCTGATTGTTTTTGCTGTTATATTTTATTATTTGATTATGCTGTCATATTTCTGTATTGTCCTTTCCTACCTCAGATGTAAGAAAACAATGTGACTGAACGCATATTATGATACATCAAGTGTTCTTGACCAAAGAGGTTTTACCTCCTATGGAATTTTTTCTATTGTTTTAATTCTACTCCCCATTTGATAGGTCAAACTTTGAGAAAACCGCCACTATTCCCATGCAACAAATAAGATTGCATTGCAAACTAAACATGCTTAAACAGTATTATTTAGTGAACTGGTCCACTAAATCCTAGTTTCTAAATCTAAACCTAGCAAAAACTGATAACAATGTCCTCTAACCCAAAATATTCTAAAACATATATAAGTCACTAACAACCAGAAATATTTTCCTCATGCACAAATAATCTTGAAAACTCTAAAAAATAAACTCACCACGAGAACCAATTTCAAGCATTATAGGAAAGTCAAATATAATCATAAAAGACTAATCATGCATTACAACAGCCTGAAAATTAATTTCAAGCTAAAGATGACTTTTAGCACTAAAATATTCTCAACTTAGTTGAAAACACAATAATGCTTTCTACAATGCAAGGATTAGTGTCTATCCCACAACCTTATATTCTTTGTTCTTTAAACTTATGCATACCACAACACTGTGATTCTTCAGCATGCATGGATTTGTGTGTTCCATGAAAGGATCCAATTTTGTTTTAAACTCCATGGCAAAGCGATCACAGCTAGGACAACACTTGTGCTGCAGGTTCAAAAGCAGATCTTTAATGGCACCAAAATCTGAATATTATCGCATATTTGGATTCCTCTTAAAAATTATGGAGTTTGAGTGGAAATCAACAGGATTCATAGTCCCTAGGGTATAGTTTGCCATTGTAACCTAATTTGGCTTCTAAAAGAGCTGCGTTAGAGATCTTAGCGACTGAAATCACTGAGGTTCAGGCTTGAATATGTGCCCACGTGACCTAAGACTGTAATTGCCACTGAAGATGTGGATTTCAAGTGCATTGTAGCTCACATTTCACTGGAGCTTTCTCCCACATGTAGGTTTCTTCGAGGTAAATTCTTTTGTCTTCTTAATTGTGCATGGTGTTTGTGAAGAGCACGCAGGAAATACTGAGAAGGGGTTTGTGAATCAGTATTTCAAACTTTAAAATTTAAAACCATATGAATTAGAAATCAAAACAGTAAGAGCAAACACTAGACATCATAATTAAAATCTGCGGACCTCCATACTCCTATCCATAGTTACGAGACTTGCCCGGACTCGGCGAGTCCTGAGCCGAGCACACTTGGCCGGGTCCTGGGAGCCCGGACGCGGACGCGGCCGAGTCTTGTCGAGTCTTGGCCGAACTCCCCGCTTCCCGAAGAGTCCCGAGCCTTGGACGCGACCGACGACAGCAGAAAGAAAAGTCAATAAAAAAACAGAAAATTGACTTTAAAGTTTGTTTTTTTTTTTCTTATATTATCTCCCCAACCCTAAAAGAAATCTCATTTCATTTATTTGGCAAAATAGGAGGAGAAGAAAGGGCAACCAGCAAGCTATTGAAGACAAATACAGGGCCACATATCATTTGGGAAGCTTCATACCAGCAAGGAGGTGCATTGAGAGCTCATTACCAGTGATTGAGAGGAGTTTGCATTGCATTCCAAGCCAAATATAAGAGGTAAGTTTGATTTTTATTGGTTTTTTTTGTGTTTTTTTAACAAATAATTCATTGTAATTTGAAAAATCATTGTTTTTTTAGTTTGCATTTTTTTTTACAAACCCTACATGCAATATAAATAATTTTATAAACCCTACTTGTTATTGTAGCCACATTCATTTGCAAATCAAAACATATTATTATTTTCACAATGTCTCAAACCCCAGGCAAAAAAGACCCTGCTTGGAAACATGCTGAAATCTTTCCTAGAATGAAAAAAGGAGAAGCAAAATGAAAATACTGCAAAACAATATATCATGGAGGCATAAATAGACTAAAATACCATATTGCACGCATACCCATCCATGATGCAGCGGGCTGCCCTATAGCACCTCTTGAGGTTGTCCGTGAAGTGCAGGTGCAATTAGAAACTTTTGAATTGCAAAAAGAAATGAAAAAAAGACAGAAGCATGAATTGGTGAGTTTGGGAGTTAAACATGGACTTGGTGCTATTGAAGATGCTTCTTCCATGCCTCCATACCGTCCTAGTGCTAGTGCTTGTGCTAGTGGTACTACTTCTGCACCAGCTATCCCTGTGCATACTCCTACTGCTGGTGGCGCTAGTACTGCTAGTGCTAGTGGTAGTGGCAGTATTAGCATTGGCCCTAGAGTTCGTAAATCTAGGGTGGACTCATATTTTGTACCACGCACTACTCCTGGTTCCCAACCGTCGCTTGAGAGCATGGGTTGGAACAAGGACATACATGATGCAGCAAAAAAAACAATTGCAGACCTTTGGTACTACTGCACCATTCCCTTCCATGTAGCCAGGTAATTCTTTTTCGTTTAATTGTTTTAAAATTTATTATTTTAGAATCTAGATGTATCTCATTATCGAATTCAAATTTAGTGCAGTTAAAATCTTAAAACTTTTCATTTTACAATACTTATGTAAGTAACTTATTAATTTATTTATGACATGTTTTAGGTCACCTTTTTGGCAAAACATGGTTGATGCCATAACCATATGTGTGCCGGGGTTCAAAGCCCCTTCTGAAGATGAATTAAAGGGCCCACTTTTGACTCAAAAAGTGGCAGATGTGAAAGCACAATTAGAGGAGCCGCGTGAACAATGGAGGAGGATCGGTTGCACCATCATGACTGATGGTTGGACCGATAGGAGAAATAGGACGCTGCTTAATTTTCTAGTGTCCTCCGGAGGTAATTGTACTTCCCTCAATGCATTGAAATTAGAATTTGATTTAGTGATTAATAATTTAATATGGCTGATTTTTGTTTTTTAATTTATTGAATAACTGGTTTTGCTTATTTTTTCAGGTGACACCGTTTTCATTAAGTCCATTGATGCTTCTACCCAATTCAAAAATGCCACATCTCTGTGTGAGGTTATAGAGGAGGTGATAGCTGATGTGGGGGAAGAGAATGTAGTGCAAGTGGTGGCAGATAATGCAGCAAACTATGTTGCTGTTGGTAGATTATTGATGGAGAGGCATCCTACTATATTCTGGACTCCATGTGCCGCCCATTGCATTGACCTCATGATGGAAGATCTTGGCAAGCTCCCATGGATCAAAAGATGTGTGGATGCAGGTAGAAACATTTGCAAATTTATATACAATCACACATGGGTGCTTAACCTTATGAGGCAATACACGGGGTTGAGGGAGTTGTCTCGTCCTGGCATCACTAGGTTTGCAACTAATTTTATCACGTTGCAATCCTTGATTCGGTCAAAAGCAGCTTTAAGGCGCATGTTTGTTGGTGAGGAGTGGTCTTCCTCATCATTTTCTACAAGCACTGCAGGGATTGGTGTGGCTGATTGCATTTTTGATGAGCAAGGGTTTTGGACACCAGTGGAGGAGATTGTGAAGGTAAAATTTAATTCTTTATTATGTTTTAATTTTTAATCATATCTTTTATTTGTTTATTTTCATTCACACTTATTTGTGAAATATGTTTGCACTTTGCAGTTTATTGAGCCCTTGTTAGTTCTCCTACGAGTTGCAGATGGGGAGAAGCTCGCACTGGGCTACATATATGAAGGCATGGATAGGGCCAAAGAGGCCGTTAGATCAGTCTATGGTGGAGTTGAGGATAAGTATCGTCCCATTTGGGAGATCATTCATAGGAGATGGCAAAACCAACTTCATAGGCCCATCCATGCAGCCGCATGTTTCCTAAATCCGGCCTTCCAATTCCGCCGTGATATCCATGGAGATAGAGAAATTCTTAGTGGGCTCTACTTGACGATCGAGCGGATGTTGCCCGCTGTTACTACACAGATAGTGCAGGAGATAGATGCCTTCACTAAGGCACAAGGAGACTTCTTTGCACGTCAAATGACCAAAGACAATAGGACAACATTACTACCAGGTAAAAATATATTTAAGGGCATAATTGTCATCTTTTTATATTGTATTTTATTATTAAATGTTGAACTTGAAACTTGAAATGAGATTGATTTTGTTTCTTTTTCTCATCTCAGATAGCTGGTGGAGGTTGTTTGGTTTTGATACACGGAACCTGCAAAATATTGCCATTCGTCTATTGAGCCATCCATGCAGTTCATCTGGTTGTGAGCGCAATTGGAGTATGTTTGAGCCATAGTTAAAAGACTCGGACTCGCCTCGGACTCGGCAAGCCGATTTTTGACTCGGACTCGGACTCGGAGCCTAGACTCGCCCAAGACTCGGCAAAGACTCGGCAAATAGAAAAACCCTTGAAATTTAGAGATTTTCAAGCATTTAAAGCTTGTTTCATGCACCCTTTAGTGAATAAATCTCAAATACACAATAACATCATGAAATAGAAACTACTATGATCCTATACACAAACATATATCGATCACATAAGTATAAACGCAAATTTTAGCTGAAGGAAATAACACATTCAGATATATAAATATTGTCAAATGTATACAAAACTCATGGAATATGAAATCCATGGCATCAAAACAAATATCAAAACTAAAAAAATAAGTCTATGGCTCAGAAGAGCTTGCATTACTCATCCCAATATCACGACAAGTCATGCGCTAGTGTCTAAGTTAGGTCCTAGATGATGATGTAGCCATGATATTTGCTTGTGTCTCAATGATTGGTGTGTATATTCAAGTGAGGATTTTATTATTAAAATTTTATTGACGCCTTCAAGACTGCATGTTTTGTTGTCTAATGTATGAATTTTGAAACAAGATAATCCTTGATTATGGCTTTGACTATGAAAGATGCAAAGATTCGCAACAGGGGATATGTATTTTGTAGGTTTTTATGATCATGATTCATCATTGGCCTATAACATGCTTAGACCTATAGTTTGATGAGGGTTTGGGGGAAACGCCCCAACGGGGTCAAGGGGCAGTGCCCCTTGCGGGGGTCTGGGGGCAGCGCTGCCTCGCAGGGTCCCGGGGCAGTGCCCTGGGCGCGCTCCCTGTTGCGATACAGGGTGGGGTCGAGGGGCGGAGCCCCAGCCACCAAGCCCAAATGAAGACCTTCAAAACCACACAAACCTTCATGGCGCACACCATTTATTTAAAAAATTTGAAAAAAAAAGAATGCAATCTTTTAAAAAAAAATTTAAACAAAATGGCCGAGTTTGGGGCACGAGACTCGGCGAGTTTGCCGAGTCCGGCGAGTCCGGCGAGTCTCGGCGAGTACTCGGCAGCCGAGTCTCTGGGACTCGTTTAGGGTCACCCGCCTCGGGACTCGCGAGTACTCGCCGAGTTTGGGCGAGTCTTGTAACACTGGTTTGAGCACATACACTCCAAGAAGCGCAATAGATTGACAGTGGAGAGGATGAATGACTTGGTCTATGTTTATTACAACCTTTGGCTCAGATACAGGAAGCTTTTTGACCACGACAACACCACGATCAATCTAGATGAGGTTGATCCATAGTCTGAGTGGACCACTGAGGCTACAGATGTAGTCTTTAGTGACAAGGACCTTGATTGGGTGGACCAGGCAGAGAGAGAGGTTGAGGTTGTAGCCATGGCTGAGGAGGAGGCTAGAGCACGAGGAGACATAGCTACTGTTGGTGAGAGTGGCATGGAGACTCAGACAAAGGCAGAGACTATGGCTGCAGCTGCAACATCATCCAGGAGCCTTAGACGCCTTCGTAGGAAGGATGTTGGCTCCACTATGCCATAGAGTCATAGAGTCATAGCTATTGTTTTGATATTTCATATTTGTATGGAACATTTGATGTTATGGATTTCATATTCCATGACTTTTGTATACATTTGACTAGTTTTATAATTTATATCATAGCAGCAAAAATCTTCTGGGGAATAAATCGGCAAACCAAAAGTTCAAGATTTTTTGAAAAAATCGGGAAAAAAACGGATTTTAGAAAAAACGTAAAAAAATGTAGAATAATAGACAAAAACTGATTTTTTTTTAATTGAAAGACATTTCCATAGCAATAGAGATATAGAGAGCAAATAAAATACAGAGTTTAACTAATGAATCATAGAAAATAGATTTTGATGTTTATATTCATATCGCTGATTACATTGCATTACACATTTTTCAAAGCATTAGTTCACAATGCATAACTGATAGATGACAAAATTTCAATTACAATATAGTTTGACTTTGTACTTTGTAGTACAAAGTTTCAAAAATCGAAAGTAGCCTATGACTCTTACTAGTTGCTACTATAAATTATTAAATAGAGCTATGCTAGAGGCTTGCAGGCCCTGATGATGAAGCTCCTGGGGCTTTGCCTGACCTCCTAAGTTTATCAATCACACGAGGATCAAAGTTGACCTCCTCTAGGATCTCAAAATCCTCAACCTCAAGAGCTTCGTCATCATTAGCAATCCACTCATTGTCTGGATCAATCTCATCAAGGTCAATTGGCTCAGCATCCTCAATGGTACCTAGTTTTTCCCATGGACAAGTTAGTCTTTGGATTACAAGCAAAAACATTATGAATACAATTACAAATTTACAACTACGATTGCAAGTATACTAAAAGTCTAACCTTGAGCTTTCTTTAGCTTCAAGCGGAGGTTGTGGTGAACAAACACCAAGTCATTCATCCGTTGTTGTGTTAGGCGATTGCGTTTCTTCGAATGTATGTGTTCAAAAACACTCCAAGTACGCTCACAAGCGGATGAACTGCATGGCTGGCTCAAAATGCGTTTTGCTAACCACCTAAGATTTTTGGTTACGTGACCAAAAAAATCCCACCATAGCGCTGAAAAACACATTATATGGAGATGATGTCACGTAAGAATATCTTAAATTTTTAGACATCTTATGATTTTGTCCACGAAATAGAGAGATTATCAAAATTGTATAGAGTCTACCTGGTTGCACAGTCTTCCTGCCTTCTATGGCAGCCTTGGATGAGAAAAAACCATTTGCTTGCTTGTACATGGCTAGCTCTTGCATAGCTGTCGTTAATTGTTCTGTGGTAGCAAACTTTTTTCCATGCATATGAACAAGCCTTGTGCAACCTCACCATCATCATCTCTAAATGAAGAGCTATAGTACATACTTGGATTAAGATAGTATCCTGCAGCATGGAGAGGAGAATGCATCTGTCGATCCCATCTTCTATCAATTATGTCCCATAGTGGCATATACCTGTCCCTGTCATTTTCCATCCTACTCCTCATCACCTCCTTGGCCCTATCCATGGCCTCGTACAAATATCCCATGGGGGATTTATCCCCATCCACTAGTCTCAAGACTTTCACTAGAGGCTCTGAAAATTGTACAACTTCTTCTATTGCATCCCAAAAACTAGCAGAATAAATGTGATCTGATATTGCTATACCATTTGCTTGATTTGAGAAGCCACATGCCATCCACTCGCTTGAAACAAACATTCGTTTCAAATTCATTTTTTGTTCACATAGAGTTTGTAATGCAAGGAAGTGTGTTGCAAATCTTGTCACCCCTGGTCGAACTAACTCCTTGCCCTCTGTGAAAGTGTGCATCAAACACAAAACCCTTGTGTGATTATAGATAAATTTGGTAATTGAGTGAGCCTTGTGTAATACCTCCTTAACCCACTCAAGTTTACCAATGTCCTCTAGGGTTAGATCAATGCAATGTGCTACACATGGAGTAAAAAAGATGGAGGTGTATTTGTTTGTCAAAAGTCTCCCAGCAGCAACACAAGCAGCAGCATTATCTGTTATAAATTGAACCACATTTTGTGGCCCTATTTCTTCGACCACTGAGTCATACATGTCAAATAATGTAGCTGCAGATTTGATTATGTCTGATGCATCCACAGATTTCAAAAAAATTGTACCGATATCACAAGACACAAGGAAGTTGATGAGTGTTTGATTCCTCCTATCTGTCCATCCATCTGACTGTATGCTGCAACCAGTCTTTGCCCAAATCAATCGATGTTCAGCAACAACATCATTAACATCCTGTACTGCATCATTAAGCAAAGAAAACCTCAATGACTCATAAGATGGGGCTTTGAACCCAGGACCTGCAGATGCAATGGCATCCACCATACCTTGCCAATATGGAGACCTGGCAATATGGAATGGCAAGCTAGAGTAGTACCAAAAATTTGCTATTGCCTTCTTTGCTTGTTCATGGACAGCCTTCTTCCATCCTGTACTCTCCAAAGTGGTCTGTGATCCTGGTGTAGTACGAGGTGCGAAGAAAGAATTTATGTTTCCTCCACCTGTGTTTGGGCCACGTGCTGTAGAAGAAGGTGTCGACCCACAATCTTGTGTACCATCTTCCCCATCCAAGTGATTCCTCCTACCTTCTGTAGGATCGGAATCTACTTCATTCCCAGTTCTTGCCTTTTTAGCCTTACTCTCTGCAATCCCTTCAAGAGCTTGTTTTGCTTGGTACGTGACTTCTGGAGGGCATTTTGTGCAAATAATGGTGTTATTTCCTAGCTCCTTTGCCAAATGCCATTTGAAGCGATAAATGCCACCATTGATGTCACTCAAACACCAATTGCATTTAACCTTCGTTGAACCTGGTATTGGTGTGCAATGTGTCCATGCAAAGTCTTTTACACATGGCATTATGACGTATTCTGCAAAAGCATTTGAACATTGATTAAAGTTGAATCATTCAACACCTTCTACAACATTGTTAACTTCTCATATGTAACAAAGAAAAACATAATCATTTCACTTCATTGTATGATTGGCAGCAATCCACAAAGCATGGTAAATTGGTATTGGAATATGCTGAATATAAATTAAGTGTTTCTTGTAAATATCCTAGATAGGCAGTCTATAAATGTTTCTTGTAAATTTCCTAGAGTTAAAGACTTCATCTACAGGGAGTGAGCAAAGGTGTTGCAGTCCAAAAACTTTTAACATCAATGGCAGGTGTAAAAAACAATAAAAGTTACAAGCAACATTGTATAATAGAAATTTAGAATAATAAGTTATTAGTTACTGTTCTGAATTTTTTATTATACAGTGCTTGTATAAAAAACAATATTATATAATTATTTTACTAAGTCTAATAATTTTACATGTTTTTTTTTATTGATATGATTTTTTAATTTGTATAGTAATATTTTAATTTGTATAGATATATAATTTATATTTCTAAAAAAATTATAAATTTAATAATTTTACATAGTATATAATTTACATATAAATATAAATATTTCTAAAAAATTATATAATAAATATAAATATCTCTAAAAGGATATAATATTAATGTTAAAAACTTAAAATATCTAAAAAACAATTTAAAATTATATACGTAATATTAAAAGGCTATATATTAATATATTAAAAATTTAAAACTATTATATTTTAATAGTTATATTAATATATAGCTATATATTATTATATTAATACAATTATATTTTAATAATAAATATTATTAAAATATATACCTCATTTTAGATTTATGAGAAGAAAAAAAAAATTGATAAAAAAAATAAAATTCTAAAACACACGGAATTACAGAGGCCAGAAATACAGAAAAAAAATGGAAATTCGAGCATGAATAACAGTAAAAAATTCAAGCATTGATACAATGAAAAAATCGGGCATTGGAAAAGCGAGCCTAGCTTGCAAATTGAAAGCAATGAAGATTGAGCTTTGAAACTCTGATAACTGATCACGGGAGCTGTGAAATGTTTGATGTCTGTCGCCGCCAAAGACAGTAATGTTCGTCGCTGCAGCCAAAGACTGGTTTACGCCGCCGCCAAAGACTGGTTTTCGCCACCGTCGCCAAGCTTGGTCACTTCCGAGCAAACCACAGCCGCAAACTTATAATATTTGCGTGCGATTTAGGATTTTCACTTTCACGTAGGTTTAATCGCATTTTTATTGCCGTTTTTTTCCTGATTAAAACCCGTTTTAAAGCCCCAAAAAATCGTTGACTTTAGTCAACGATTTTTTCCAGATTTGGGAAAAAAAACGTGGAAGCTGCAGTTTTTTTCATAATTGCGATTAATCGCGATTTTTTGCAGATTTCTGCTTCTATGATTTATATATCTAAGTATGCTATTTCCTTCAGCAACGCAACTACAATTTGTGTACTTTATACTTATGTGATCGTTGTATACTTGTGTATGTGATCAAATTTGCTTTTATTTGTGTTGTATTCAATAAAGGGTGCTTGAAACAAGTTTTAAATCCTTAAAAATCTCTAAATTTCTAGGTTTTTTTCAAGTTTTTTTCATTTTGCCGAGTCTGCGCCGAGTCCGAGTCCCGAGTCGAGTCACCCTAGCTGAGTCTGAGCCGAGTCACCCTAGCCTCGTTACTATGATTTCAATAGTTTGCTCTCATTTACACATTGCAAGTTAACTTAATTGATTGGCAAGATTTACAACACTTCATTTCTTTCATTTAATCTATTGTTGGTTAACTATAGTATGAAATATCGAACTTAGTTTAGGGATCATTGTGTGTGCTACAAGATATGAAATTGATCAGAATATTCAAAGATTAAATAGCAATTGGGAAAGCAAATAAAAAACAGAGTAACATTATACTATAACAAACACAAAGGAGTAGTGCACAAATAGGCATCTGAAACAAACCTTGATTTAACACAAACAAGGAAGAAAAATCTTTGTATGTCAAGACTAATATTTCAGTACTTATTAATCCAAAAAAAATCTACCAGTCTTATGAGTTCCAGCCAAAAGCATTCAGATCATTATGTAAAGGAAGGAAGAAGAAAGAAAACATACAAGTAATATTGTATATATCCAAAGAGCATACAAAACACCTAGATGCATATTTCATGAGATAATTCGGTATTACGACAGGGCATGCCAACAATTCCATACTTCAGGGAAGCAAAGCCTCAAAACTCATACTTGATCCATAATGGCACAGTGAATCCATCCTAGAACTTTTTTGTTCATTTAAAAATCACTAGGTATGTTAAAAGACAAAAATTACAAAGATGCAAAGAGAGCTAATTTCAAACCTACATTAACATGAACACCATCTCCAAGTTCATAAATAATTCCGTCCACATCTGCCATTGAATAGTGAGCGATGCATTCAGAAACCACTTTATCTTCCTTTCCTCTGTTTTCAGGTCAAGTTTTATTAAGTCATAACATAGCTCCAACATCATGCAACTATAATATATTGAAACTGCAATATTCTTCAATCCAAGCCCTAAATATTCTCAAGGAAAGAAATTATTTCAAAGAATGCCAAAAATCTCAACGAGCTCATTCACTTAGGGAAAAAAAATATTTATAGCAGCACCATTTGACCAATTTACAGATATGAAACTAGATCAATACTCTAGGCAAACTAATGTTTAGGATAGTTCACACCTTTCCCTCGAAACTCCATCATTAGTCTGGTTCAGAGGCCTTGTACACTTTCCCTGCAGTGTTTGAGGAAGAAAAATAAGATAAACACATTAATGAAAAAATAACAATAATAAAAACATATTCTTTTGCATGATCTTTTAGCTTTTCAACTGAATATTTGTAGCCCATGGTGTTGATAAAGGAATCTTCATCACATGATTGAAACCAAAAATCACTCTCTGTAAAACAACAAGAATCTTGTACCTTGAAAATAATATGAAATTTTATTTTATAACTTGTTTATAATTTTGAATGCAGATTCCAAATGGATAAATTTTAAGTAAGTTGAGTCGGCTAACACAGTCACTAATATGTTCTCTTCAAGACTCGTGAGCTCTAATACATTCCCAAGGCCTAAACTTGAAGAAAGCATCTCAAACAAAGTTATGGAGAAACATGACCCGCCGAGATGGAAACAAAAGTCATCTGAGTGACCCAGGCACTTGGGAGGCGGATGTCCCCATGGAAAACAGTCATTGGTGACTATTTCAACAGCTGTGGAAAAAATCCTGCAGATAATTTTGTCTATGGCCAAAAACATTTTATCAGACAAAAATAACAGAACGACAGGACTAAGACAAGCCATAGACAGTTGGAACATGTGTAGTTGGCATTGTTTCCTTGTTGAGCTAAAGATTAGAGAGTTGGATGCATGTAGAAAGTGTGTTTAAGTTGCAGAGCTGGTCTATAGGTGTTGGAGTGTTGCTGTTGCAAAGTGTTCTGAGACCCGTTGGGGCAAATCACTTGTAAACAATTAGGGAAGATAGTGGCTTGAGAGGCTTATAACCCATTCTCCCTGGATTTTTCACCCACATTGAGTTTCTCTAATGTATCTCATTCTTGTTCATTACTGTTGAATTCCTTTACATTTCAGAACTTAAAACAACTCAATTTAGGACACTAAATGCTATTTTCATTAAGCTATTTGTAAGAAGCCAATTATGTAGCAAGTCCTTAAGATTTGTGTTAATGAATTAAGTTATGGAGTAAATATATCAACTATGCATCTCAATTCTTGCAAATATACGTATATCATTCCACAATTTTCTCATTGATTTGTTTTGTTGTTATATGAATTACGAACTTATAAATATATAGCTTTATCTTAAGTCAATACTTCAAAAACAAGACTTTCAAAAAACTTGGACAAATGTGAAAGTGCAATCTGCACATATGATGTGAGCATGCCTTATCAAGCCCCTTGGGTCACAAGTTGTGAGTATCCTGAGAAACTAGCTTATGGTATCCTGAGAAAATTTTGCAATCAGTTCTCAACTCCATGAGAAACTAGCTTATGGTATCCTGAGGAATTATCATTGGTAAAACCCAAATTAGGTTAAAAGTTTGTGGTATCTTGGTATACAAGTCTATTAAGCCTACCTTTGTAAAGTAGATCCACCATGACCTACAGTTGTGTATCACAAGAGGCCAATGTGTGTTATAACTTATAACCATCCAAGCTGTTACACCCTACTGAATATCGCTTTGTAAACAAAGTTTATTTTAGAGTTTGAAGTTGTACACCTCTTCAAGAGTTTCCTCATCAATGTCATATTGTCTCATAATACGTCATTGTAAAGCCTTGTTATCATCTCCATGATAAGTCAATGAATCAAATCCTTTTTGTAAAATTCTGGGTGATCTCAAAAGTTCCTTAGTAAAGATGCTCTTTCATTAATCAAGTTAGGAAGAAAGAAAAAATCATAAAAGTGTGCTCAGTGTGACTAGTGCTCCTTCCAATCAACTTACCCTTTTACTTCTACATGCTAAATAACTTGTGGTGCACACTTTTCTCCATTAAAATTTCCTAACAAAAAGAAATATCAAATAAGTAAAAAGGAATGCCTGGAACATGCTTTCTGTAATATCCCCTTTCAAATTTATTATCAAGCGATGGAACTTTTCTGATTTCCTTCCATACAACAATAGGACAAAAACAAAAGTATCGAATAGCAACAATATTGAATTAAATGATGAAATCCTCAGATCTGATATTATTTATTACAGCTACTTGAAAAATATTACAAATGCCAATATACTAAATCAGATAGCAAAAACTAAACATTTTTCTGAATATTTAAATCAGTAAACCCTCAAACAATAATTTCAAAACCTTTTAATGCTCAAAATATCCACTCACATGTGTCGTATTATTGGGTTGACCAAATGACAGCCAAAGGGGGCAAAAAACAAATCATACGGCCATTGGAAATGGATTTGTACAATGGTAGCAACAATAAAAACAAGTGCAGATGTACGAACGGCATTTGTCTGGACCAATAGGTATTTAAACTGTTGTGCAGCAACAAAACGACAACAAATGCCTCTAATTTTGTTGATTTTTTCTTGACAGTCAAATCTATAACTTGCTAACAACCTTTGTCACAAAATAAGTCCTCTAAAGTTCTCCGAATTTGTCCAAATCTAGAATTAAACTTGCAAAATTCAGCACTAATGTGATCTCTGAATGGAATCAACTCACTTGGACAAGACAGTTTTCACCACCTAATCCAAAATAGAAACAAAGAAGGTTTTTGTCCTCCAAATTCTTACACACCACTACTTTTCATCCTTGGATGAAAAGATGAACACAAGTGCTTAAGCTATGAAAAAGGATTTGATTACAATAACAAATGGATGATCTCTTTGATCGATTCACCCTCCTTTTATAAATTCCTTTTGGCCCCTCTTAAATTTGATTTTTTTCCCTCCTAAATTTCCCTCCAAAAGTGTTTATAAACCTGTGTTGCAAGGTTCGTACCCACAAGCCTCGAACCCGGTTCGGGTTCGCCTGTGGGTACGCGCTGGGTGCACACAGGGTGCACGCCCAGCACTGTGGGTTTGCCCGGGTGCGTACACCCGCACACCCGAACGAACCCACAGTGTTGGGCGCACCCTGTGCGCACCCAACGCGAACCCAGCCACATGGTACGCGGACGCGGGCAAATCAGCCACGAACCTGGGTGAACCCGGGAGAACCCACGGCCCAAGACTTAAAAAGTGGGCCCAAACACGTATAAAATACATTTTTCTTATTATTATTTTTTCTCCTAACCCTGAAACAACCCAATATGAGGCCTTTTAACACTCAAACATTTCATTTTTACCTCTCATTTTGCTCTCACCATATTTTCTCTCCATCTTGGCATTTTGAAGGGAGGTGATTGTATTCAAAGGAGATCGATTGTGGAGTTCCAAATAGCTTCCACAAAGGAGATTTAAGTGTTTAAGGTATGCATTTAAACCCTATTCTTTAGTCTTTTGATGAATTTTTTCAAATTTTTGATGGATTTTTTCAAGTTTGTGAAGAAGTTTTACAAGTATGTTTTTTTGTCATTTTTTTTTATAGATTACAACAATGGCAAGTAGTCAAAGTTTAGTGGGTGGGGAGGGAAGTCAAAAATTCAAACTTGATAAAGCATCTCCTTTATGGAGACATACCACAAGAATTTCACAACTTCCTGGAGGTGGGGGGTTTGTTTGGAAGTGTAATTTTTGCAATGCACAATATAATAGCTCCTATTACCGAGTGAAACTTCATTTTATGGGCCCTAGTGGTAAAGGGATTAGTATGTGTGAGGGCCCAAATAAGAAGGGGTTGTCTGTTGTAAAAATAGCAGGATTTATAAAAGAACAAGAAGATGCTGACAAATTGATTGCAAAATGAAAACAAAGTGGTTATACTTCCGAAAAGAAAACAACACCAACATTACCCTCTCAGACAGTTAGGGCCTCCAGACATCCCTTCTTGTCTATGCCCTCTACAAAAGATGAAGATGAAGATGAACAACAAATCACCACCCGCAAGAGAGGTCCATTGGAGAGGGCATTTAAAATGGAGGCAAGAGATATTGCTAAAGAAAAAATTGCACGTTGCCTCTATGCCAATGGTCTTCCATTCAACTTGGTGAGATCACCATATTGGTGGGACATGGTGTCAGCAATAAATAGTGCACCTCCTGGTTTAACAAGTCCTGGATATGAAAAGGTGTGTACCACCTTATTGCAAAAAGAGAAGAAATCTTTAGAGGCCCAACTAAAACCAATTAGAGATTCTTGGATTGAAACAAGTGTATCTATTGTTTCTGATGGATGGAAAGATTGCAAAAACCGTCCATTGATCAATGTTATTGCAGTGTCTCCCAAGGGGGCAATGTTTTTGAGGGCGATTGACTGTGAAGGGGAAGTGAAAGATGCAGAATTCATTTCCAGGATTCTCATTCACTCCATAGAAATGGTGGGTAATGAAAATGTTGTCCAAGTAATTACGGACAATGCAAAAGTTTGTAGGGCTGCAGGTGCTTTGGTAGAGGCTAGATATGAGCACATTTTTGGACACCTTGCACCGTACACTCCCTCAATTTGGTGATGCAAGCAATTGGCAACCAAATAGAGTAGGTGAAAGAAATATACCAGGAGGCCGAGGAGATCCAGATGTTTGTGAAAAACCACCATATGCCACAAGCAATTTTCAGAAATTTTTCAAGATTGGAATTGTTGAAGGTAAATTTAATTTATTTAGTTTCATTTATGTCATGTTTTACATAATTGAATAAAATATTTTTTTTACTTATTTAGTAATTTACATATTTTAAATGTGTTATTAACTTACTATTAACATGTTCTTAGGTTGTTGAGACCCGATTTGCATCTCACACAATTGTTCTGAGAGGACTTGTGAAGGTGAAAGAGGCATTGAGTCAAATGGTTATTAGCAACCAATGGGGTATATGGAAGCAATCAAATTCAGAGAGGGCCCAAAAGGTCAAGGCATTGATCTTGGATGACGATTGGTGGGATCATGTGAATTATGTATTGGAGTTCACCGAACCTATCATGTCTATGCTTCGGTTTGTTGATACAGATGAACCATGCTTGGGAGATGTCTATGATAGCATGGACACGATGTTGGAGAAAATAAAAATTGAAATACAAAAGAGAGTGAATGATCCTGAAGACACCTTTTACAAAAGGGTGGAAGCAATCATTCTTCATTGGTTGAACAAGATGACAACACTATTGCACCTCCTTGCATATACCCTATCTCCAAGGTATTATACCACAGAAGTACTTTCTATCCCAGGGAGAATACCGCCATATAGAGATTCTGAAGTTGCTAGAGGGCATAAGAGGACATTTAATAGACTCTTCACTAATCCAGAAGTGCAGACAAGTGTTATGAAAGAATTTGGAATGTTTATTTCAGGAAAAAAAACTTACCCCTTCCGTTGTCAAAGACCAATACAAAATGGATGCTATTACATGGTGGTACCTCCATGGTCAAGATTATATGTACCTCCAACCTCTTGCAATCAAGATCCTCTCACAAGTAAGTTTTTTTTATTTTGCCACTCGTATTGTAGAATTTAACACTTAACATTCTTGAATTTATCTTGCATTTTTTATTTTTTATTTTGTTGGTTTTCTCTCTAGGTTGCAAGCTCTTCTGCCGCTGAACGGAATTGGAGTACATACTCCTTTATCCACTCAATGAAGCGTAACCGATTGGCTGCAAAAAGAGTTGAAGACTTGGTGTATATTCATTCCAATTTGTGTCTTTTGTCACATAAGGAACCTCAATACAAGCAAAGGGCAGCGAAGCTTTGGGATGTAGCACCCGAGTCTACTGACTTGGATGCAACATTCAGGGTCTTGCTAGAGCCACTATGGATGATGTGGATGATAATGATGATCATGATACTACATGGTGTTGGAAGTGGAACCGTTTTGGGTTCAAATGATGATGATCTTGAAGTTGAAGCTGCTGAAAATCCAAGTCATGATGATTTTTTGGAAAATCCTTTTGATGATTGATGAACATTGAATCATATTTCAACTTTCATGAACTACATTTTGTAATTCAGTAATTGTGATGATTTCCATAATTCCATTGGAATCGTGAACATAGACGTATATGATATGAGATATCATTGATATGGCGTATTTGAATATTTTTCAACTATCAATTGGCATTTAATATTTATCTTTGGCATTTGGCATTGATCAATGATCAAGTATCATACTATGAAATGATTTAGTTTTGCAATTCTGTATATTTCTCTTATTTTTTTGTATATATAATACATATATATATATATATATATATATATATATATATATATATATATACACACACGTACCCATACGTACTCAAACCCCTAAAAAAAAATTTCACGTACCCACATACCGGGTTCTCGTACCCGAACCCGTCCCCAAACCCGAACCGGTAACTTAGTTATAAACACTTCTTAGATTAAATATTACATGAAACCTTCTAATGTCCCATTTAGATAACCACCTTATTAAAAAAAAATATATTTGAAATGGTAATTGATTGATCTATTCGATATTTGTTATTAAAACAAGGAGAGGAATACTCCTTTAATAATAAAATACAAGACAATGTTTCTAAAAAGAAACAGTCATGAACTAAAGCAAAAACTGAAAGATGCAAAAACTAACAAAAGTAAACTAACAACTAAGATGGCCATTAAATATTACAATAATACTTTAATACCCTCCCTTAATGATCATTCTACTAACTGCACCAAGTCTACCCTGAAATTTTACAAATTTATTTGGACTGAGGGACTTGGTGAGAATGTCTGCAGTCTGATCCTCAATTGGAACATACTGCAACATCACAGATCCATCTTCAACAAGTTGTCGAATGAAGTGACAACAATGCTTAGCATGCTTGGTTCGCTCATGGAAGACTAGATTCTTGGCAAGCTTTAGCACCCCTTGGTTGTCACAAAACAAGGGTGAAGGCCCTGCTTGAGACATTTGCATGTCAGCAAGCATCCTCCATAGCCATACTGCCTCACATGTTGCATTAACGTTTACTCGATACTCTGCTTTTGTTGAGGAAAGAGCTACTGCCTATTGCTTCTTACTGGTCCATGTGACTGCACCTATACCAAGACTGAAAATATACCTAGAAGTGGACTTCCTGTCATCAACTTAACCTGCCCAATCTACATCTGTAAAGCCAACCAGCCTCAGATCTTTGCATCTGTTGTACAGAATGCCAAAGTTAGATGCCCCTTTAACATATCTCAGCACTAGCTTCGTTGTAACCCAATGTTCTTCCTTAGGGGCAATCATGAAACGAGAAATGTATCTCACAGCAAAACTAAGCAATAAGATAGATGAGGTTGCCCACTAGTTGCCTGAATGCAAATTCATTCACCACTGGTGAGTCTAATTTGGCTGCAAGTTTCAGCCCCTTCTCCATGGGAGTAGATGAGATCTTGCAATCTTCCATCCTGAATTTCTCCAGCAAACTTCTGGCATACTTCAATTGAGAGATGAAGATGCTACCACTTGTCTACCAAACTTCTACACCAAGACAATAGTGTAGGAGACCCAACTCTGTCACATCAAATGCCTGACACAAATTCAACTTGATCTACTCAAGCAAATGTAACCCACTACCAGTAATGATGATATCATCCACATAGATGACAAGAAGGATAATATCACTACCAGTTCTCTTGACATACAAATTTGCATCTAAGGGACTCCTCTAAAACCCCTATGCAACCAAGTACTTGTCAATCTTCAGGTACCATGCCCTAGGTGCCTACTTTAGGCCATAAAGAGCCTTCAGCAATCTGCATACCTTGTGCTCTATTCTTGCAACCTTGAAACCAGGAGGTTGCATCATGTAGACCACTTCCTCCAAATCTCCATTGAGGAAGGCACTCTTCACATCCATATAGTGGACCTTCCAGCCAAACGGTGCTGCCATGGCTAGGACAAGTCGGATGGTGCTCATCTTTGTTGTGGGAGCAAAGGTCTCCTCATATTCAATACCTTCTCGCTACAAGAACCCCTTAGCCACCAACCGAGCCTTATATTTATCCAGTGATGTATTTCACCTTGTAGACCCATTTGCAACCAATGGATTTCGTCCCTGGTGGAAGATCTGATATAACCCAGGTGTTGTTCTTCAAAAGACTATGATGCTCAGAATCCATAGCCTTTTTCCATTCAGGTTTACCCTTCACCTCTAAATAATCCTAGGGCTCATAAACACTTTGAATGTTGGCCATAAGAGAAAAGTTCACTGTGTTCTTTCTCTTGCCTCAACACGATCTACCCTCAACAAGCTCATCATTGTGATCACCAATAAGCTTTGCCCACCACTTAGGACGAGGAGATGCATCTTCTTCCAAATCAGGATGACTTAGGCTGCCTGGAATGAAATCATCTAGATGTTGATCCATGTTATCTTGAGGGAAATCTACTAGTATAGGATCGTGCCTTGGAGATTCCACAATCTTAGAAACATTATAATCCCTATCTTTAGGTGGAACCAATGGAAGCCTAACACCCAAATCCTTTGTCTTCAGATTCTAATCCTCAAGACTCCTGATCAGAGAAGAGAACAAAAAGGGCCCACCTTCCTCATCACACACAACATCCCTACTGAATGTCAAACGATCAGTGTCGACATCAATCAGCCAATAGGCCTTATGATTGTCATTGTATCCTATTAGCATCAACTTTTGGCTCTTGGAATCCAGCTTGGTCCTCTTTACATCTGGAATCCAAACATACGCAATCGAACCAAAAATTTTGAGATGACTAATTCTTGGTTTCCTCCCAAAGCATGCTTCCTTTAGGGTCATCTTCTTGACGGCCTATGTGGGAGACCTGTTAAGAAGGTATACTGCAGTATACACTACCTCAACCCAAAACTTCTTGGGAACATTTATGTTCTCCAACATACAACGAGCCATTTTCGTGATGGTACATTTCCTCCGCTCAACAATGCCATTTTGTTCAGGGGTATAGGGTGTGGTACGCTGACGCTTGATGCTGTGTTTAGCACAGAAGTCAGTGAATTGATTTGAACAAAACTCACCCCCATCATCTGACCTAAGAGTTGTGATTTGACATCCTAACTCTTTTCCAACTAATTCTTTGAACTTCTAAAATTCATTAAACATGTATGATTTTGCCTTGAGGAATTACACCCACATTTTCCTACTAAAATCATCAACAAACAAGAGGAAATACCTGGCACCAATGATTGATGCAGTATTCATTGGTCCACAAACATCTGCATGAACCAGCTATAGAACCTTGGATGCTCTCCAAGATTTGCCATCTAAGAATGGAGTTCGATGCTGCTTCCCTTCCTGGCAAGCTCCGCATACACCACGTGTCTACTGTTGAATCTCAGGTAAGCCTTCTACCAAATTCTCTCGAGCCAACTAAGAGAGGTAGGCAATGTTGAGATGTCCATATCGCCAATGCCAAAGAGTGTTGATGGATGAACTCTTCACAGCCAACGCATGCTCTCGAGAATCTCTAGTATCAACCAGCCGATAGAGACCATGATCTTCGAGCCCAACTGCCACAGTTTTCTTAGAATCCTTATCAACAATTCGACACTTGTGTGAGCTGAAGATGATGTCCAACTTCGGACAGTGTCGCATAATCTAACTCACCGAGAGCAGATTGAGCTCCATGCTCGGCATATACTAAACATTGAGAAATATTAAATTTCTCCCACCAGATGTGATTTGAACGTTGCCCTTGCCAACAACTGTATACTCTTTGCCACCACCAAAGATGACAGAATCAGAGCAAGCAATATGCTTTATGAACCAATCTCTCCTATTAGTGAAATGACAAGAGGCTCCAAAATTAATGTACCACGCAGATGATTTGGCATGATCTCTTGGTCTTTTGGCCATCAATGCATAGGAGGTAGACTCCTGCTCATAATGCATAGATGTCATCCCTCTCGTTTTCCAAAGGTGAGAAAAATGAGGTAATTAGTTGGCACGAATATCGAGGTGATCAGCTGGTCCCACAATTTTTTCAAACAATTGTCAAAATATCAGAGGTTGAAAACCCACAATTTTATCCAAAAATCGAGAAAAACGCAAACTTCGCCCAAAAACACTAAAGGAAAGAGGCACACAAATTTTTCAAAAAAAATCGACAAAAACAAGGGCACAATTTTTTTTGTCAAAAACTTCAACTTCATGTTCACATCTTTTAGAAAAAAACGTTTGAGAAAACCCTCGAACTTCTTCAGGGCCTGGCAGAAATCCGGCAAAAAATCCTCAAAAACCCACAAAATCTGCAAAGTCCTTGCGTTGCAGAAGAGGGCACAATTTTTTATTAAAAAATCGTCAAAAAAGAGGCACAAATAGTGCAAACAACCCTAGCTGTAGTGATGAGACCACAACTGCAAACCCGTCGCACCAAAGAGAGAAAAAATGCCCAATTGCGGCTCAAAAACCCTCGATTTAGAAAAAAACGCGTGCAACAAAGAAGTAAAATGCCCAAAATTAGACGCGATTTTCTCAAAAAGAGCCTGCTCAGACACTCATGAAATAAATTGCAATTTTTTGAAGCATAAAAGCCCACAATCTCTAAGATAAAACCTGTCGTGAGTCTTAGCAAACTAGTTGCAATTTTCTCCTTTAAAAAAAAAAACGTGATTTTCACAATAAAAAAGTCGCGATGTTTCTTCAGAAAACCTAACTCGCGATTTGCAGACACAAATCTGCGATTCCTCACAGTAAAAAAACCTTCACGATTTTTAAGAGTGGAAAAATCCATGATTTTTATTGAAAAATCGAGCAAAAATTTCTTAGGAAAAACCCAATTTTTTATTGCCCAAAAAAATTGCCAAAAATGAGCCTATGCTCAAATACCATGAAATGGTAATTGATTGATCTATTCGATATTCATTATTAAAACAAGGAGAGGAATACTCCTTTAATAATAAAATACAAGACGATGTTTCTAAAATGAAACAATCATGAACTAAAGTAGAAAACTGAAAGACGCTAAAACTAACTAAAGTAAACTAACAACTAAGATGACCATTAAATATTACAATAATAGTTTAATAATATTTAAATTGTCCATATAAAGTTATTGGATCCAACTTAAAATATTAATAATCATTTCCCTAAATTAACCATTAGCTTACAAGAAATGAAGAAATAGATCCCCAATTAATTTAATTAGATAAGAAGACATGATAGTCTACCCTTTCCAAACTTGCTTGTCCTCAAACAATGCAAGTTCAACAATTCTACTCTTCCAAATGACAGTATTTGTAATACCAAGATCCTAAATCATCATTGAGAGTTTGCAAAGCCATGTCTTCAATTCTATTTGTGATGCAATAGTTTCCTTCAATTGCATAACTTTAGTTGAGGTCTGTTCATGTACAAGTTGTGAAACCTTCTTTGTTCCTCTATGTGTTGCATATATTTTGCTTTGCTTGCTATTTTGCAATCCTTTGCAAGGCTCTTGTAGACTCCTTAGACATGCCCAACTTGGTTGTGTATTTTGTTCTTACAACTTCTAACTTTCCTAGCGATTGCGTTATGTGAAAAATGAACTCACCACCATGTTTTCGCTGCACCACTCTTTAATTGAGAGCTGAAGAATATGAGTCAATTAATACTATTGCAACCATGAAAACTTTTGTCAAGCTTGTTTTCTTATAAAGCTCAGATTTACCTTAAGGTTGTGGCTTTGGTATTGAATGAAAAGATATGGGAAGAACAATTTCTAAGACCTTCAAATAATCTTCTTGAATTTTCCATACAACAAGCAAGGATTTACTGTAATTTTCTTTCATGTATATCAACAAGGCATGATATTATCAACAAATATATGTGTGACCACTATTGTCGGATAGCTACTAGAACATCCTAAACTTCTGCCAACCTTTCTTGTGCAACAATATTTTTAAAATCATTCCAACTTGCAGTATTGTAAATTGTCACCCTTGACAATTTCACAATAGGTTTGGCACCCTTTTAAGTGAATGTACCTAAGTATGCATATAATTTACCCGTTTAATTATTGTTTTCGGGAAATAGAATTAATCCTTATTTATCGGGCTTTGACATAGTTTAAAAGGCCTGGATTAGGGCAGCCACCACCCTTGTCCCATCTAATCAGGCCCTAAATTTCAAATGTTGTTGTCGGCCTCAAAATGTTTAAGAATTCAAATTCAATTGTCGGCTTATCTTAACAGTTAATGTGAAATATGTTTAACTCATACATATAAACACTTCCCTCCATTTGAACATCTAATTTAACTCTTATGACTATAGCATCCTAAAGGCAATTAATGCAATATCCAGAGCAAAATAAGTAAAAGATCTACAACATAATTACAATCAATCACAAGTTTGCATCACATCAGCAAATTTATGTTCATGCATTGTAAGATGTTTCATGTTTATGTTTAATATTATTTTATGCACTAACACTTGCAGGGTCTCCAAGCATCCTCATATTTCTCCTTGTATGTGATGAGCAAAGTAACTTCAATCCAACAAAGATCTCATACGAGAGGTAAGTTCCAATTGTGTTCTTTACCATTCATATTTATTTATTTGCTTCTACTCTCCCAAGAGTACGCAATATCTATCCATCATCATCATAGCCATTGTGGAGGTGGAAACATCAAAAGGGGGTTTGACTAAGGTAGGCTCCTATACGGCACAATCCTTCTCCCCTTATCTATCTTGCAAGTTTCAGGTCTGAAGTTGATTGAAGTGAATTTGAGATCTCAAGGCTTCAAAACCCTAGATCAAGCATTCATGCACTACTTATCAACAAATTAGGGCAAGCTAATTATTTGAACATTGTTGGACTTCGGATGAGGGTTTTCACAATTAGACTTGCAGACACTGCAACACTTGTACCAGCTTTAAAACCCTGAAATTTAGCACTTCTAGACTAGAGCAGCCACCACCCCTATCCTACCAATTCTGTGTCAAATTTTCCAAATTTTGTAATAGTTTGTCACTTTGGTCCTAATTCACCTAGTTTACATCTTTCAATCATCATCACATTCTAACACCCCAACAAAAAGGGACAAAAACCCTGACCAGACTATGTGGCTCTCCCTTTGTCTCTTGGTTAATTTTGTGTCCCTCAATGTTCATGGTGGAATGAGTGATTTAGGTTTGGGTGTTTAGCCTAGCTCTTATTTCACCATCTTACACAACTTATTCTGAAATTTCAAATAAAAATATGAAATTTGATCAATACATAGCTATACCTTTATTTATCCTGTTGCAAGCTTCTTCTTCTTGCCAAAATTTGATTTCTATAAGTTGGAGTTCTAGCCCTTCAAAAGGATTTATCATAGAGTAGAGTGCATCATAAATCTAGACCTAATACATAATTGTTTGCAAGCACTCAAAACTCTTATTTTTATCAATTCTTACAATTTTGTGTCGGTTGTGTTCTCTTGTTAGCTTGCTTGTTGTTGTCATTGTCGGAGTTGATAGTGAACCCCATAGCTCCCAGAAACCACTTGCAACCAAAACACCTATCACATGAAGAGAGAAAAATCCATTGATTGTGTTATGCAACAACACAACCTTACACAGACAACAAAATTTAGGAATAACAAACATGCAACTTTATTATACTTTCATGAAATCATATACATACATGCAATCAAATGCAATACAACTATCCGGTCACAAGACCGCTATTACAGAAATTTGGGCTGCAAATACATGCAAAAAATCAAACATTCAAGTCTGTGAATGGCAATAATGGCTACTAAAACCCCAACCTCCATTTTGTGTTGAAAAGCAGGAAATTCGTCTATCTTTCCATTCAGAATGGATCTCCTTCCATTCGTGACCACTTTATATCATTCTTCCACTTTCCAACTAACTGTCACTTCCATTTTGGCGCCAAACAAATTCAATTGTCCCTTTTATCAAGCCTAAGAAAATGCCTAAAGTTTGGTCCAACTTCCGGGAGCCATAACGTTTGACTCAAGCATCAGATTGACAAACCATTTGCACCATTGGAAAGCGCTCAATGAGAAAAAGGTCTACCAAAGGTCCCCTAGAGGAAACTTTGGATTTTTGACCATTTTTTGGGCCCATCCGGAATTTATAGGTGCCTCAAAATTGACTTTGAATATTTTTAGAGGGATTTTGAAGACAAAAACATCAATATCTCACAAATGACAAATGGTATTGAAATAATTTCTTCACCATTGGCTTCATTTCACCATTCTAGAGCTATATGTAAGATTTCATGTCCATACATGCACAAATGCCAATTTGCTTCACCACTATCAGCATGGTGAAGATTATATCAGAGTAGTATAGTGGAAGTCAGCGGGTGATGTGTATGGTGGACTTCCATTTTGGCTATGGGATCCAAAGATTCCTATGTTTGGTAGATTGTTCTACATTGGGGTAGTTGTTTACAGTGATGTTGAGCATGAATTTATATCTACCCAACGGATGCAGAGGATATGTTGTTGGGCATTTTATAGGGCGTGGGAGTTATAAAAATCCATTTCGAGCTCATTTGCACATTCATTCATTGTTGAGAAGATTATTTTGTTAAGGGTTTTTGCAGGAGACTGGAGAATCTGGACACACTTAGATTTTTGAGGACGAAATCCCTCAAGAAGAATAGCTCGGTGTAGGAGTGAAAGATCTCCCAAGCTAGCTTGTAGACAACTTCATTCAGAGGTTGTGCTTGTGCTTCACCGATTTACAGGAGAGATTTGATATTCAGGGTTCGAAGGAATCAACAGGAAATTGGAAGATATATTAATTGAATTGGGAGGATTTACTTGTTGATGTATAAGTCAATCCTTGTTGATCTGGACGTGGGATTTGGAGATTTTTAATATTGCAAATATTGGGATTGTAGGGCTTCCTATAGCTAGCCGCCATCTTACTACATATTCAAGGGTTTGTATTGCTGATTGATACAGCATATTGAGGTCGTGGGATTTAAAGGAAGATTGTCCTACTTGGGTAGTTGGACAAATAATGTTGAAGTTGCAAAACCAACTCCACAGAACCCAGAAAGCACCTACAACCAAATATCCTATCACAAAGATGAGATCAAAAAGGCACAATGGTGATCAACAACCAAAGAGAGAATTGATGCAAAAATCCTGAATTAGAATGATTACAATAATGAAACAATCCTTATGAAGGAGATACAGACCTTAGGAGTGAAACCATAGGAGAGAATTAGATCAGCATCTGACAAGTGTCACAATCCTATGTAATGAGATAACATAAGCTAATCTAATAATGCAAAACACAAATCCTGAGTTTAGCTTAAGAGAGCAAAGAGGACCCAATTAATTAATCAATATAATTTAATTAATTAGGTGAATAACCCATTACTCTAACACCTCCCCTTAAGATGAACTTAGGGAGAAGCTAAAAACTAAGAATGCATGAAAAGCAGAGATGGGTCCCGGCAACTAAGCCTGATGAGGCACCCATGTACAACTAAAGATCTCTTTAAAGCAGAGAAATGGAGAAAACCTCTTGGGAAAAACTCCAATCTAAAAAGAGATGAAAGACACGTGAAGGACTAAAGAAGCCTCCAAACAAGAGAAAACCTCTTGGTAAAAACTCCACTCTAAAAAGAGATGAAAGACAAGTGAAGGACTAAAGAAGCCTCCAAACAAGAGTGAAGGACTGAAAAGCCTCCAACCAAGAATGTCCCAAAAAAGTAGCAACAAAGGATGAACATGAAGAACACCATTGAAGCATGAAGTAGCTACGAACGTTGTCGAAGAGTGACTACTATAGTGCTGAAAGAAGACCTCTAAAAAAGATGATGATCAGAACCAATAAGACACAAATCTGCATGAGTTCCCCTAACGACACTACTCGAATTAGATGGCAAATAAAGGCAAACATCTGGAAGCCGAAGATACAAATGGCACAAGTACCAATAGTTTGAAGAACTGATCAAGTAAACATGGAAGGTCGCCTCCAAAAACAGGAATGCAAGAGTGTCTATATGGCTAAGTGCTCCATCTCACCAAAATGCAACCACTGCATTCACCTAGTACATAGGAAAAAATACTGTATACGTAGTTCACTCCAACGCGAACCCAAGGAAGCATTAACATCAATAGTAGAAAACCCCCCATAATGCGGAAAAGGGAAACGGTTGACAAGTACACTAAAATTGAATGCCAAAAAGAAGTGCATGAAGAAAAATCAGGAAAATCTAAATGTGCAAACATGAAAGTACCAACAAATAAAGCGTGTGCAAACAAAAGGCACACACACATGAGGCTACCATCGTGGAAGGGACACTCACTTGACAAAGGTGTGATAGTAAACAAAGGCAAACATCATTCCCCCCCATGGCACTTTATATCATAGTGCGAGTACAATAAGGCACACAAAATGATGTGCAAGATCCCAATAATCATGTCCAATGTTGAGACACTTTATTTCAATGTGTTTACATAAGAGAAATAGCGGTAGCTCGCAATATCCAAAAAGACAACATGCTAAAAAAAACATGACTAAAATGTCCAAATAGGACAAAAAATTGGAAATACATATGTAACAGCCTAAAACAAGTCATCCCACAAAACGTTTCTAGGAGTTGAAGCATCCAAGTAATTCATCAGAGTGTGAAAACACCAAAAATTGAATAAAATATGCTTGGATAAAATTTTGGAAAAATGGTATGGATGGCTGTGAAGAACTCTAAGAGACCGTCCCAACGCCGCTAGAATCTCGAAAAATAGAGAAACTAATCAAAATTAGTGAGCTCGAGAGTGAAAACAGCACATCTGACTTTGACAGGCTATAGAATGCACTAGGAGCAGAAAAATGTGATGAAATCCACACCACTAGAAAGTTGGTGGAACCAGCTTTCCAACAATATCTCGTTTCCCAAAAAGAAATATCATATGCCCAAGTTATGGCCAAAAGAAAAAAACTACTCCTTGAAGGCCAAAGAGGGGACTTCAGGGCCCTACCAGCTATCATATCGCTAATGTCAGCATGATGTCATGCTGAAATCAATGGAATATTCTACGATTATTCTCCATTCTCAAAAAAAAAACACGGTCCCTACCAAAAATTTGATGAACAAAATATGTTGTAATCCACAGAATATTCCAATGAATAATAGGTCGGAAAAATCGTCGGAATCTACTATTGGAAAAAAAAATTCGCTGACCTATAAAAAATTGCATGGCGCCGAACAAAAAGACAATAGAAAATTTAAAAAAGCAATCGGGAAATTAAGGGCTCGCCGTTGGTCAACTGTGTGGTAGCTATCGATGGCAACAGATGTCGTTGGTCGGCCCACACCTTGTCATCGGCCAGAGGCAAGTGGGGCCCGTAGTGCGTAGGTACCCTACAGGTACCTGAATTACTCCGCCCCCCAAAAAACAAATCCACCTAATTTTAAAAAAAATCAACTCTGCAAAAAATTTGCTAGACAAATATATTAACCCTACAAATTTTTAACAAAAAAACTTGCAAAAACCTCTGCTTGCGCAGAGAGTCGTGGTATGGCCTATACGGATCTGTATAGTACAGAAATTTGTGCCTCATGAAACGTGTCCACCAAAATTTTGCCCTAAATTTTCAACTACTTGGATTTTCGTGAAATGGCAGTCGATTTATAGGTTTTTGGCCACTTTGAACACGATGGCAAGGTCCGTTTCGCTCCAAGATGCACCGAAAATTCGCTCAAGGCTGGATCCCTCAAATATTGAACAAGAAGTTGCAAATCAAGACTCTAATACCATGTTGAAGTTGCAAAACAAATTCCATAGAACCCAAAAAGCACTTGCAAGAAAATATCCTATCATAAAGACGAGATCATAAAGGCACAATGGTGCTCAACAACCAGAGAGAGAATTGATGCAAAAAAACCTGAATTAGATTGATTATAATAATGCAACAATCCTTATGAAGGAGATACAAACCCTAGGAGTGAAACCCTAAGAGGATTAGATCAGCTGTGACAAGTGTCACAATCCTATGTAATGAGATTAGCTAATCTAATAATGCAAAAAAGAAATCTTGAGTTTAGCTTAAGAGAGCAAAGGGGACCTAATTAATTCATCAATATGATTTAATTAATTAGGTGAATAACCCATCACTCTAACAAATTATATATATATATATATTGTTGAGTATCGCGGTTGTTTTCAGAGGTTTGGCATGAAGTTTGCATATATTGACAAGTGTGAGAGCACTATGTTGGCATCGTTTCCTCCATTGGATGTGTTACTGGTAGCTGGCATCCATTTTCAAAGGGTTTCAAGGCATATCTTACCTGTGAGTTTATGATTTGTAACTCCTAGATTTTTTGGGTATTGTTGTTTTAGATAATAGGGGATATTTTATAAATTGGGTTGTCGATGTTTTGTGAAAATTCTAAGTATCTAAGCTGATATAAAAATCTGGAATTTTCAGCTATGTATTCCCTATGTAATGTTTAGTTTTTGAGTTGAAAATATTATTGCAATATCTTTTATTTTGCTGCATTATATTATTTTAGGAAGACCATGCAACCTAAAAACCTCTCTAAAGAACAACTTTGCCACTTGTAGTGTTGAATAGTCCAATGGGATCGCAAAAAAGACTGCATACTTGGTCAATCTGTCGACCACCACGAATATACAATCCCTACCTTGGACTCTTGGAAGTCTAGTGATGAAATCCATCGAAATACTATCCCATCTCTATTCTGGAATAGGCAATGGTTGAAGCAATCTAGCGGGGAAAGTATGCTCGGATTTGTTCTGCTAACAAGTCATACACTCTCTAACATGTTGCAAGACATCATCCTTGAGACCCTTCCATGAGAATCTCTCTCTCCCCTGTCTGTAGGTTTTGAAAAACCATGGATGTCTTGCTAGAAGCATGTCATGAATGGCTCTCAAAATCTTCTCCTTCAACTTTGACTCAGACGCCAAATAGATCCTATCCTTATAGTATATCACATCATCTACCACTTTATATCTATCATCTTAAATCCTGTCATCCATGAGTTCACAAGCAAAAAGTATTCTTGGAATACTCAACCAAAAGATGAGCCTTCCAATTTACTGAAATCTCAAACATAGAGCAAAGGGTAGGCCTTCTAGATAGAGCATTAGCGACCACATTGTTCTTCCCCTTAACATACTCAATGTCGAAGTCATACGCTTGGACCTTGCTTATCCACTTTTGCTGCCTATCATTCAAGTTTGTCTATGCAAGGAAATGTCTCAAGCTATTGTGGTCGGTCTTAACCACAAACCGACTACCCACCAAGTATTGTATAAGCTTCGCCAAAGCATGCATGATGGCGAGCATTTCCTTGTCATAGGTGGAATATAGCCTCTCTACATCCCTCAACTCCCTTCTCTCAAATGCAATGGGATGTCTATTCTACATCAAAATTGCACCAATGCCCTCTCCTGATGCGTCACACTCCAACACAAAGGGTTGTGTGAAATTGGGTAATGCCAAAACCAAACAAGAACTCATCACCTACTTAAGCTTGTCAAAAGTATCCTAAGCCTCCTCCGACCACCTAAATGTCCCCTTCCTCGTGAGATCTGTGAGTGGTGTTGTAAGCTGCGAAAACCCCTTCACAAACCTTCTGTAATAGCAACATAGCCCCAAGAACCCTCTCAAATCTAAAATGTTCCTCGATGGTGGCCAATCCAAGATAGCCTGTATCTTATCCTAGTGAACTCGGACTCCGTCGGCTCCAATCACATGTCCCAAATAGAGAATCTCGATCATCCCAAACTCACACTTGGATGCCTTAGCAAACAAGGATTGTGCCTCCATGATACTCAACATCTCCTCAATATGTTGAAGGTGTTCCTCCCATGTCTTACTATATATCAAAATGTCATTAAAGAACACCGATACAAACTTACGCAACTGCTTGCGAAAGATGTGATTCATGCAAGACTGAAAAGTAGCAAGAGCGTTAGTAAGACCAAAGGGCATAACCAAAAACTCATAGTGCCCATAATGACACCAAAATGTCGTCTTGTGAATATCCTCATCACATACACGAATCTGATGATATTCCGAACAAAGATCAATCTTAGTGAAATACACTACCCCATGTAGCTCATCAAGAAACTCATCACTCCTAGGAATGGGGTACTTGTTCTTGACTGTCTTCTTATTCAAAGCCCTATAATCAATGCACATCCTCATGGTGCCATCCTCCTTCACTAGAACAACTGAAGAAGCAAAGGGATTGGAACTAGGCCGAATGTGTCCCATATCAAGTAACTCCTTAATTGTCTTCTCAATCTCCTCCTTGAAGTGTCGAGGGTGATGATAAGGCGTGGTAATGATGGGCTTGGCACCCTTCTCAAGCTCAATAACATGCTCAAATCCACGATCCGATGGCCTACCACAAGGGATATCTCCAAACACCACGCTATACTTATCAAGCATAGACTGAATATCAACATGATGCTCATGATTGCTAGAAGAAGATTTGGAAGATACAAAGCACTAGGCTGCCCAAGCAATATCATCATGCCTAAACGACTCCATCCTCCTTGCTAAAACAACCCTCAATCCTCCATCTGAAAGTGCTCTCAAAACAATCTTCTTCCCATTGGACATGAACTAAAGTTCAATCTTCTAGAAATCTTGTATATATCACCCTAGAGACTGTAGCCATTAGACTCCAAAAGCAATATCAATCTTACCAAGTCCCACCACATAGAAATCATCAATCAAAGTGTAGTCACCCATCTAAATGCTAAGGGAGGGTACCTTCCTAGAGCATCTCATGGTAAAGCCATCGGGAACTGTCACACTAAACCCTAAAAAGTCCTCAGCTTGTAATCCCTCTACGTAACCAACCCTGCATCAATGAAGTTGTGTGTGGCTCCACTGTCAATAAAACAAGTGACTCATTGTCCCTTAAGGACCCCTCTCACCCGAAAAGGATGATATCTAGGCACTCCTAAAATAGAAGCAATGGTGACATCTATTGCATCCTCTTGAGCATTTGGCTCAAGCTCCAACTATGGTGGCTGCTCCGTATGATCCGCATCACTATCTGAACTAGTGTCCTCAACTATCTCACTCTCAACATCGGAAGTGACCTCTATGAGATGTGCCTTGCCTTTCCCAAGGCATCTATGACCCGGCTCCCAAGGCTCCTTGCAAGAGAAACAAAGCTTCTTCCTCCTTAATTCATTCTTCATCCCATTATCCATCCTAGGAGGTGTTGGTTTAGGCTGATTGAACCTTTTCTTAAATGAATTTGAGCCCTTGAAGCTCTTCTTTTGAGGCTTAAATGATGGAGTCGTATCAAGGTCAAGTGCAAGCTGAATAGCATCATCGAGTGTACTAGGCCTATGAGCCTTCACCAAACCCTTCAACTTATCATTCAATCCTTCCAAAAAAACATTGTCACCCTTCTCTCTATCATATCTGGTACCATCACTGCAATCCTTTGGAACTCATTGATGTAAGAGTCCACACGCCCCATCTATCTCAATTGTGCCAAGTCCTTGTAGTAGACTTCTATATCCTTCCTATCAAACCTAGCAATGAGTTGGTTTGTGAACTCCTCATAGGAATGAATCATCACATGGTTTTGTGTCACAATCCTATTATGCCACCAATCATAAGCTACTCCATCTAGGTGCGTTGTTGCAAATTGAATTGCATCCTCTTATGGCATGGGTTTAAGCCTCAAGAATGTATCCAACTTGTGTACCCACACTCTAGCACTTGTCTTACCTCTGCCATCAAAGTAAGGGAGAGGAATCTTGTTCAAAGTTTCTTTGTATTCCTTGTGTTGCCTTTGAGGTCTCCTTTCTTGCTTGCCCTTCTTCTTATCCTTCCACTAGTTCATGAATTGATTCAATGTGATTGCATTCCTAACCTTTGTTGGAAGTGTTTGGTACTCATCATAGGCAACCATCACCTCATCGGTTATGTGTGTGTCTTCTTCCTCTTCGGATGCTACTACTTCTCTCCTTTGCACAAATGTAGGACGGAGTGGCCTATTCGACACTGTAGTAGTGGCTTTCCCTGTATTGGTAGCTGCTCTACCCATGTTGTTATTGTTTGCACAGTTGTTCTCTCTTGGGGTATGCTGGTCTACCCTCAACTGTCCAATCACTGCCACTAACTATTGTTGAAATGCTTGCAACATCTGCTGTTGTTGCTGGGAAAAGGTGTGCAAAAAGTCCTTCATATTAGGTTTGATCATTCCTTCTACGACTTCCTCCTTCCATTCCTTATTGTTGCCCTAGTAATATTGAAATGGTGATTGCATATAAACCCTCCAGGCTGATAGGATCAAGGTTCTGATACCACTGAAATATCCCAAATAGGATTTGCCCTAAAAATCTGATTTCAAAACTCCAAATTCTGCCCTATTTTCTGCACTTTTAGTTTTTCCTCAAAATCCTAGATTCTGATCTAATTTTCTGATTTCAAACAAACATGAACAGCTAACATATATGCCTCCAAATGCTCAAACAATATAGCAATTATATTTATCTTTTCAATCATGAACATAACCAGCAATAAACAACAAAATGGTCACAAGAACATGAAACAAATCTGATTTCAAATTGTCCTAACTGCTGTTACAAATCAGAATTATTGTCATCACAAAATGGGCTCAAATATGCCCAAAATTAACCTAGAAATATGTGCTACAAATCAGGTCTAAATACATACCAAAAATGCATAAGAATGCTGCTCCAAAAATGCCCTAGCTGGGCAAACTACTCCAGATATGCAAAGATGCCAAAAAGTATGCAAAATGTGAATGATGATGCCTCCAAAACCCTACCAAGAGGTGCGTTGGACTGCTGGTCTGAAAATGAGGGTTTAAAACCCTTGCAATGGACACAGATGACCTTTAAACACCAAATCACCCCTCCAAACCCTAGTCACCTCTCCCCCAAATGTGGTGCTCCATTCTAGGATGAAACCCCTAGGGCAAAACAATGCAAAATCTGTCTTCAAAACGCTGCTCAAACTGATCTACAAATCTGAATATTACTTTCCAGCCCTCTATCTTTCATATGATGCCATTGAAGCACAAGTAGACCTCCATTATGAAGTCCTCCCAAGATGAGATTGGGTTTTCGTCCAACTCACCAACAATTTGCAAGGGTTTTTGTCTTTGGAATGAATGCAACAAGTTGCTAGTTCAAACTGAATAATATTATGCTTGATGATGAAATGCCTTCTCAAGACCTTGTATTTATATCCAACTTTTTTTTTTCCTCCAACTAGGCCGACCCAACTTGGGTGCCCAATTTCACTTTTAAATTTTGAATTATTTTCCTTTTATTCCCAATTGGGGTTGTAATACCCCCTATCCCGATTTTCCCTAGAATTTGCCTATTGATCACAAATTGCAACAATTTAGGGTTAGGGTTTCACCTTATTAAATAAATCTCTTTACTGATGTAATCTTGGATTGGAATTCTCCATTCACCACATGAACAATATATGCAAATATGTGTATAAGCTTGTTAGGGTTAGACAATTGCATCACATCCATAGATTATCAACAAGCAAACATATTAGGAATTTGGGAGAAGGGACATGATGGGTCCGCCCGAAGCCATATACCAAACCTAAGAGAATGTATACCACGGCCCTCCCCATTGGCGACTTGTACCCGCTTTCGCCATCATGTCTTAGCCCCTAAAGACACTTGCCACCTTGTGGGATTGGGTGGTGATCGCAAGTGGGCTTTTTTTGGGCTCCTACCACTTCACCCCTAGCCCCTCCTCCTTGAGGAATTGGGCGGAGGTCGCAAGTGGGCTCTTTTGGCCCCTACTACTTCACCACTAGCCCTACCCACAAGGTGGGTTTCAGACAGTCAACATAATTCTTGATTCAATCATAGGAAATCCTTCCTTATTATCTTAGAAGCAATATGCATACATCAGTAAACAATTACTTGCAGAAAACACACATTTAATATTCCTTTATTATGCAAGGCCATATTTATATAGATGTAAGATAATAAATGGCAGAAATACACCTAAATATATGATAGATCTGTTGTGCTCAAGTGTCTTCCTCTATTCACCAAAGTATATCTTTCTAGCAATCGATTTGTTCTCAATATTCATAAGATATTGCTTAAAGAGCAAAAACAGATTAGTTTCAATTGAATAATAACTAATAAGGATTAATAATTGTTGCAAGCATCATTATTGCATAGCGTAAGTAATGTATATATATATATATATTCCCATGGTCATTTTAAATGCACTTATCTGATTGGGTCTACTGCTGCACTCGGAGATAAGTTCCAGGCTTCTCATTTATTTCCTCTTCTATTTTAATGTTCCTGTTGGATCTGCATATATCCCCTTTTTGATCTGCATATTTATATCTCCATTGATTGTATTCTGAATGTAGATTTATTGTAATATTCTTTCCTGATTATATCTCTTGTTATCTCCCAATCTGCATATATATTCTTTCTGAATAAATCTCCTCTCTATGATTATCTCCTCCTCTGCTCATACCCCCTTCTAAATCTCATTATATTCTTTCTTAAATATAACCTAATGTGCCTCTTCATAAAGGAGGCATCTCCTCACAAGGAGTCAGCCATATTCAGATTATAATTAAATTATAATAAAACACTCATGAGGTCGGCCATCTAATTCCATGCTCAAGGATCGGCTTCATAAATTATTTCCAGCACTTGCATTATTGACCACATCTTACCTTTATTTGGGTGAATATAAATGTCTTTGGCCATATGAAGAATTTATTGCTTTTGTTTCTTTAAAACACTTTCTTTTATTCATTACTTCTGATCGTATATTTTGCAGCCCCTTACACCTGTTGAGGTTGCTACCCCTGTAATCACTTTTGTCCTCCATCCTTTGAAAATCATCTTAACTCCTTAAACTCGAACTTACAAAATATATTAATAGTGATGTTTTTATGGTTAGTGAAGAGTCGGCCACACATAATAAATTTAATTTAATTTCCATTTCAATGTGGCACCAAAATAATGAGAGTTGGCCAGCAATTAGGAATTAAGGGGATTGCTACATTTATCGGTAGGGACATGAAAGGGGCGCACCACTTAAGGACATAAAATATTATTATTTTATTATATATTTTTCCTCCTTTAATCCAAAAAGGGGCTGCCCACCATCATAGAAAAATCATAAAAATATTTTGTGTCATGTCCCCGAAAATGTGACAATAAAGATAACAAAATACATATTTAAAATTATTAATAATCCGACAATTTTTTCGATATCCTTATAATTATAATTGTCGTGAGACAATATTATAGTTATAATTATATTATCAATATTAAAATAACAAATGCTATGATCAATATGATATTAATGGACATAAACTATATATATATATTTATTATTTGAATATGGTTATACTTATAATTATCAATAGATAATATTACAATTACAATTATATATATAATATAATAGATATTCAAATATATAAAACTAATATTAAACTAAAACATAAAATAATACTGTAATTATCAAATATAAAATGATACATATTAAGCGATTATGATTATAATCATTATGATATTTTAATATAAAATTAGAATTAAGACTATCGTCGGTTCCTATTTCAAATGACATTATCACATCAATATTTACCATTAAATGCCAAAACATTATGGTCGATACACTTCAACATACTATCGAGCCATCTTCATACTTTCGGTGATCGATTGGGAAGTCTAAAGCATAATATATTATCAAGCGGTTTCATTAATATTATTATCACCACCTCTCATTATCTCCATCGCAGCTATATCCTTATTCGATTCCTACGCGATGATATCAATTGGGCACTATGACCGAAGGAGTTCATAGGCCTCAATCATTATTTATCGCTACTCTAGATTAAGTCAAAGGCTTGTATTATTATCAGCTTCACCCTATAGTGAGTTCTTGCCAATGGGAGGAGCCGATTAAGACAAGATTTGATATTAAAGAAATTATTAATAAAACAAATTCAGAATTATAAGACATCGATTTTGTAATGTCCCCTTCTTGGTGACCACCTAAATTTTATTTTAGCCTTTATTTATTCTCAGAGGCTAAAAGGAGAAATAAGGGAATATATTATTAAATTAATTATTTATACAATTATCTCAAAAATTAAATATCATAAGATGACTTTATATTTAATTAATTTAATAAAGTGACTTAAATAAATATATTATATCATAAAGTCACTAAAAAATGAAATATATCATTTATCCCACATTGACTAGAAAAGTGGGTGAGCTCTCCCAAGAAAAGAATAAAAGGATCTTAAGGGCTCATTTTTGGGGAGCTTGATTAGCATATTCACATACTTGTGTTGGAGAGCTTGAATGCTTGAAAACTTGCCTGAGGGTTTGAAGACTCTAAGGTACCGGTTCGGTTGTGAAATATCAACCCTAGCTGGAATAGAGTGGAGAATATTTCAGTTCTTCACATTGGGCAAAATTTAGTGGCCATTGGCCAAATTTTGAAGTTGAAGAAGAAAATCGAACTTATCTTATATTGCAGATTTTGAGTTGTTGCATATTCAGTTTTGGAAGGGACGACTTTGCCTTGAAGAAAATCAACTTGGAGGAAGAATATTGCAGCTGTTTGGGAGTTTATTTTCCAGTCCAAAAGGTTCCTCAATCTCATGCTAAAGAGGACGATTTTGCTGAAGGGAAAGAGGCACGAATTTCTGATTATGATTTTTGCATCCTTCTTCATGGCTGGGCGCTTCTTGAGATGGTGCGATTTTGCTTAAGAGAGCAATTAAAATTCAAATAAAATTCTTCAAGGCTCGTGTGGGGTCAAGGAATGTTGGCACATCATTATTGAAGACTTTCGCACCTTCAACAAAAAGAATCGAACTTCTTCTTGGCTGCTGGGCGAATTTCCAGGTTCCTTATAATATCATTGCAATGCATTGTATTGTCTTAGTTCATGTAGAGGGCAAAGGCTGACTTAATCAGCTTCTAATCTTTGTAATTTCAGTCATTGTAAGTGAAAGAGAATTGCATTTATATGACTGTAGCATTCATGGTAGATTGCATAACATTTTCAGTCAAGAAGAGTCGTTGAAAAGTTCATATCAGCATTTTAATTACCAGCTTGTAATCTCTTCATAATATTGCAATTGGATGTTGGAGAAATAAGGAGTCTACTGCAAACCATTTGTCAAATTGTCTCTCATAAGTACTTGCATCATAGTACAATAGTTTTCATGCCAAGTGTTTGTTAAAATGTCTCTTGGCTGTAGGTATGCATTTTATATCAGAATTTCATATATATGCATTTGAAAATACAAAAAAAGATTGCATATCATTTTAGTTACTTGTTTATCTTCATTGTAAGCATTTCCAAGCATTCAAAACATCATTGACATCAAAACAAACAAAAGAAAAGCAAACTGAAACAACAAACCAGCAAGAAGAAGATTGTCAACAAAGTGTTTGACAAAATTCCCAAGGCAGAAATAGAAGGGGTTTTGAGTCTAAATCTGCAAGGCTCATTTCAATGGTGTCAAAGCTTGAACTACAAGTTTCTTGTGGTTAGAAAGATCTTTCTCCTTTTAGGTGAAAAACCTAGAAGTGCTTGAGAGTACGCTTTCTCCCAAAAATTTGTGATTCGCTTTGTAGTCATTTGAAAATGGGATCCAAAATTGCAAGGATCTTTACAGATTTGTAAGAGATAGTTAATACTAAAATCAGAAAGTTAATAAGTCCGAAAGATAGCGAGCAAAAGGGACATATCCATTCCATAAGAGACATCGTCATTTGAAGCAACACCACTCCTTTATAGGATATCAAATTCACACCAAAGAAGGGGGAGATAGATATAGAGTAATATATATTTTTGGAGTAGATTATTGACAAAACACGGGAAGGATATCAAAGAGACCAGGATCGGGTCTATTCTCCATCAGCACGTATACTGAAGAAGAGATACCCGCCACTCGACCTCAGGCAGTGGAAAGTCATCCAAAAAGCCAAAAGACAAAAAAGCCATCAATCAAGACAAAACTCAGAGACAAGGAAAAGCGCTCCAGCTACAGGTGAGACGTCTTTGATAAAGAAGGTAAAACTGGGCTATAACAACGTGAAACTATAATTCTGTCAAATATGTCATGAAAAATCAAGATATATGAAATATGGAAATCTTCTATATCGATTTAGTTAATATACAAAATATTGGATGTTACTCTTAGACACAATAATATTGCTTGCAACAATTATTGTGTCTCAATAAGCGATTATAACAACGTGAAACTATAATTCTGTCAAATATGTCTTGAAAAATCAAGATATATGAAATATGGAAATCTTCTATATCGATTTAGTTAATATACAAAATATTGGATGTTACTCTTAGACACAATAATATTGCTTGCAACAATTATTGTGTCTCAATAAACGATTATGGCTTTACCTTGAAGGATAGACTCAAGCCAAACAATTCCCTTTGCTAGCACTCAACAAGGATAGGGAGTTTGTGGAGGGAAAGGTTGGTAATTCGATCCATTGAAGGACGGTCCCAAGACGGGTGGAACATCTTGAGGGAGTCCCATTTGAGACCGTTCACGCGCCCTTTGCACAGTCATTCTACCATCCAAGGAGGTTAGGAGAGAGGAGACAAGGCGAAGATCTATTCCAATCAAGAGTAATAAGTCATATTCTTATCATGTGGATTTATGCCTTAAATGATAATGCATCTAACTATCTTATTTTTAAACTATGAAATCTGAGATGAACTAACCATGAACAAGATATTATGTGATTTATTGATAATACATGATGTATGCAGGTCTTCAAGGCCGTTTACATTAATAAAATGATGTGTTGATAAAATAGAATAGATGTCCTAACTTGTGTTTTTATACTTTTAGGATAAGTCTAACCAAGGAACATTACATTTTGGCACCACCAAAAATAATATTAAATTATGGAAAATTAATTCCCAAGTCCGCCTAGCCAAATAAAAATTAATTGAGCCATAAAAAAATTATTTTCAATTATTCAAGGTCTAAACCACATTCCCTTACCTCATGAATTAGCCTACGGGAATGATGAATAGGCTAACTCCCTTTCTTAGTGCTAGGTGATCATGTCGGAAACGGGGACATTATAGAGAAAAAACTTCCTCACCACACCGGAGTCGAAGTGCATTATGGATTTGATAAAGTGTAGACTAACGGGGGCCAACCGAGCTTCAAGTGTTGCAATATGGATGATTGATTATATGATAGGGCTCATAGGGAAGGTGTATAATTGGTCAAGGCTGCTATCAGAAAGAATCAGGGATTTTTTTATCACAGAAGCATAAGGCATTTTACATGACGTAGCATGCAATAGCCCTTCTATTAGATGCCATCCATACATAGGTCCTCATTGATAAATGGGGAAAGTCCCAGTCGATGACTCATATAAACCTAGGGCTTCCCACGACATTCTATTGGACATCATTGGACATTACCACCAGAGGAGAGGAGCCATCCCAACCGAGGAAGAGGAAGCAAAGGGAAGCATCGGTTGAGAGGGAGGCATCGAGTGATAGTGTAAAGGAGGAGCCCATAGAGTTGTTTTCCTCAACATCAGCTACCACACCACTGATAGAAGAGGAGGTATTGATGACAAGGGATGTGTAATCAGCACCAAACATGGACATAAATGAAGCAATTCCAGTTACGACTACCACCAGCCTACCACCCTTGCAGCCAACAACATTCATATTACCAATTGCACCACTGGTGGTCGTACCAGTTGCACCATCAATGGTTGTACTAGTTGCACCATCAGTGGTAGTACCCGTTGCGCCATCGGTGGTAGTATCAATTGCACCGTCGGTGGCAATAACAGTTGCATCGGCAAGAATGCAAAGCGCATCAACAAAGCTACTAGCACCACCGACAGCACAACCAGCCTCACCAAGAGGACTGCCAACCCCATCAACGGGATCGCCAACACCACCGACTACACAGCCAGCCTCACCAAGAGGACCGCTAGCTACATCGGTTGGACCACCAGCACCACCAACAGGACCGCCAGGTGCACCAACAGCAGCATCGGTCACAGGTACTGCACCATTAGATGCATTGCCAATAGATTCCTCAGCACCTACCAATGTGGCGCAGATCGATAACTAGTTGAACACACTCGACCTGCCATTAGAGGTTCCAGCATTTCCATCACCGACCCCTTCAAGAACTTTGGCCGAGGGTTAAGAATAGGAGTGCACACCCATGGTGACTGAGGGTGTGGATCCACGACAGAGCTTTACAACCATGTTAACGAAGGGAGAGGGTGCACAACAGGACCTTCTAGCCATGAGGTTAGCAGAGCCAAGTTTACCACAAGCACACCCACTGAGAGTAGTAGAGTGGGGGACCATCATAGAGACAGGACCCCCGATGGCAGCAGAGGGGTTAGCACCACCCAACCCACCAGGCGGAGAGGAGGATGAGTCGAGTGAGACACAGGGGTTAATACTTGAGATCTCTAAGCAGGATGAATCAGACCCTCTAGAGACGGTGCAGAGGTACACCTAGGAGCTTCAAGTAATGGTTGTAGTCATGAATGAAGTTGGAGAAATATCTAAGCAACTTGACATTTTCCAATCTCCATTGGTAGCAAAGGAGATACAAAGGATAATGGTGTTTGCTCAAACGAGGTGTGAGGAGGAGTTTGCCCAATGTTTTACTACAAGAAGATGGCCTGGAGTAGAGACCCCGGCAATCCGGAAGGCATGGCACCCAACGAGACCTTCATAGGGGGGAGAGATGGCCATGTAATTTCAGCGCTATTCAATATAGAGACATCCTTCAGGGATGTATTCTATAAACTGAAATGGCATATGGCCCTACAGCTGGTTCAGAAAGTACGGGAGGAGTTGGTTGAGCATACAAAGAAATTCCAAGTGCAACTTGCTCAACAGACTCAATTTACCACCACGAAGAGAGCCAAAGAATCGGCCTTAGAGGCCAAGGTGTCGGAGGTAGAGAGGGAAGCAAAGCAGAAGATGAGGGATATGAAGGCTCAACTAGCAGCGAAGGTGAAGGAGGTAGATCAGGCTAAACGTCAGGTGATGGAAGCTTCCCACATGGTGAAGGTGGCCAGAGAGCGAGAGATTATGGCAAAGCATCAACTGCGAATACGTACAGAAGAGGTCTGTAGGCTGTGAGAGCTACGCTCACCGACTTCTACTCCAATGTCGTCCATCCATCCAAGGATGTCCTCTCACCCTCCCTCTTCCCAATAGTCAATTTTTTTGTTGTAAGCCCCATTTTGTTGTAATGTCATTTGGGAGACGAATTTATGTTTTGGGGGGATGATGTAGTGGGCCGTGTAAGTAATTAATTATTTTAGTCGTCCAAATAGTAAGTAAATAAATAAATAATACTTTGTGCACAGCAAAAGGAATCAATATAAGTTGTAATCGGGAAATGGATCCCCGACAGTTGATTAGTTTGGATGGGTAGTTGTCGACGGTTGGTGTCCTCAACCAACATCGGCCAACTATACATATTGATAATTCATTTGTAGTTGGGGACAGCACGGATGCTATATGATGTAATGAACTTCTATCTAATGAATGAAAATACCAATCCAATATTTTGTGCATTTCATGTGTAATTGCTATGTTATGCTATTGTTATTATTTACTTCCATTTACTCTGTATTTATCGGTTAAGTCACTTAGCGAGTAAACAAAGAGAATTAAAAAATTATTATGATGCTCATTTGAAAACTCAAATACATAGTTATATCAAAGTAGAACAATGGAAGCTGACTAGTGAGCTCATTCTTCATATAAGGCAACCCCCGAGAAGTTCGAAGTTGCAAGAGTAGAGCAATTAACACAGTTTAGCATGACCAAGAAAACCTTGCAAGGGACTTTAGATCATCAAACAAAGCAATTTGAAAGCAAGAAAGGCAAAGCTACAAACGAACTACATAAACAAAGCTCAATGACAATTATGCAATCAAAGGAAAGAACAGCATCCAATAGGAATTCAAAACATTCCCAAGGATGATTTGGGATCTCGATATTACTGAGAGGATCAATCAGATGGAGTTGGAGTGTAAATCAGCATTGCTTGAGGACAAGTAATTTTGGAAAAGGCAGACTCTCATGTCCCCTTCTCAACTATAAGTCATCAAAAGACCCTTAGCCTATTATTTTAATTTCCCATAAGCTAGTGGGATGGTGCAAGGTGTTGGACTAATCGCCAACGTCTCCCTTCAGATTCGTGACATGGACTAATCACCTCCCGTGGATTTGTTTATCTTTGACGTTTGTATCGAGCGTTAACAAGTCGATCTTTTGGTGCAACAAAAAAATGTATTCCAACAAATGGTATCAGAGTCATGGTCATGGGTTCGAATCCCCTCAAGTGACACTGAAGGGGGGATTGTTGGACTAATTGCCGACATCTCCCTTTGGATTCGTGACAAGGACTAACCACCTCCTGTGGATTCGTTTATCTCTAACATTTGTATTTGTAATGTCTTGTGCGTGAAGGGCTAAACCTCGACAAATATCCTAACCTGTCATGCTGACAGGCATGTACTTGATAACCAGATGGTGGGGCTCCATGACCATGTGTCCATTGTGCTCGTGGCTTCATGCCTTCACCTCCGAGGCTGGTGGGACACAAACCTCACCCTTAACACCCTAGGTAGCCACCCTCACTACCAAGCTGGTCTTTTGGTGTAGTGGTTGGGCCTTTGCAGTATTAGAGCCAAGGTCTCGAGGTCGAACCCTGCGGACCGTGGTGGGTTGTAATGTCCCATGCGTGAAGGGCTAAACCTCGGCGGCTGGCAAGCGTGTACCTGATAACTAGATGGTGGGGCTCCATGACCATGTGTCCATTGTGCTCGTGGCTTCATGCCTTCGCCTCCAAGGCTGGTGAGACACAAACCTCACCCTTAACACCCTAGGTAGCCGCTCTCACTACTAGGTTGGTCATTTGGTGTAGTGGTTGGGCCTCACTAAAAATTAGATCCTTCGTTAAACCTTGTAGTGCTTCCAAATTCTTCCACCCATGAGGAGTGCACCTCATTAACTGTTGGTTCAAAGGTCTGAAATTCGCATGTCTTTCTATCATCTACAACTGTCCCAAGCCTGCAAGGTAATTCTTTCACCCTTTCATTGGTGACTTCTTGAATGTCATACACCTCTTCCAATTTTGGAAACTCACCAAGCATAGCATCAATCTCATGGCTGCACCTTGTTCTTTCACAAGCAATTTGACCCTCACTTCTCACAAATTCATCCCTATCAAGCTCTTCAATCCCTGCATCAATTTGTTCAAATTCCTTACCTCGTGCACTGTCTTTTTTGCTCTTGAGAGGTGGCTGCAACACATAACTGATTTCTTGTTTTGTGCATTGCGTAATGAGCCTTACTCAATTGAAGGCAAAGTTCAACAATCTCCCTATCTTTAACTTCCACCAACTTGACAGCCATGTCTATCCTTAAGCAGTTGCAAATAGTCATCTTTCATTAATTCCAACACTTCTTTGATAGAGTGCAAGTGTGTATGAGAAATACCTTTTATCATTCCTTTTTGCCTCTCCTCAATTTGGGCTGTCCAAATGAGGTTTTCAATGTGTTTATGAGTAGTATCCATCCTCGATAATAGTTTCACTACCTTTTCTTCCTTTACCATAAACTAATCTTCCAATACAAAAGGCCTTTGTTCCCAATCATCAAAGTGACCTTGGCTGCCATGTACTAACGTTTATGATTTGTCTTCATGTGTAGAAAGCTTGTCAACAATAGAATCAGCCATCTCACTTGTCAATGCATTACAATCTTCAACCATGAATGATTGGACAGAGTTGTGATCAAACAAGTGTTCATCATTAGAATCATTACTCAATCCTTTTCTTTTAACCTCATATACTACATCAGCATGTCTCTCAAACTCCTCATGAAGATTCTTGCAAACCTCCCTTGTACTTTTTCTATCCTCTTCTTGTACAAATAGATCATGAGCTCCTTTACCTGTGGGTGTGGATGAGCCATTAAAGTGTTTAGGTTTTCTTGAAAATGAATCTTCAAGATGGTGCAAATCATGATTTATCTTTTCTTGTGTTTGAGCAAAATCACGACTTATTTTCTCCATGCTAGGCTTCTTTTCCTGTGTTGGCGAGGAAGGTAGGTAACAATCTTCCATTCATAATTCTAGCCATTGATGTAAATTGTAACTGAAGCAACTGATATACACCCTCAGGCTAGTAGGATATTAGCTTTGATACCACTGTAATAACCCTTGCCCAATTTGATCACAGAATCAGAGTTTTACGAGTTTTCACAATTTGGCAGAGCAAACATTTTGTCAAAAAGTTTGTTGTTTTCAGTTTCTCCAAAAGGTGTTTGAATCGAAATTGTTTACATTACATCCTTAACATCATTGAATCGATGATTACATTCACCCATTGTATAACAAAGATTTGTAGAGGTCTAATATGATAGAGCAGATATTAACCATAGACAGCAATGATTTATGTTCAATACCAAATGATAATGATGAATTATACCGATTGCTTACAATCTGAAACTACCAATTGCTTCAGCATTAACAATTTGAGTTACATAAGATATTAAATATGCGGACCTAGAAAAGACACAACTTGTTGTCAAGCCTCCAGCACTATTGTAGCCCGATTTTCCTTTCCTCTGGCCACCACAATAGTTCATGTGCTTAGCATATCACTGGAACCTCTAATACGATTCTACTCCCTTAAATTATCCGGCACCTACATAAATTATCTTCCCATAATAAATGACTGGCTCGACTAGATGTTTTCTTATAATCTTTGCCATTGACCTTTTGATCTCAACATATATTAGCACCCCTAACACGTGGTAAAACTCCAAATAATAGTAGTGCCACCTTTTATTATTGGCATTCCAAATAGTTTCAGTTTATTGGACGGCGTAACCACTGGCAACTGGTGCAATATCCTTTGAAATTGCGGTCCATCAATATTCATTATACTGATGCAGTGAACTTAGAACATTTTGTCCTCTTTACAATGTATGGCGGTTAAAACATCCTTAACATCGATTAATTCCTTTGGCTTCGGCACTAAAATGGAATCGGAAGATGTAAAACTAACGCCTCTTCCAATCACAAGCTGAAGTACGCGAGCACACATGATCCCGATATATTCCTAGTCGCTTGAACCCGGACATAACACCAATCACAAGGATGAACCGGCACCCCTATGACCGGATAGATATAAACCAGCAAGACTATTTGGCTCAATATAAATCACACCAATCTAGGGATAGATGGTGGTATGAAAAGACAGCACCAAGTATATTAATCATCCCAAATAGACGACTTCCAATCACCTCAAATGATCACGATTTCAAACTTCCTGTTAAGCAATTATATATTTTAAAAGTAGATCCACCGACCAGGATTAATGAAAATAATTGCTCTTGTATACAGTCCAGCGATAGAGCAGGGACACCAAATAGCAATGATATCCAAATAAGGAACCGATAACATTCAAACTAGTTGCACCACAAAATTGGAACAGGAGAATATCAAATGGAATATATATATAAATTTGAGCTTCGATTCTGATCACGATAGAGCAAGATAAATATCAAAACAATCTGCCATAAAGAAACAACTGTAAAACTTATACAAACTTGTCACGTTGGGTTTTCGTCCAAGCATGACGTTCATCCTCTAAGAGCTTTCGTTCTCAGATTCTCCACTTTCAAAAATTCAAAAACCATACAATTTTCCATGATATCCATTATGTTGCTTAGGCTTCCCTTCTAACTCCATCCCCATTTGGTTGGCTCAACCGAATTATTTGTACAATAACTTTATAAATGACTTTGCATTTATTAATAATTTTATAAAGTCATTTATAATTAAATAATTAAAAGGTTTTTTAAGGCAAAATAAGACTGTTTTAATATTTAAATAATTAACTCAATTACTTCTTGGGCTTATTAAAAAGTGGGGACATCACAGTATCGAGCATTAACAAGTCAATCTTTTGGCGCAACGGCAAATGTATGCCAACACAAGGGAAATAGTTTCATAATTTAACTTAAGTTGTCAAAAAAGAAACTTTATGTTTTATTCTTAAAAGTTATAACTTGTCACTAAGACTGGGGTCCAAAAGTAATGTTACTTAAAAGAGGCTTTCTAGACTCTTTTCAAAAATAAGTTTTGAAGGGAAAAAGAAAAATAAGAAAATAATATTATATTCCCTCAAAGTGTCTATAAAAGGAAATGAGCACTAAAGAAGGTCACCAATTCATTAAATCAAAACCCTATTTCAAAGCTTGAGCATTTTGTTTATCTCCACAACAGAAGGATGAAAACCCTTTGGTACAAATATCTAGACGATGAAAACCCTCTCAATTTCCTTATCGGGTTGGAGAACTTTGTCCTTTATGATGATTCCACTTAGAAATTGCAGATGTGCTAAAAGTTTCCAATTATTTTCCAATTTCACTTGGTGATTGAAGTTTACTATGAGTTTGCAGATTTTTCTATGTTTAATTTTAGTTTAGTGGTGGCTTTTGAAAAATCAACATGTATAATTGATTCGGTTGCACCTCCTATTATTTCTAACCGTAACAATATTTGCAAATTTTTGTGATTACTTTCATTATTGTTGGTTGTACCATCTAAAAGTTCTGATTGCAACCTTTATTTCCAAGACTATCATACATTATAATATTTGGATTGAAGTTAGGCAACAAGGCAGGCATACCAAGTTTAGTCTTCATTTTCTTTTAATTGGCTTCCATACCACCAATGGTAGGAGCACTACTATGTAAAAACACTGCACATAACTCTATTGTACTTTACCTTATGTGTCGTACAAGCTAAGTACTGAAGTTTATTAAGTGTAATGTGATTGGTTAGCATACATGTTTTAAGGAGGATTGCAACTTTTCATAATTCCAAGAGGAACTATTGTTATATCATTCTTTGGTTGTACATAACAGTTCCATCCTTTCGTACCACAATCAAGTCTGGCGATTACTTTTGGAGGACAGCCAGTACATTAACTTGGGGTTCTTTTCTATGCCAAAGCTATTATACAATATGGATATGCTGAATAATTAATTGCTTTTTAATTAATTCATTTTTATGTACCCAAGAACCTATTCCCATAAGTTTTGTGGAATAAGGAGGAGTTGTTAAGGAAATAATTTTAATTTTTCGACTCAAACTTATTATTAATTGGCAAAACTAATAAAGTAGGCCAAGTAAATAAAATATATATTATTCTTGGGTGAAAATAGTGTAATCGACTTTTCAACAGATTACGCCATCTAGACTTCAACCACAGCTGTGTGAGATATGATCTCTCCTCTCGGAAAGGGGAGGCGCCCTTCTTACTGCTAATTGGAAGCTGTAGTAAACTTAAAAGGAATACTTACAAAATGTACACTGTACTCATGAAATGGGGGGGGGTGTGTTACATTCATACTTCTCTCTTTTTTCAGAGAAGATGTTTACAATGCTTCATGATGAAAAGCTTTAGATCTGAAATAGCTTAAACTTAAACAATAGCAGTAATACCGATATTCCTATCTTGACAAAGCATAGCTTAGAAATACCAGGTATGATTTATAATAACAAAAGATAAAAAGAAAAGTGAAGGCTCACGAAGGCACAAAGTCGTTTCATAGCCTTTTCAATGTTGGATCCTGTAATGATATCATTCGTCGTATTAGAAGCACAAAGTCTTCTTAGACAAAGCGATTCCTCGAACAGCATGAATGATTACAAGCACAAAGTCTTGTAGATCCTTCAACAAAAATCTTCAAACATAAACAAATCCAAACGATAATGTAACACAAAGTTTACATCAACCACTTGAAGCCCTTTCAATCTCATACACAAATCACTACTGATATAATCAACACACAAGACAATCGATTGCAACACAAAGTCTGGTATGCAATCCTCTTCTTTATTGATTAGATCTGAATCCACAATATTGAACACAAAGTCTCAATGCTTGTTTCAAAAAGGCAGCACTTCGTTGCAAAATATCAAAAGGTAACTATTACAAAAGAAATCCCTCTTATTTATAGAAAGGACGGAAGAGCAAAATTAGGGAATCAGATGAGTAAAAATAGGAAACCCTAATCTAACTGAGTGTAATTTATTTCTACATAATTGCACCTCATATTTTGGTGCAATTACGTTTTACAAAAAGACACCTAATAGTGTCAAAAACTATTTACAATGTGCAAAATAGGGGACACCAAAAATGGTGAACATTGGAGACGAAAAGAAGACTATTGTTCTTTGCACTGGGCGCGGAGTATTTTTCCCCACAGTGAACTTAATCCTTGGGCCTCTTCGTGACGAAGAGGGAATCAGGGCCTGTTTTTCTTTGACGCGAGTTTCTGGTGGTGGACTAGATTTCTCTTTAGGAAGCTCACCTTCAGAATCTGTCTTGAAGGCTTTTATCTGATGGCCATGCTTGTGAAGCCATTCAGTTGTGTTGTGTAGGATAGGGGCCAACCTTTCCCTCATGTAAGTACATTCTTTTTTGGACCATTGTACTGGAGGCAAAGGTTTCTTGGCAATGTTGTCCTCATCATAGGCAAAATTGAGGACATCACCTGGATCTGTGAAATCTTCAGGCAAATCAGCTATTTGGAGAGCCCTGATTTGATCAACTGTCAACCTGCAAAAATCCATTTTGCGTACATCCTCTTCATCTCTACCCTCTGCCCATATGTCTTCAAAATGGTAGACATCACTGTGACCTTTCTTGAGTTTCTTCTTGACGTCCCTGAAGTCAAAGTCACGCCTGTACCTGTAAGTCTTCATAGTATTTATGTGCATCTCAGCTAAAACATTCTTGGCCTTCTGCACAATTCTTATCGTGTATCTGCCAATGGTTAATGGAAACTTAAAACCTAGCTTATGATTCTTTTGTCGTTCCTTGTGCAAAGAAATTGATTGCCTGCACAACTCCATAAGAACCCATTTATCTGATGGGTATCTGGGAAGCATATAAGTGCATCCCGTGAAACAACCTACCCTTATGTAAGTAAAGGTTGGAAATTGTAGAAACACACATCCCACCTTGCTGACCACCTTGTAAGCTTCATCTGAAATCCTCTTCTTCTCCAGAGTTGGATCGAAAGTGAACAACAAAGGAGCAAAGAAAGCATTGTGACTCTTATAAAATGGTGGAAGCTTTCCCTCAGGTTCAATTGGTAATAGTAGTCATAGATTGGGGTAGAATGTCTATTACCTCTAGTAGATAAACCTGGAAACTGCCTCATTACTACTGCTGAGTACACCAAGAAAGAAGTCATATAAAACTTTAAGGTGGTGGGCACCTTGATCAGCTACTCATGGATTTCGTCACTAATTTGTGTTCCCCAATCAATGTGCACTTTCCTTTTTTGGATGATTCGGATGTATTCATACATCCAATCTTGAAAATAAGAGGATCCAGGCAAACCCTTGACTCTACTTAACAAGGTAATCATATCTCTTACATCTTCTTTGAAGTCACTCCTGGGGAGTCCCTTAGGCCACCTAGAAACAGCATGCCACGGAGTTTTCAACCACTGTGAGTTAATCAATGTTTTGGCCTTGACTGGATCATTGTCAAATATTTCTTGAGCTCTCTGGATTGTGATAGGAGTGTATTGTTCCATTTGTGGAACTTTGAAGACTATGTCAAAGAACTCACTGTCAAGCCTCATTACAACTTCACCTGCTGAATCCCTCACCGTTCTGTCTTCTTGAATGTAGTGTGCAGCTACCTAAAGTACAAACTCCGTGTGATGAGCTGAAGTTGGGAAAGTAGAAACCATATGAAGATTGCTATGTACAATGGCTTTCAAATTCTTATCCCACGGCCTCTGTTGGATCCTTCTCACGAAATCTGCCAGATTTTGATGGCCGATCTCAGTGTCTTTGATTTCATCCACCTTGGACAACACCACGGTCGGAGGGAAAACGCCCTGGTACTTATACTTCATCTTCCCCTTATCTTTAGGAGATGGTGATGGCATTTCAGCTGACATTTAGGGGAGCAGAGAACGATCTATTTCTTATTTCCGAGGATCTTTGATCGAAATGCAAGAATGGCGGATGCAATGATTGTCAAGAAATATGTCACATGGGGAAGCGTGTGATGAACATGGCGATATGGAGTCACTGTGTTTTGGCCATGTGGTGCAGAAAATGAGGAGCAAAAATGAGCATGGAGGCGAAAAATGAAGAGAAAACACTATTTCGAGTGTTAGATGAAAAATGCAGATATTGGTGCTCGGGCGGTGAGAATCACCACTCGAGCACCGAAGTGATATTTTGTCTTGGTGTTGAGGCAGTGAAAAACACCACTCGAGCACCAAAGAACTTAGAGAAATTGGGGCGACAAAGTTGGTTTCGAGGCAGTGAAAATCACCGCTCGAGCACCGACACTGCAAAACAGTTTGGTATCGTGGCGGTGAATTTCACCGCTTCGACACCTGGGTACTTCTATGTGTGGGTGTCGTGGCGGTGAAAATCACCGCCAAGACACCAGTATTACTTGGTGTCTTCGAGCGACGGCGTCGAAAAACCCCGCCTATACACCGAGGGAAAAAGGAAGGCTGACACGCATGAAGGTAGGGAGAAATTCGCCATGACAGTTGCGAGAATTATCGTGGAAAAACGACAGTAAAAGAAACGACAAGGACACGGAGGGAGGAACGAAAAGAAATGATAGATACAAGGCGATATGAACAATGGGAGGAGAAAAACCAAAGATCGACGCAAAAAATACAAAAGCATTTAAAACTAGAACAAAGGAATCCAACAACCGAAGGAGAAAGAAAACGCGAACATACCTATGACAGCTATGACAAAGATCACAATGCAAACTGCGCGATTTGAGGAAAAACCAAAACTCAATCTCAATGGGAGGCAGCTCGCGATGGCACGGGAGCGAAGTACGGAGAGAGTCACTTAGCGAAAACGAGGAAATAACTCATGATTGAGTTAATAAAAACCTAGAAAATAACTTAAGTCACGTGCATTGAATGCAGCAGGGAACTTAGACTTAACTCGCAATTAGGTGCTCAGGCGGTGATTTTCACCGCTCGAGCACCGACTCAAAAAATAATTTAAGGTGCAACGACGATGATTTTCACTGCCCGAGCACCAAAAGTTGAAAACAAAGTTAGGTGCAATGGCGGTGAAAATCACCGCCATTGCACCAAAAATAGTTAAGAGTAAAATGGTGCAACGGCGGTGATTTTCACCGCCCGAGCACCAAAAACTAGAAAAACTAACTTAACTCCTGGGGTAAAAAGGAGTTAGACCTTAAACTCGAATTTGAGCCTATCGTCACCTACCCGGACTACGTAAGATTAGAGACTTTGCAAAATAAGTTAGCCTCATTTTACGTGCTTGAAACGCACAGTCCTAGGAAACAGACTAGTTTCGTAGGGGGATTATCTGTGAGTCGAGGGCTGCTAGATTATGTGATAACAGCTGGCTCCTGTTGGGGATCTTTCTTCAGTCGTTCTTTCAAATGAGTGAAGAGAGAAGAACCACCAGAATTCAAGTGCCTTTATCCATCCATTGGGCTTGGAGTCAGGCGACAATGACAAAAAACAAAAAGACACAAAGGACTAAAAATAAGAATAAAAATTCTTACCTCTGGAACGCTCACTATTTTATAACACAAAGTGTTTGAGATGTTGTCCGCTATGAGGAAGAGCGAACGGCGTTCCATCTTTGTATGCTAACAAGAAACTATTTTCACCGCATAGTTGGTGAACCAAGAAGGGTCCAGTCCACAGTGAATCGAACTTCCCATGCATACCTTTTGGCTCTCTTCGTTTGTACCATAGGAGAACGAGGTCACCAATTTGAAAGTCCCTGGATTTAGCTTTCTTATCAAACAGTTTCTTTACTTGTTGCTGGTGTTCAAAAATGTGATCAGCAACTTGGACACGCTTCTCTTCCAGTTCGGAGAGATACATTATGCGTTTGTCTGCAGAATTTTCAAAGGTCTCATCTTCGATAGCCTTTGCCAGCTTGAGGGCTGGAAATTCCAGAGTTATGGGTAATTCGGCATTTAACCCATACAAGAGTTGAAAAGGAGACATGCCAATTGCCTGCTTGGGAGTGATCCTGTCTGCCCACAAGGCATCATACAAAGCCTTATGCCAAAGGCGTTGATTTTCCTCTACTAGCTTCTGGATGATAGTCACTAGATTTTCGTTGCTCGATTCCGCTTGACCATTACCCTGTGGATAATAGTCAGAAGAATGTGACAAGGTTATGCCATATTCAAAACAAAACTCAGTGATTTCGTTTGATGAAAAGGCAGAAGCATTGTCAGCAACGATTTTGTTTGGCACGCCAAACCTGGAAATGATATTCTCTTTCAAGAATTCGCACACTACTTCAAAAGTTGCGCGCTTAGTGGGGATTGCCTCTACCCACTTGGTAAAATAGTCGGTAGCAGTCAGAACATAGACATGTCCAGCACTGGAGGATGGATTAACTACACCTATGAAGTCTTTTCCCCATTGTTGGAAAGGTTCTTCGATTACTACTGGCTTTAGTGGTAAAGCTGCCAGTTTGGGTCTGCCAACAAATTGTTGACATAACTCGCACTTACGTACCTAGGAGTACGCATCTTGGAAGAGAGTAGGCCAATAGTATTTTGCTCTCAAAATTTTGTGAGCAGTGACCGGTGCTGAGAAATGTCCCCCACATGCCAAGTCATGGTATGACTTCAACAGTTTTTCTTGTTGTCCCTTGTCCACACACAGTAGAAAGGTACCATCAATGGCGCGTTTATACAAGCCATTGTCCCATAAGAAAAAATTTGCTGATTTTAACTTGACAGTCCTTTTTTCTTTTGATGTCAAGTTGCTGGGGCATTCACCGTATGTGAGAAAATGAGCGATATTAGAAAACCACTCATCAGTGGTGCTGACAAATAGCACAAGGGGTAGTTTATTGGAATTTTCTTCAACATCGGGAACTTCTTCATCTTTCGAAACTTCTTCGTCGGGGTTGTTCTCAGCAATGAGTTGACACAGGCCATGTCCCCATATCAGTTTGGTGGGTTTGATCTCCAGATCATACTCCTGAATCTTGGCAACCCAATTGCCTCTTTTTGTCCCGAATTCCTGCTGTGTTAGAATTGACTTAACAGTTGTATCTGGAACCAAGACCTTGACGTGACTATTCAGGATGTAAAACCGAAAATGCTTAACAGCTTTGACCACGGCAAAGGCGTGCGTTTCCATCTGAGAATACTTCAACTCATAGTTCTTGAGGGGACAACTCATGAATGCAATGGGCGATTCAAAACCTTCATGGTTTTCCTCTACCAAAATGGCTGAAAGTGTATGCTCGGAAGCATAACTATACATTATAAAATCTTTGGTGAAATTAGGACAAACCAGTACAGGAGCATGAGCGATTGCCTCCTTGATGTCATCAAATGCAGCTTTCCCTTCCGCAGTCTAGTGGAAGGTGTTATTGCCTTTCATCATGTCTACAATATGACGATTTTTTTCCGCAAAGTCCGGGAGGAACCTTCGCAGGAAATTTACCTTACCGAAGAACAAATGAACCGCCTTCTTGCTTGATGGCAGGGAGAGGGTTCTGATGCCATTAACTCTTTCTGAGTCAATCTTGATTCCTTCGGTGGAGACTATATGGCCAAGTAGTTTTCCCTCCATAACCCTAAAGACTGACTTTTTTGGGTTGAGGGAAATGCCATGCTGACGGCATCTCTCCAAGATTTGTCTCAGGTGATTACAGTGCTCGTGACGCCTTTTGGAATATACTGTGAGGTCATCAAGATACACCACAATGAACTTACCCATCACGTCACAAAAAGCTAGGTCCATAGCATGTTGGAAAGTAGCACCGGCGTTTATCAAACCAAAGGGCATCCGGCGGTAGCAAAGGTACCCCATGGTGTCATGAAAGCGGTCTTGTGTTGATCATCTGCAGTGACTTCAATTTGATTGTAACTGGAGAAACCGTCCAACATGGAGAGCATCTCGGATCCGGTCACATTCTGCAAGACTTGATCCATGACAGGAAGAGGGTAATTGTCTTTAAGTGACAACTGGTTGAGATTTCTAAAATCAACGCAGATGCAGATCTCACCATTCTTCTTACGCACAGGGACGATATTTGCTATCCATGTCGAATGGTGAATTGGGAAGATTATCCGTGCATTCAACATCTTCTAGACTTCTGCAAGAATTGTTCCAGAAATCTTTGGGTTGTACTGCCTTTGCTTTTGCTTAAAAGGTAAAGCCCCAACCTTCAGTGGGATATCGTGTTGCACTTCCTTTGGTCGGAAAGATTTGAGATCTTCATATGAATATGCTAGAACATCCATATATTCTTGTAACAACCTAGTGAACCGGATCCTTTCTTCTGGGGTGCAACATTTGTCGATGTTTACCATCTTGGGATCGGCTTCAGTTCCCAAATTGTATTGCTCAACCTCATTAGACGAATCAGAGTCGGCGAGCTGCTGTTTGACATAGCGGTCATGTTTGTCAAAGAGCCTTTCTAGAGATACCAACCCCTTTAGGGATTTTGTTCCCCTTAAGTTGTAGGAATTCTTCGCCGAAAACTGGATCTATGCCGGACACAGATTCTCACAGAGGAGAATCACTTCCTTCGAAGTACAATTCATTGAAATTCTTGGCCTTTTCCAAGAAGGCAACTATTGATATTCGTCGTTGAAGATCTGCCAGTTCTCCGAATTGTCGGGGACACTTGAACGGAAAACCAACTCGATAGTGTAGGTAGAACCTTGAAAATCCTTGTGCGGTATGAGAAGCGTGGCTGACACTGCCAAAGAGTCTGCCCGGCCATTGTATTCTCTTGGTACCGCAGAGATATCAAAAGCATCAAATTCTTCAATGCAATCCCAAACGAGATTGCGATAATGTCTAAGCCTGTCATTTTTTGTCTGGTACAGGTTTCTAACGAGATTGCGATAATGTCTAAGCCTGTCATTTTTTGTCTGGTACAGGTTTCTTACCTGACATACTATTAGCTCAGCATCACCTTGTGCATGGAGATTTTTAATACCTTTCTTACGCGCTACTTGCATTCCCAGCAGCAAGGCTTCGTATTCCACGGTGTTGTTGGTATTATCGAACTATAGCTTGAAAGAAAAAGGGAAGATCTTCCCATTAGGAGAAATGAAAACTATTCCAGCTCCGGAACCGGTTGAAGAACAGCTACCATCGAACTCTAACAACCAAACGCCGTTCGGATTGCCGAGGCCAACGGTATCAAAACTTGAAAACTCATCTTCTGGCAGAGTTTCAGGATCTGATGTCGACGAGTCATCTAGTGGTGAGTTGTTCGTCAAAGAGAGAGATTCAGCACTCTCCAACTCATGTTCCATTGAAGATTCACCAACCTCTTGAGTTTGAAGATAATAATTCCCCATCCCTGAAGATTCAAACAGGATCTAAGCTCTTGGGTCATCTGATGGGGTTATGGAAGATTTTGTTTCTTTCTCGAGAATAAGCTTTTGCATTACGCCCTTCACTGGTATTCTAGCTTCGGACATATCCATACTTAATTCTCCACCAACATCCTTGCAGAAATTCCGCCCGAGGAGAATTCCATATGATGCTGGCACATCAGCCACTAGGACTGTCATTTTGATCTTTTTATCGAGATGTGCGGCAAATGCATATTGTGCGTCTTTGATTTGACTGATCAAGGGCACTTGTTTATTTTCCATGGAAAAGCAACGGCTAAACGTTTTGGTCATTTCTAGACCCAAGGTAGTGGCTACTTTGGCGGGCACCACGTTGTCGGATGCGCCAGAGTCTATGACACAATTGCTTAGTTTGAAACCATTTACCAGCAAGGAGATAAAGAATGGATCAATGCGTCCAGAAGCAGTTGGGGGATTGGATACCAAATTATTTTGAAGTATCTTGGGTTTAGGAGCAACTGGGACCTCGGGGAGTCAATCCCGAGTTGGAGTAATTCCTTGATTCTTAACGAATTGGACAAGTCTATCAAATTGGTCAAGATTAGCTTTGAGGTATTCTACCTCGGACATTTGAACCTTGGTTCTTTTTGCATGGTCGATAATGTCAAAGGCTTGAAAAGAATTTTGTAAACTGGATGTAGTTACTTCACTAATCGGTTTAATGAAAGGCACATTGGTCTTTGGAACCGGGTGATTAGCTTTGGATACAACGGGAGTTGGAGTTGAGGGACGTGGCGCATTGGCTTGTGGATTTACTGCTTTTTTAGGCTGCCAAGGGAGGGGAGATCCTCTTTTGGCAATCGTGACGGGTAGCTTTTCCTTTTCAAGTGGGGCAACAGCTTGAACTTTGTCAAGTTGGTTTTGTTGGTGCCGCGTAAAGACAGCATAGGTATCTGTCACCAAGTCATCTGATTCTTCTTCATCCATTATCTGCAAGTAGCTAATCTTGGAGTCGCCAGCCGATTCCGTTTCTTCCTCCTGGAAGAGATCAGCATTTTGTTCTTCAGGATAATCTGGCTGAGCATAATCTTCTTGCTCAGTTTCATAATATCCTGTAGCAGCATTGGTAGGTGGAGCTTCAAGGGCGAGCCTACCTAGTGGTGTCGGAAGACGATTTTGAGTTTTGTTCCCGACATAATTGGGGAAAGTCCTTCTGGGGACGTCCTTGTAATTCGTGTTATTGTTGGCCACTTGCTTCTTCAGAGCAAGGAGCTCATTTGCCAACCGTTGCACCATGGGATCAGTGAAGTTGGAATTGGTGCTAGGAGTGATGGCATTGGATGCTGAAGATCCTGACACTTGCATCCTTTTGTTGGTGTTGGAGTTGTCGTTGATCTTGATCTCTCCGGCTAAGATCATATCATCTTCAAGGCTTGTAGCTAATTGCTGTGCCGCTTCAACATTAGCAAGAGTTTCCCTACGTAAGAAAAAGCTTACCTTGGGTAACTGGGTATTGATGAAAAAGCACTTCAAGTTGTGATCTGTAGGTTTAGCATCTTGTGGGATCCGTGTCACCAACTTGTTGAATTTTACCACAAATTCTCTCATAGGTTAATGAGCCTCCTTTCGCATGGTTGTCAATTGTGCTAACAAGGCATGCGCATCTTCAGCGGGCTTGAATCTCTCCTCGAACTTGGTTCGGAGAGTAGCCCATCAAGTGATCGAAGCGTTGGGAAGAGTATAAAACCATTCGGCAGCAACCCCTTGGAGGGATTCGATGAAGAGTCTCACAGAAACGTCTTCGTGTTCGATGGCCAAAATGCCACAAACAATGTAGAAGGCAGCAATGTGTTCATCAGGATCTTGCTTGCCGTCACCGGTGAATTTCGGGAGATGTTTCCTCGAAACACGTGGGAGATCATGCAGTGGTGCAGCCAAAGGTAGAGGACCAAAGGCATTCCCCCAAGGTCCAGCAGGTGGTGCGGCCATCACTGGTTGCACGATAGATGCTTGAGTTGGACGTCTACTATAGACAAACCAAACAGGCAGGAAAGCAGATCTATCTTTCCGAGGAGCAAAACTCGTAGCACATTGCAACAGTGACCTCATTCGTGAAGGAGTAAAAGGAAAGTTACGTTGCAGTAATTCTTCAAACAAGGGATCTGTAACTCCTTGTGCTCTCAAACTTTGTGTATAGCTTCGGTCCCCCAGAATGTAGATCTGAAAAAGATGAAGATTTACAGAGAAAAATTTACAAGATACAATAAGAAACTGGAAAGCATATTCACTTCAATCAAAAGCTTGAGGCTTGGATTGCAAGATTCATTCCCCAGCGAAGTCGCCAAAAACTGTTGGGTGAAAATAGTGTAATCGACTTTTCAACAGATTACGCCATCTAGACTTCAACCACAGCTGTGTGAGATATGATCTCTCCTCTCGGAAAGGGGAGGCGCCCTTCTTACTGCTAATTGGAAGCTGTAGTAAACTTAAAAGGAATACTTACAAAATGTACACTGTACTCATGAAATGGGAGGGGGGGGGGGGGTGTGTTACATTCATACTTCTCTCTTTTTTCAGAGAAGATGTTTACAATGCTTCATGATGAAAAGCTTTAGATCTGAAATAACTTAAACTTAAAACACAGCAGTAATTCCGATATTCCTATCTTGACAAAGCATAGCTTAGAAATACCAGGTATGATTTATAATAACAAAAGATAAAAAGAAAAGTGAAGGCTCACGAAGGCACAAAGTCGTTGTGTAGCCTTTTCAATATTGGATCCTGTAATGATATCGTTTGTCGTATTAGAAGCACAAAGTCTTCTTAGACACAACGATTCCTCGAATGGCATGAATGATTACAAGTACAAAGTCTTGTAGATCCTTCAACAAAAATCTTCAAACATAAACAAATCCAAACGATAATGTAACACAAAGTTTACATCAACCACTTGAAGCCCTTTCAATCTCATACACAAATCACTACTGATATAATCAACACACAAGACAATCGATTCCAACACAAAGTCTGGTATGCAACCCTCTTCTTTATTGATTATATCTGAATCCACAATATTGAACACAAAGTCTCAATGCTTGTTTCAAAAAGGCAGCACTTCGTTGCAAAATATCAAAAGGTAACTATTACAAAAGAAATACCTCTTATTTATAGAAAGGAGGGAAGAGCAAAATTAGGGAATCAGATGAGTAAAAATAGGAAACCCTAATCTAATTGAGTGTAATTTATTTCTACATAATTGCACCTCATATTTTGGTGCAATTACGTTTTACAAAAAGACACCTAATAGTGTCAAAAACTATTTACAATGTGCAAAATAGGGGACACCAAAAATGGTGAACACTACAGACGAAAAGAAGACTATTGTTCTTTGCACCGGGCGCGGAGTATTTTTCCCCACAGTGAACTTAATCCTTGGCCCTCTTCGTGACGAAGAGGGAATTAGGGCCTGTTTTTCTTTGACGCGAGATTCTGGCATTGGACTAGGTTTCTCTTTAGGAAGCTCACCTTTAGAATCTGTCTTGAAGGCTTTTATCTGATGGCCATGCTTGTGAAGCAATTCAGCTATGTTGTGTAGGATAGGGGCCAACCTTTCCCTCATGTAAGTACATTCCTTTTTGGAACATTGTACTGGAGGCAAAGGTTTCCCGGCAATGTTGTCCTCATCATAGGTAGAATTGAGGACGTCACCTAGATCTGTGAAATCTTCAGGCAAATCAACTATTTGGAGAGCCCTAATTTGATCAACTGTCAACCTGCAAAAATCCATTTTGCGTACATCCTCTTCATCTCTACACTTTGCCCATATGTCTTCAAAATGTTAGACATGGCTGTGACCTTTCTTGAGTTTCTTCTTGACGTCCCTGAAGTCAAAGTCACGCCTGTACTTGTAGGTCTTCATAGTATTTATGTGCATCTCAGCTGAAACATTCTTGGCCTTCTGCACAGTTCCTATCGTGTATCTGCCAATGATTAATGGAAACTTAAAACCTGGCTTATGATTCTTTTGTCGTTCCTTGTGCACAGAAATTGATTGCCTGCACAACTCCATAAGAATCCATTTATCTGATGGGTATCTGGGAAGCATATAAGGGCATCCTATGAAACAACCTACCCTTATGTAAGTAAAGGTTGGAAATTGTAGAAACACACATCCCACCTTGCTGACCGCCTTGTAAGCTTCATCTGAAATCCTCTTCTTCTCCAGAATTGGATCGAAAGTGAACAGCAAAGGAGCAAAGAAAGCATCTGTGACTCTTCTAAAATGGTGGAAGCTTTCCCTCAGGTTCAATTGGTAATAGTAGTCATAGATTGGGGTAGAATGTCTATTACCTCTGGTAGATAAACCCGGAAACTGCCTCATTACTACTGCTGAGTACACCAAGAAAGAAGTCATATAAAACTTTAAGGTGGTGGGCACCTTGATCAGCTGCTCATGGATTTCGTCACTGATCTGTGTTCCCCAATCAATGTGCACTTTCCTTCTTCAGATGATTCGGATGTATTCATACATCCAATCTTGAAAATAAGAGGATCCAAGCAAACCCTTGACTCTACTTAACAAGGTAATCATATCTCTTACATCTTCTTTGAAGTCACTACTAGGGAGTCCCTTAGGCCACCTAGAAACAGCATGCCGGGGAGTTTTCAACCACTGTGAGTTAATCAATGTTTTGGCCTTGACTGGATCATTGTCAAATATTTCTTGAGCTCTCTGGATTGTGATAGGAGTGTATTGTTCCATTTGTGGAACTTTGAAGACTATGTCAAAGAACTCACCGTCAAGCCTCATTACAACTTCACCTGCTGAATCCCTCGCAGATCTGTCTTCTTGAATGTAGTGTGCAGCTACCTGAAGTACAAACTCCGTGTGATGAGCTGAAGTTGGGAAAGTACAAACCATATGAATATTGCTATGTACAATGGCTTTCAGATTCTCATCCCACAGCCTCTGTTGGATCCTTCTCATGAAATCTGCCAGATCTTGATGGCCGATCTCAGTGTCTTTGATTTCATCCACCTTGGACAACACCATGGTCGGAGGGAAAACGCCCTGGTACTTATACTTCATCTTCCCCTTATCTTTAGGAGATGGTGATGGCGTTTCAGTTGACATTTAGGGGAGCAGAGAACGATGTATTTCTTATTTCCGAGAATCTTTGATGGAACTGCAAGAATGGCAGATGCAATGATTGTCAGGAAATATATGTCACATGGGGAAGCGTGAGATGAACATGGAGATATGGAGTCACTGTGTTTTGACCGTGTGGTGCGGAAAACGAGGAGCAAAAATGAGCGTGGAGGCGAAAAATGAAGAGAAAACACTATTTCGAGTGTTAGATGAAAAATGCAGATTTTGGTGCTCGAGCGGTGATAGGCGAAAAATGAAGAGAAAACACTATTTCGAGTGTTAGATGAAAAATGCAGATTTTGGTGCTCGGGCGGTGAAACTCACCGCTCGAGCACCGAAGTGATATTTTGTCTTGGTGTCGAGGCGGTGAGAAACACCGCTCGAGCACCAAAGAACTTAGAGAAATCGGGGAGACAAAGTTGGTGTTGAGGTGGTGAAAATCACCGCTCGAGCATCGACACTGCAAAACAGTTTGGTGTCGTGGCGGTGAATTTCACCGCTTCGACACCTGGGTATTTCTATGTGTGGGTGTCGTGGCGGTGAAAATCACCGCCAAGACACCAGTATTACTTGGTGTCTTCGAGCGACGGCGTCGAAAAACCCCGCCTATACACCGAGGGAAAAAAGAAGGCCGACGCGCATGAAGGTAGGGAGAAATTCGCCATGACAATTGCGAGAATTATCGTGGAAAAATGACAGTAAAAGAAACGACAAGGACACAAAGGGAGGAACGAAAAAGAAATGATAGATACAAGGCGATATGAACAATGGGAGGAGAAAAACCAAAGATCAACGCAAAAAATACAAAAGCATTTAAAACTAGAACAAAGGAAACCAACAACCGAAGGAGAACGAAAACGCGAACATACCTGTGACAGCAATGACGAAGATCACAGTGCAATCTATGCGCTTTGAGGAAAAACCAAAACTCGATGTCAATGGGAGGCAGCTCGCGATGGCACGGGAGCGAAGTATGGAGAGAGTCACTTAGTGAAAAGGAGGAAATAACTCATGATTGAGTTAATAAAAGCCTAAAAAATAACTTAAGTCGCGCGCATTGAATGCGGAAGGGAACTTAGACTTAACTCACAATTAGGTGCTCAGGCGGTGATTTTCACCGCTCGAGCACCGACTCAAAAAATAATTTAAGGTGTAACGGCGGTGATTTTCACCGCCCGAGCACCAAAAGTTGAAAACAAAGTTAGGTGCAATGGCGGTGAAAATCACCGCCATTGCACCAAAAACAGTTAAGAGTAAAACGGTGCAACGGCGGTGATTTTCACTGCCCGAGCACCAAAAACTAGAAAAACTAACTTAACTCCTGGGGTAAAAAGGAATCAGACCTGTTGACGTGTTTTTTATGACGACATCAACACACAATAAAAATGCCCAATGGTCATTCTATTCTCTCTTGATCAAAGTATTCCGCATGCTAAGATTGCGTGAAAGTTCATGCGTTCAACTCCAAGGTTCCTTTAACGCGAATAGACTCAGTTGGCTGATGTGTATATGCTGGGTATCCAAGGGGACTTACGTAGTTGTTCGATTTTGTGAAGCAATCAGGATATGAATGATTTGACAATATTGCTCTGATTCCTAAATTAACGGGAAATACTGAATTAAAGGGATAGGGATAGGAATTCCACGAATCTACTTCTAAAGGGTGGAGGACGAGGATCGACTTAAACACTCTTCAAACCAAACTTTGCTTTGTCTCCTTTCGGACAACTCTGACAAGGTTGGTGCAATCTTCAAAGGATGAGAAAGGTGTTCAAATTATGACACAACATGTTCATACCATCACTACGATGCATACGGACATATGAGCCACAATTGAAGTTAAGTGCCAATACTCCAGTTGACCACGCAAGGCAAACTTACCATCAGTAAGCCCGCTAGTGGTATGGATGAAAGAAGATGTGCTCAAATCAGAACGCCACACTCCACAATTAACAACTATTTGCATAAAACAAAGCCTACTTTACTCTATCCACTTGAGTTGGAAAGACGAACAAGCCTTGCTAGCTACTCACAATAGAAGATAGAACCACCAAACAATGATAAATCTTTATATTATCAGAGTGTTCACAACAACTTCTTACAAAGTCCTCAATGGGAAAACTTTCTTTCCTCCTCAATCTAAGCTAACTTCTAAGCTAAAAGCTATATGCCTTCTACTCTCGCTCTGATTCAATTCTTGATCTAATGTCTAATTATTTACAAATGAGGGGGAATGCCCCTTTTATAGCTAGCCCATTTCAATGGACGGCTCAGATTGAATTATAATGAAGGGCTCAGATCGAGCCACCTATGCCCTAATTAGGGCTTCTGCCCTAAAAACCGCCACTGAGGGGAGTGGGGCAATAAATGCACAGAATATTCTCCACTCCCCTGCAGGAACCATAATGAGCAATTAATGCCCACTATTTTCTTCTAGAAGATCTTCATCAAGCAGCGCATTCCCACTGTCCTGTTCTCGAACTGCAAACTCGATCAATCGGGCCAATACTGCCTCAACCTCCTGGGCAGAAATCGATGGAATATGGTTGAGCTGGAACTCCAAGACCGCTACCGTCTGACCGTGCCGAGTGTAAGACTTCTTCCATGCCACCAAGGCGTCCTGGGTATTCTGGATTATACTGGAGAAAGTGGAGACATTCTCAAAGTCATCCAGGACAAGCGACCTCGCAGCTGAGAAGAATGGAGCCAGTTTGTCTTTCAAGCCATCAGCAGTTATTTCCTCTAGGGCCAACTTTCTAGCAAATATGGCTTCTAATGTATTAAGGACTCCCTCCAAGATGTTGCCCATTGCTTTCCTCACTCTGGCTGAATCTGCCCTTGCTGCATTGTGAAATCCACGGCCTGTGACCACCGAGGAGTACCAACTGGTGAAATCATACCTGTCACCATCCTGAATCACACCTCCATCCACCAAAGTTTGCAGAGGTATATGCATCAAAGCCCCCAAACGAAGTACAGTCTTCGTCTGATAGATGCGGGTATCGCCCCAGGCCTGATCCACCATGTCAATCCGTGCCAAAATACTTGAGGCCTGCCGATAAGCATTGGCGAGGTCCTCCATGAATTTCCTTGTCTCAGTACGAACATGGCTAACCCACTTGTCCGCTTCCGTTTCCATCTTCTTTATATCTTCTAAGCCAACAACTGACTCCCTCGGAAGCTCTGGTGGACGTTCTACTGTTGGGTTTGCTGGTTCACCTAGACGTGCTAGACTCTGCACATATCCTATCAAGGTTTTGTGCTCCTTCTTCAATTTCTTATACTTCCCCTCCGTGCGAAGCAACTGATCCTTCAATGCCTGATAGGAGTTATCGAACTCCTCAACAATTTGGGCTCCCGTAGGACGACCCAACTCTATGGTGGTGATCACATAATTTGCAGGCCTCTCCTCGGTTCAATCACAATCCTCTCTCGGAACAGCCACCTGAAGCATGCGAGAGCCTGACTCATCAGTTGAGATCTTTGAAAACTTCCTGGCCCTCTTCTTTTCTAGTGGCCCACTGATCCTCTTGAGGAACTCCTCCATCTCGATGACTGGATCTGTATCATCCTCGGGTTCTCTTCTCATTCTGTCTGAAAGCCAATCCGGCACCGTCTGCTGCGGATTGCAAATGACTAGGGGCTGCTCCTCCGTTGCCTCCACCTCGTGCACTTCTTCTCTTCTTGCACTGTTCTGCTCGGGCTCATCATCCTCCACGAGCTGCGTATCTCCGGACCCTTGGGTCCCCTGTTTTGTGTTTTCCTCTTCCTCCAATGTCATGTCCAACATCTGTTGGAAACGAGTGTCAGCCACTATTTCCTCTTCTTCCTCTTGTCGGCCAGCCCTGGATGCACTGACGCTTATACTATCTGATTCTCGGATGTTGGGTTGATCCACCTCCTCAAGCTCCCGCTCTTCACCCAATCCTGCCCTCTGATCAGCAAATAATGAAATCACTCTCAAACTCGAAGACTAAGTTTGTGAGTGCATAGGTGATGCTTGTTCCATCCTCAACGGTATCATCTAGGTTGGTACTTCTACTTGTGCTTCCAGTGTTTGAGCAACCTGTTTTCCCCTTCTCACCGATAGCGGCCTTAGGTCACCCATCAAGCTATAAGTAAGGGCGATCGATCTGCCCTTAAGTCTGCATACATGTCTATCGACCCAAGCCCTTGTGAAAGTCAACACCGGAATAGAGAGTGTGTCCAAGTCCATGATTTCTGGCTTGGACCAATTAGGTGGTGGGACCGGAGTATCCCTGACTGAACCATAGTCGGGTTGCATAACGTTGACATCCTCTTCCACCTGGTCGGGAACTGGAATGATCTCACATTCCCTGATCAATTTGAGGGGAAGCCTGGAAAACATCCTTTTCCTTATCTCAACCTCATCAACAGCATTTGTCCAAAAGTCTTCAATGTGGGCCTTGTGTCGGTACTCAACGTTCTGTATCATTCGGATGTTTCTGTAAGGATCGAAATCCTGTCTGCCTGTGTGATACGACAGATGATAGAATTGCAGCTCATCCTCTGCCTCTCGAGCTGCCTGCAAGGAGGGACACACCTCAGTGGAATTTCCCATGGCAATAGGAAAGTCAAGTCCACCCTTCTTCTTCTTTTTTTTGAATCTTATCATAGGCGATCAACTGCCTAGATATTTCCAGCATTATAATGTGATCGGTGGGGTACCTCGGTAGCCGGTATGGATACGAAGTGAACCCCTGCAGCCTAATATAAGTGAATTTCGGAAATTGGATGAGCCAATATCCGTATTCTTCGATCAATGCTTGTGCCTCTTTGGATATTCTTTGCTGCGTTCTCCGCTGAAGGGTCCTCGTGATGTGCATTGTGAATGCATCATTAGCCCGTTTGTAACTGGCAGGGTTAGCTAGATGCAACTGTGTGCAGGCCTCATGGATTTTGAATTGATCAGGTGCACAGCCTATCGGCTCCTTGTATGTAATCCCTCGATACTTGGTCATTCTCGCCAACATATATATCACATACGAGCTCATGTAAAAGGTTTTCGTCCCCCTCAGGCTCCTGAACTGCTCATCTATGTTATCACTGATCATTCTTGCCCAGTCAACACATTCCTTTCCCTCCAATATGATCTCGATGAAGTAGAACATCCATGGCTCGAAGAAGTAGGCTTGTGCACTCCCATTTATTCGGCTCAGCATCATCATCAAGTCGCAGTATTCCTGTTTCACATCTTCGGCAATTATCTGCTTTGGGAGTCTAGTGCGAGGTGGCTTTGGCTTTTGCATCCAAACTCTGTTGATGACCGCAGCAACCCTCTCGAACGAGGTGTACATTTTATCCGCCCTCTCCTTTGATCTGTAGAGCATCTTTTCGGCAATAGGAATCCCAAATGCCTCTCCGATGGCATCTGGCGTGAAGTTGGCAAGCAATTTGCCATCTGGCGAGACAATGGTTCTACGCTCTGGCTTGTAGTGGTTCGCACACTCCATAATTAGTTCCGGGCACTGAATTGCTGGTGGAAAACCAGCGGCTGCATAGATACCACTCTTCATGATGTTATGTGCCGTGACTGATGGTTGATGGCCTCCCAGTCCGTACATCCTAGACTTGAGTGCATTTAGATTAAATGACCCAAGGTTGGTGTCACTTAACCCTGCCAGCTTTGAAACAATTGCCGATTTTGGGAGAAATGACTTGGCGAGCCTTTTGGCCATTGCCTGCCGGGATGAGCTAGCCTTGGCCGTTTCAGTGTTTGCAGCTCTGCGTGCGGCTCTGCTTGTTCCAGCAACATCCTTTGCTCTAGCCATCTGCAAAATAAAATAGAATAATAATAACTTAGCTTGCAAATTTATAATAAAATAAAATAGCCTCCAAGACGGCTGTGGACGTGGAGTTAGCTTTTGGAAATAAAAACTCTCAGCATAAATTACTAACTCCAAACCTCATACTGTATAAAAACTCGGAGGTTATAAAGAAGCTTCCAGCAACTGCACTTCTGACTAGCGAAGAAAATCACAGCCAACTACTAACTTTCAGCAATGTGGTTATTTCCTCAACACAAAATAAATTAAATCTTTCTCCTCAAATTCTGTCAACCTCGGCAACTTTCAACTTCTCAACTTCAATAGCAACGAACCTTCAGCAACTCGAACAAATAAAATCTGCAGCAACTCCGGAAAACAACTTCAACCTTCAACTTCGAAATTGCAGCAACACACTTTCAGCTTTCGAAAGAAAGAGTCTCGGTAGATAAAAATTTCTCCAGCACTTCGCACTTTCAGCAACTCAACACTCCGAAATAAAATAAACTCTCAAAGAATTTCTCTCCTCAACAACTTCGAAAATATTTCAATCTCTCAAGAACTTCTTCAGCAACTTCAACTTCGAAAAATGTGAGGAGAAATGAGAGAAGAGACTGTTTAAATAATTCTTCTCGAAGAATCCTGCCAAGTAATGCTGGGGCTATTTTTAGTACCTTCATCAATTCTCCACTCTCTTCGTTCGGAATCTTCTAATTCAAGCGCAGTAGTGGGCTAGTCGTTAGCCAGTCATTATAGCAGTTGCCATTAATGAAGATTCTTTCTTCTTCAAATTTTGAATTTTCCTTTCTAGTCTGCCAGTTAACTCTTGGTGATTTAAACAACTCGCGAGAAAATCACTTGACTTGATTGAAAATTTCATTTTAAAATCCACGCAGTGTTTAAATAAATTTGATTCGAAAAATTCGTGGGAGTTGTAAATTCATTTCCAACTTTTAAAATGTCTGTCATTTAAATCCTCAATTTCATAAAATTTGCCTTAGACATTTTAAATTTTCTCTTTAAAATATTCAACTCCGGGTGATTTAAAATCACTTGCCTGTTCGAAATAACTCATCCTCTAAGATTTAATTTCCGTTAGGAAAATAATCTAGGCAAAACGAAATTCCTCTGAAAATATTAAAATTTCCCTTAGGAAATTAATTTTGAAATTTCCCGACTCATGGGTGTATTTTAAACGGGTTCATTTAATTTTCCACTTGACCCTTGGAAAATATTCATCAATTGTTAATTCTCCCTTTGAAAAAAATTCCATCACTTGGCCCACTTCATTCAAATGTCTCTGGAAAATCACCTTCAATTCATATCACGGCGTCTTTTCTCCAGTGAAATATTTATCTCACTTAGAAAATATTTCGAACATCTTCATACTTCTGGCATACTTAACCCCTTGGTATTTTATTTTATTTATTTAATTAAAAATCTCCATGCCCCTTTTAAAAAAGAAAATCTCATCCTTTCATGGGCGCAAAAGAGAGGGTGAGCTTCCATTTGCAACACCTTAGCATTTTTCTTCAAGGCTTTCACTCACCCTTGGGCGCATTTCATAGGTTGCACTTTCATCTTCATGCCTTAGACGTTTTATCAATCATCACCTTCCTTTTACCTTGAGGGCGCAAATAGGCATGTCAACTTCCAATTTTATTTTGACTTACGCACATTTCAGCCAGGCAAATTTCGATTTCATGAAGTGGGCGCATTTCATACCCTCAACTTCTATCTTCAACACTTAGAGGAATTTTCATCACCACTTACCTTGAGGGTGCATTTTGCCATGTCAACTTCCACTTTTGCCTTAGGCGTTTTTTTTAGCCTCCAATAACCTTGGGCGCATTTTCACTAGCATGCTTCCATTTTTGTTGCCTTAGGAAATTCCAAGGCTCTTCCTTAAGGTGGGCGCATTTAAAACCTTCTACTTTCATCTTGTGACTTAGACAATTTTCAAAGTCTTCTATAACCTTGGGCGCAAATGAGGTAATGTGCTTTCATGTGAGGGCGCATTTCCACCCCTCTACTTTCATTTCAATGCCTTAGGCGTTTTTTAGCCTCCAATAACCTTGGGTGCATATTAGAGGTGAGACTTTCAGTTGAGGGCGCATTTGAGGTAGGTAACCTTCATTTTCCACGCCCTAGCCTTTCCTCATCTTACTTGGGCGCATTTCATATGGCCCACTTTGACTTGAGGGCGCAAATACATGGGCAAGCTTTCATTTTTCACCATGGGCGCATATTGGGTGTCAAGGTTTTGATTTTCATGCCTTAGATTTTTTTCTTGGAGGTGGGCGCAAATCACACATGAGCCTTCAAGTTGAGGGCGCAAATACACATGGCTACTTTCATTTTTATACTTAGAAAATTTTCGGCCCAACTACTCCTAGCACAAGGGCGCATTTGATGGGGTCCACTTCTACTTGAGGGCGCATTTGAGACCTCATGCTCACATTTCTATTTTCCATGCCTTAGGCATATTGCTAGGCATCCTTCAACATGGGCGCATTTCAATGTCCCTACTTCCATTTCAATGACTCAGAATTTTTTTTCAACATTTTCAATATTCTTTCAAGGTGAGGGCGCATTTAACATAGCATGCTTCCATTTTGTTGCCTTAGGAAATTTTGAAATATTCTCTCTCAATTTTTTCTTTGTTTTTAGTAACATTTACAATATAGCCAATGCACCCGTTAAGGTTAGATTAAACCAAAACGATGCAAATAAGAACTCTAACCAAGAATGGCGCCCTAAAACCACTTAAGGAGGAGGGGCGAGCATATGGTCAGAGGATCCCTAGGATCTACTGAAACAAAGATACAAGAATGTACTTGAAAGAGAAATATTAAACTCAACACCAAGAATGTGCACTCAAGATCCTTTGCAGGCGAGGTGCTAACATATGGTGGAGTACTACTGCGGAATTGAAATAACAATAAGGCGGATAACCAGCCAAAGACTTCCACGCTACCACCAAACGGTGAGGGGACAAATTACAACATTAAGACTTCCTCTGCTGCGGCAGGCATCCACTAGAACGTGGGGATTCTCCACTTGAAGTGGGTATGAAAGAGGTTACAATATTTCATCCTCACTGGCGGTAAGCCATCCAGGGGTGCTTAGTGTGAAATTAAATAACAAGCAGCAATAAATGACTGAAACAGTACTACTGTATCAGCTTACAAAATGAATTAAGAGCTGCAATTTACAATGTCAATTTCACCATGATTCAAGCACCATGCTTATACATTATCTCCATGTCATAATAGAACGAGAGAAGAGGGAGAAATGATAGAAGAACAGCAATTGTTTAATTCTGATCAGCAAACTGTAATTCTGGAAATGTATATCAGCAACTACAGAAAATATGAAAATTGCTCACAACTCATTCAAGGTACCTCCGATAGGCGTGAGATCGAAGCCTTGTTCACTTGAGAGATAGGCGCCCCTGTTGAGACACCAAAACCAGCTCCAAACACCTGCAATTATTTGTGGCACACTTCCCAATGCAAGGACAAATGGTACGGCCCTTGAGAGGGGCGATTTTTTAATATAAAAATGCACACTTTAAATTAAAATCTGAAACTGCTTGGGAATGGTCGCCTGGACCTTGGAAACTTTATTAGCAAATACCCAGAATGATATAAAATTCGTACAATCAGATATGAGCAAAAACTACTTTCAGCTGTATGCAAACAGCAACTGTAAAATTGGAAAAACACATTAATAATTCACCTTGAGGCACAATCTGCTAGTCTGAATGAGAAGCAGCAATGATTCAACTAGGTGTTGTCTTACAAACACGAAATTGAATGAGAACTAGGAGGTCAGCATTCCTCGAAGTAGGAAATGACAAAGCATTTTGACAGCATGACTTTAGCATAATAGTGGATGATCAATATTGAGAACAAACCTCACTTTTAAAGGACAAAGGAAACTGTTCAAGTCTCCCCAAGAGGTACGCCAAAAGACAAGACTCTTCAAATTTCCAAAGGAAGAGTCATACTTCAAAATTACGCCCCCACTTGAGAAAGAGGATTTTAACTAAAATAAAACCTTTGAACTTCTTTATGTGGCGCCACCCTCAAGACCCCTTTTTCAAAACAACTTAAGTTCATTCCTTAGGCCAAGGGGGTCAACTGCAAATTAGAATTAATTGCTCAAGTAATGAAGCATTTCATTAATATTTTAATGGCCAAGGCTTAATGCTGATAACTGCTTATTGCCAGAAGAAGTATTTACTATAAATAGTAAATAATGAGAAAGAACCACAAAAACCTCCATGAATGGAATCCTTTGAAAACATCTCAACAAGCCTATAGGAATCCGGAATAGACTGATGAGCCAATAACAGGATCACTGACAAAAGGGGAACATTACAAATTTTCAAGGCTTTCATTAATCTCTTAAGGTGAGGGCGCATTGGAGAGGGTATGCTCTCATTTTCTCACACTTAGTAAATTTTTCATGCCTTTGTCTGCCCTCGATCTCACATTCTATTTTTAGTAAGTCTTTGATTTCCTTGACTTCCTCAATTCCGTTTTGCCTGAAAATTTCACCATTTGATCTTCTTCGCCTTGTGAACCTATTTTGCCAGTCCTCTGCCCTGACCTGCTATTTATAGCCACCTGCTATTTATAGTAAGTTCTTGACTTTCTGACTTCAATAGCTCCGTTTGACCTGAAACTTGCAATGCCTGATCCTGAGAACTTGAGTGTCGCTTTGATGCCAACCTCGGGTGCAGACCTGCTATTTATAGCCATGCCCTGACTCACTAAAAATAGTAAGTTCTCCGATTTCGCTCAAATTTTGCCAACAGGTACCTTGAAGTGTGCTGATGTTGGTGAGGTGCTTCGTTTTGACAATTTCTGGATTTCACCCCCTATAAAAGTGGAAACCCTAATTTGACTTGCATGTATCTCGAACGGTCTCTGTTTGACTTCGTTCCTTCTGCATGTCGTTCTGCTTGTTGAACTGGAGTGTTAGGCGGTTGCCAGAGTGTACCTACTAAAAATAGAAACTGCCTGAAAAGTGACTCATCCACTGCCGGATGGTTTTGCATGTTATATTGCCCGTGGGGTCTCAAGAAACCCAGAAAAACCCAGAAAACTGGTCTGCATGCATGTACTGGCTAAAAATAGTAAGTCCTCGAAATTTGATCTTCTCCGCTTGCATGTCACACTGTTGCGTAGCTGTTGAAAAACCCAGAAGGAATATCCGGACATGCGTCAGAGAACTCCGCATGCAAACCCTAAAAATAGCCTCCTAAGGCCGAACTCTGAAAGTGATCATCTTGGTTTGCATGTTACATCACTGCGAAGGTTTCGAGAAACCCAGAAGTAATCTCCGGACATGCAATGAAGAATCATATGTTTGACCCCTGAAAATGGCTCCTAAAGCCCGAGCTGCTAAAAATAGCAAATTGTCCAATCTGGCTCAAAATTTACGTGCAAGCAGCTTGATGTTACCTGAATGTGGTGGAACTGACAGAATTCCAAAATTTCGACAAAATAGCCCCAAACTGAGTACTTACTAAAAATAGCAAGTTGCCGGAATACAGTGAAAATTTAATGGGACCCTGCTGGAAGCCTTTTGACTGTTGTACCAAGCCTGGATTTCAATTTTATAACTCAGTTTGACCTTGAATAAGCCTGAAGGATGAAAACCCTAATTACACAGACTTAACCAACACTTCAACCTGGGTCAAATGACAGGACATCCCCGGAAGGACCAGAGAGAGAGAGACGCAAAGCCAAAAGACCAGAATGGAGCAAAAATTAGGGGGGTCCCCATCTTGGATGGAGTGATGTGTGAAAAAGGTCACAACAAGACCTTAAACTCGAATTCGAGCCTATCGTCACCTACCCGGACTAGGTAAGATTAGAGACTTTGCAAAACAAGTTAGCTCGTTTTATGTGCTTGAAACGCACGGTCCTAGGAAACGGACTAGTTTTGTAGGGAGGTTATCCGTGAATCGAGGGCTGCTAGATTCTGTGATAACAATTATTAATTGTTGTGATTGCCCAAAATGGGGCATGGGAATTTTTAATGCAGGCATAATGTAACCCTAGAGGCATTTGGCATCTTCATTATGAAGATTCTATGACAAATTATTAAAGAGGAGTTACAAATCAGTATAAATGAGGAGTTACTAATGGCAATTATGGGAAAAGAAGCAATCAATCGGTTGGCAATTAGTGGGGCAGTTACAAGAGGATCTTGACTAAATTAAATATTATTATTTTGTGGAGATATGGAGCATTGGAATTTATAAGGCCCAAGTTGGGATATCTCATTTCTATACATTCCGGGTTGCTTCTTTAGTTTGTAGCTTTTTCCTGATTAATCAGCTTTCTTCATAGCTCAAGCATTTTGTTCAACTATGAAATTCCCAGATGAAAACCCTTAAATTCAGATATTGGAGAACAAAACCCCTTTGGTTTCTTATGGAACTATTCATTCAGAAATTGCAGCTACAAAAGGATTGTCAACATTTTAGTTTTTGCATGATTGTATGGAAGGGACCTCCAGAATATGGCAGTTTATTTCAGATTTCTTCATTTTTTGTATTTCTGCATTTTTTTATGAACTTCGATATATTGCTACATATTTGATCATTAATAATCAGCTCCAGCATATTTGTGAAGTCTCATTTTATCTTTACAAATATTGTCTATCTTTGTGGCTTATTCTTAAGAAAAAACTAGAATATGTAATTCAATATTTATTCACCATATGCTCTCACCTTGCCCTTGCCCTCACAAAATCTTGGTGACTAGAAAGTAATAAATATTTTACATTTGTGCTATATATGATTCAATATTTATTCACCATTTACTCTCAGCTTTCCCTCACAGGATCTTGTTGATCAGAAAGTAATAAATAATTTATAATAAATTTGTGTGGGCCATTACATAAGATAGTAAGACTAGATTGTTGGCATTAGTTATGTGCAATAATTACTAACCATTAAAAGTTCTTTGTTGATCTAAAATCTCTACGGAATATGGAGACAATGCTTGTAAAGATAGGAACTAACGATTAGAGTTGTGTGTCAGTGTCCTTAAATAAACTTGAAATGATTAACTATAAATGATGTAAGCTTTATGACTCTATTACCGAATTGTAATCAGAATGTTAACCCTTGTCTATTGCTTGGCAATACTAGTCAAAATTTAAGATTCTCTTTGCTGAATAATTGTCTTTATATGCCTTTTCTAAAATTATTGCCAAGTAGTATGATAGTTATCGAATGTTTGTGCTTGCATGACGCTGTAATAAAGACATTCAAGGTAAGGTTGAAGTATAATTTATAAAGTGTACCTGAAGAAATTCTATGTGGAGGAAGATTGAATAACATAAATTAAGGTCAAACTAGGTAGTGGTATGGCAGTATCTATTAATTTTATTTCTTTTCCTGCTTGTTTAGAGAAACATCATTTTGTCTCTTATTAGTTTTAGAATGATTACATCACACATAATTGACAAATGTTGACATAGAACTGATTGTAAATTGTTCTCAAACTAAGGAGTTTTCTATGTCTAAATCCCTGAATACAGAAAAAGACTCATGAGCAACTGAAGATATTATATTAGTATTCAACTGACACCCTCTGTGGTATCCTCACTAGTATAACACTGAGAGTTCTTTTGGTTTCAGAGGAGTTGGAATATGGCAATTTCCTGCCTAGAACAATAGAAGCTGCAATGAGCAGCGCTTGAATTAACATAGCAATTGTTTTTCAGTAGCTATGTATGATCACCCAGATATTTGGCAGAACAGTCATTTATGCTTATAATTGGCAACAGAATGATTCCTATTCTTTACCGCGGGTAGTTCAAGGCAAAGGAACGTATGCTGATGCTTTTGTGCAGCGTAAATGGAAGCATTGATACATCTTAGAACAACTTCAAGAGTGGAAAACAGCACTCTGCAATGTATCATTTTACACTAGCCAAATGGTTGAAAATAATAAACTAACGTATTCTTTCTGTTATCTATGTATTTAATTTTGGTGGCTTCGCCTAATCATCTGTTCTATATTATATTTTCAACTTTTTCAGTGATGAGATGACGGTACTGAAGAATATTTTCAATTTTCTTTTGAAATAATAGAAAAATATGACAAGTGCAATATGGTTCAAAATAGTGCAGAGCATGGGTCAGGCATGTGATGTGCACAACTGTCATCTGCTCAACAAGTTTTACAGGGTTCGTGGCCTTCTCTATTTTCTTTTTACAAATAAGAAGATTTATCTTTAATCTTCATAACTATATGCTTGTGTTCTGTAATACAATACATATACTAATTTCCAATCGCATTGCAATGAGAGAGACTAGCTACTATGCAATACTCACTAGTAATTCTTTTTTCAAAATCTGTTGCAATGGCAGCGACTAGTCACTACAGGACACTTGTTGACATCTAGTATTGTCCTCAACTTTCAGAAGTCTTTACTCCCTCCGGCTCACACAGGCTAATTTAAGGACACAAAAGAAATTAGACACCAAAATTTGAACTAAGAATAAACATTTTGTTACATTGCAACGTTTAAAGCATTCTTGATAAGATAGGTTTGAGATTTTGTGTACAGCATTAGGCTTCGCATAGAAGAGTTTAAGAACATGTAATGTTACGGCATTGTTCCCGATTTGCTCTGGTTTAAGCATAATTTAGCCTGGCACTTCTATAAATTGTCTTGGGAATAGTACTTTGGCTTAGAAAACATAATTCCAGCAAAATGATTTTACTCGGCACGTGTGATTGCAAAATACAAGTAAAGCGTCCTGGTAACTGCACCTTTTACAGGCCAAAATCTACAGTCTAGAAGGTATATTCGGGCTACGAAATATTAAAACTAGATTAAAAATCATAGTGAATAAAACAAGATAACCTGGAGAAAGCAAAACATCAAATTGAATTTGACAGTGAAAAGCACAAAAGAAACATATTAAATAACTGTCTTCAATCCGTGAAATTACGTTTAGATATCTTTATAATATATGAAAAGAACTTCTTAATTCCCTAACCTTAAATTTATCGAGCTCGTAACGATGGGGCCATCTACGCATCGCATCCACCATATCAATGGCGACCCCGACAAAATTCGAATTAATTGCCTTCTTCGGACGCTTCTTCACCTGTGGACTCTCATAAACATTCAAATTATTCCTTTTAACCTTACTTTTCACAGTCTCTGTGCGACGCTTCCTTTCCAACAGTTGTACATTTTCGTCTGCGATAATTTTAAGCCTTCTCTCACTTCTTCTTGGGGCAACTTTCTGCGCGTAGGAGCTCCTCGTCCTCATTGCACATTACAGGAAAGAGGCTTTCTAGTATTTTTGTGACTAACGCAAATAAAGAGACGGTGAATTTCACACAATGATAAAGGATTTAGGGTTTATAGAGCAAATGCATGGAAACTGCAGCTCCAATCGGCAGCATTGCGATCGGGGTTTGAACCCCTGCGAATTACCATGCAATGGCCTCGGGCATCAGAACCTAAAATTGACTTCGATACGCAAACGCACAAGCCAAGACTCGTAGCGATTCGATCTCGCGACCGGCCTCACATTTATCGGCATAAAGTTGGGAATCTGTAGGAGGTTTTTGTGTCCACCCGTAATTCCACTTGACTGAAAGCTGCCATTGTCTACCGATTCTGCCAATGCCTGCCATTACACTTGGAGCGTTTACAGTTGAATTGGAGCACATAGACGTCCATGATGCCGCCAGATATGGCCTTGTCCAGTGTGTAGTGGTGGTACCCATAATGACATTCTTGCGGGCCTTTCCCCAACGCGATTCCGCCGGGTTAGTATGGTTTCCGATGCTCTATTTATGAGCAGCGGCGGCGATGATAACTTTAGCTGTGATTTATAAGTTTCCTATGTTCCTGCGAATCTTTCTGTTTCTTTCGGTTTCGTTTACTGTTCACTAAATTTGGGGACGATACTCAGAAATCAGGTATATAAATAAATAAAATAAATATTATTATGTTAAAGAAGGAATTATTATTATAAATGGATCAAAATTGGGAAGTGGAGCTGTATAAGGACCTGTTGTTTTTGAATGATTTTTTAACGGAAAGTTTCAAACTCCAAAGAGCTCGAATGCCTAAAAAGCGTATGCTTTTCCATTGTTGAAAACCAAAAAAGCGTATGGATTCCATTTTGTATTTACCTATCTGTACATTTTCGCGTTTGCTCAGATTCTATTTGCTGTGTTTAATTAAATCAAAGATTTTCATAACGGCCATGAGACCGATCAGTTGTGTTGTCGTTTTAATTTTATTGGGTTGTATTAATAATCAAATGGAAATTTGGATCAATTTTGTGGTTCCAAAAAAAATTGTTAGGTAGGATGGAAAGAAAGTTTAGAGGTCGGTTTCATACGTGGAGCTTGATTTGTCACAAAAATTTGATTCTATCTTTTTTTTCATATTTTCCAGAGTGGAATGTAGTTGCTGATTATTTGGTTAAATAGATATTTTATATTAATCATATCTAGAATGTTATAAATAGGGGATTTTTGTCTTATAATCATTCTTTGTTATTTTTAAAGTTCTTTTAGAATGATTTGAATTGACGAAAAAAAAAAATTAACTGTATGTGTTTTTATGGTTTTGTGTTTTCCATTGGTTCTTAGAGGTGGTGGTATAGTGGGAAACCTCTTTCAATTTTTGTTCTATGGATCTTAATGATAGTTGTCATTGTTTAGAAGTTCTTTTTTAATTTTTTCTAAATTCTAATAATATAATTATTATTTTTATAACAAAAAAATCTAATATAATTATTAGATGTAGGGGTTGTTTAATTGGCTTAATAAAATTTTCAAACTCTTTTTTGATAATAGATTTTCTATTACAATGCTTGATTAAAAAGTTTGTTATTCAATTTTAAACAAAGTTGAAAGGTGTTATAGTTCCTCATAAGTCATGTCTATGGAAAGCACTTTCTTAGAGTAGTATAATTGGTTTTTAATGAGAAAATATGAGTTTCTCAACAAGGTTGTAAAACATCCTTTTAAGAAATTTGCAAATTGATCAATCATTTCCTACATAGTCCAATGAGAGAAAAGTATGCATGCAAGCTTACAAAATAATCATAATGCAAAGATCAAAGACATACTACAAGATTACACAAGATATAATTTGAAAAAATCCTTTCAATGTAAAATCTAGACTCCAAAAGCATCCCACGATATATTATTCAATAATAAAACATTACAATATGCTTACAGAGTCTTGAACATCTCCTCTGAGGAGACGACGTGCTTCAATGAACATATTTTGCTCCTAAGAGCACATATATCATACCAAAACTCTAACATGATAAAGAGTCCACCATGAAACAATACCAAACATCATCTCAACCAAGGATCTTTTATCAAAGTTGATAAGTCCTAAACTATCATCTTAACCAAAGACTCCAAGAGTCCTCCATGGCTAACCAATATGTCAACATTACATGAAGATAACCATCTCTTGTCAATGGAACTCAAGATGTCAAAGTACTCTGAATGTACACAAGAATCATGATCCGAGAGTTTTTCCATGACACCCACAACTACTATAGAAGGTCATCCATCACCGAGTAACACACATCATAGAAAAAGCTTGCATCAAACCATGATACCAAGTTATCCATGGCATCTTGATAATCATCTCTTAAATGAAGATCATCCATGGTCCACACACACTTGACTACAATACCAAAAACTCTAAAAAAAAAAGTAGAACCAAGATCTCCAAGCTAAGAAGATAACCACCACCAAAACATCACTTGCTAAAATCTCCCACTCAACAATTTAACCAACCTATCCATAAAATTATGATAAACAACCATGAGCGTACTAGTCCCAATAACCAACTATCCAACCACTCTAATTATCCATCATCTCATCCCAATGCACAAATGGCCACAAGCAATACCAAATGATTGAATCTACACTAACATTAAAAAGAGCTATAGATATAAACTGTCCACATCTAATTCCTCATAACAACTAATGAGTGCCCAACCCATAAAACTATATAACTCATATATTTGAAACTAATGCAACATGCAAACTCACCATCACATCAATAAGGTCTACAACCACCACCGCCTATAATCATGAATAAATCAAATATCACAACCCAATCCTATCAACTAGATATTTAAACACACATGAATATCCATGACACCATAATCAACAAAATCATTATACATGTACTTAAATATCACTGAATTAATACTCCTAATCTCAAACATGTATCAATCATGTCCTCAGACCAAAAGATAATATATGTACATATCTCCATCAAAGTCCATTCTCTAAAAATATCTATAAATTTGTATCAAGGAGTGCCAAATCTAATAACTTGTTGTACCATCATGTTATTGGTGTGAATGGGATACACTACCTAATTGATTCCCATTTATATCATATTCACACTTAAAGTTAAATTTTCTTAGGGGTCATTTAGGTCATTTATTTTTTGTCTCATGTCATATGATTGTGACACTTGTCAAAATCCTATATTGCCATATTTTTCACCTTGCCTATATAAGCAAAGATCATCTTGTACATTATTTATCTCATTGTATTCTATGTGTAATTTAGATTCATTCTATATAGATATTTCATTTCTTGATACTTTCTTGTAGAAAGCTATTTTTGGTTTTACATGTGATCATGGCTATTTGAGTCCAATGTGAAGTCTCTTACATAGTATCAAGGCTTCAAATATGCAAGCCGCTTCTCAATATGGAAATATTTTCAATAGAAAATTTAGTTGGGTGTATTTTAGATCAAAATGGACATCGTCATTGAGTAAATACAAGGTCCAAAAACTTATAAACTAATGTAAAGTGCAATAGGGATTTGAAGTAAAAAAATGATTTTTTTTAGGGTTTAAAGAAAAAACACTATTTAAAAATCTATACATTATGCATGTGGATCCATACAATCCATCTAGCGCACTTGTCAAAAAATGGTGGACCTATCGACATATGCTTTGCACTTTATGTGCATTAGATTTGTTTCATCTTTTATGTCACATTTAAAACATGCACCAACATGTCAACATCTACCCACTATGACTCAAATTTTTTAAAATAAATATTTTTTTGCACAATGTATCACCTAGTCATTAGGATTTCATAAACTATTATTTTCCATCCAATAGGGGCTTATCCCCAGTGGTGATAAACTGCTTAGACTTCACCAACCTCTACTAGTTCAACGCTTGTTTGTTGCCCAATGGCAACCTCCACCTGGCCCAATTAGCTCTGACCAATTTTACAACCAGATCTCCATCCAAGCTGGTGGCATTGCCCATCCCACCAATACAATAGTGTATAAATCCTCTCTTCATTTTTCCTAAAGGATGTTTTCTTAAATTGGGAGGCATAACTTTTCCAAGGTATTCATTTTTGCATTGTTATAGGCATTAAATTGGTCATAAAATATTTTTGACAAGCCATTACTTGCACCTATAATATCTAATTTTGGAGTTCTTAGAGGCATTAGAAAGGTATTTTTGAGAGCTATGCATTCATCCATATGTTTTTTCCAAAATTGTGCCTTATACATCATAATTTAGTTTGAAGTGATTTTGAAGGTTTTAGCTCAGTTTTTGGAGGAATTTTTAGTTGGTGGTTGATTTGTACTTGGCGATTCATTTTCACAATTGATTAACGTTGAGGCTCAGTTATAATCTTTATTCAAGATTTCATGACTAATTTGAAGATCCATCTAAGTAGTTAATTATGATTTTTTTTTATTCTTATATAATCATCTTACAAAGGGGGAACTATAAACAATGGAGAGATGGTATCTTCAAGTATCTTCAAGCACTTGCATTAGCATCATATTTTGGCACATCTATATGGTCTTCTTCCTCAACCTAGTAACTTTTATAGAATATATTTGAAATTCTAAAAATGATCACATCATATATGATTGATTAATCTACATGTTGATCATAACAATTGGAGTGTCATTGCACACATTGAATGTCCTCATGCTCTCTACATAATATTTTGGGAGATATATGGAGATCCTAGTACTTAAACATTCTCAAGTGATCTATTATAGACTATCTTGTACCTCTTAATGATTCAAACAATATACCATATGGATATTATGTACAAATAAGGAGTTTGCTTTATTAGAAATTTTTGTATATATTTGGATGATGATAGTGATGATAAGGTTTCTTCCAATTATCCTTCTCTTCCTATAAAGACAATTGTTGATCTTTCACCTTCATTGATTACTAGTGAAGAATCATCGATTGAGACTCTCCTTATTCTTTTTTATTAAAATTTAAGTATTGTTTCATATTCCAATAATTTAGTTCATCAAGATCCTTCACTCATTTTAGATTTGACTTTGTAGGATGACTTCTTAATAGGTATTGTAGCTTTGTTTATGAGTCCTATCTTGTAAATTAGAAGGATACACTTGAGAAAGTATATTGCCTCTTTGATGATAGTTACAACATGCCTATTATCACATCATCTTTATCTTTGGAGATCATTTTCCATTAATCTTCACATGTTTTTTGGATTGATTTCACTTCATTACATTATGACATCCTTTAACTCTAACTTGTTCTAGCCCTTAACCTTTTTTTGTAATATTAAGCTTCTAAGACACCATATACATAACAGAGCCATGGATGGGGGTATTCCACCATGAAGAAATACAATACCTAAAGCTAGGATGAGTCATCCACATCATCTCATATCTAAAAGGATAAGGTCCATTATGTAGGTTATCCCTCTAGGTCAAAAGTAGGGGGTTATGATCAGAGACAGTTCTCAAAAAAGTGGAAAGATTAAAGCCTGGCTAACAATGTCCCAATTTGAAGAGATCAAGAATCTATCTAATTTAACTTGGATTAGGTGATATCCTTTCCTCTGATTGGTCCAAGTGAATAGTTGTTCATTTAACTTAATATCCATTAGACCAACAATATTTAGAAAATCAAGAAGATCATTTATCCTGTTAGAGTAGTCCATTAATCCTCTAAGTTTCTCTAAGGGGAAAAGATGAGTATTAAAGGACCACCTACCACCATCCACAGAACCTCCTTATTTTCCAAGATATGAGAGGCCACATCATCCACACCTATTTCCTTGTATGCCTCACATTAGGGGCATAGATATACTACTAAGAGTCCAAGTTTTATTAGGAGAATAGAAGTTACCTTTCAAATTGCTTCTAGAATGTTAGAGATAAGCCCCTGTAAGCTTATTTGTGTTCCACATTGTGAAAATACCCCCAGATGCCCCAAAGCCTCACATATGTAAAATTCGGCCTTGTGCCATATATTTTTAGAAATTACTTGAAAACTTTTAATTGTCATTTTGACTTCTTGAAGGAGAAGAATATCTATTTTTTTTAGAAATGTATTTCTTAAGAAGAAACTATTTTTGAGAACTATTAAGTCCTCTGATGTTCCAATAAGGTATCTTCATTTATGAAGCTTCCTATAAGAAACCTCAAAAGTTCTTTATCTTCCATTATCCATTTTCTAGATACTTTTTGTTGTCTAGTCCCTCACAAAGAAGGCCAACCAGCCTTAGTGTCAACCTCAACATCAGTTGTTTTCTTCTTCCCTTCCTTTTTATGGGTAGACCATCCATCTTGGTCAAGGGATTTTTTAGTGTCACTTAGCTTACTTGTCCCAACACTAGGTGAAAATGACAAATGGTCTTTTAGTGGGGAGGGAAACTCCACCCTAGGGAGTTCACTAGCCCTCCTAACAAAGTTGTTAGCTTGCAAAAGAATAGTTTCTGAAGCAAACAAAATTGGTAGATTTGTGTTCACAATTCCCCTTGGGGATTGGTACTTGACATCAAAATTCAAGGCATTCTTAGAAAGAATCTCCCCCTTCTTTATCTTCCATTGGGGCATTTATAGGAGGTGTAGACAACCCCCCTCAAAGCCTTTTGTCTGTTTGACCATCTGTTGTTCATCCTTAGACTCAGTGTTGTCATTCCTATCAAGAATCCTCAAATTAGGTAGGGAGAGTCACATTTTATGGGTTATAGTACATTCCTTCTTGGGGGTTATTAGGTTGAAGGGGGAAGCTTATGATATTAAGTATATCCTCTTTAAATGGGTAACCCTTTGAACCATCAACCTTTTTTGCAATAGGCTCCTTGAGTTTTTAGGCTTGCTTCTTGGGGACTTTGTATTGGGTGCTTAAGTGACAATAGTTGGTCCTAAGAAATATGCTCCCAAAAAAATTTACCCTTCAATACTTCCAACCTTTAGGGGAATTCTCTCTAAGGATCTAGACCAATTGTTGTTTGAATTTAAAGTACTCTACCAAACATACAATTAGGGTTCAAATAAGAAGAAGTTGAAATTGTTCCCCTCTTCATTAAAGGATTATTCTATGAGATGATTTATGGGGTTGAATCCAAATTCCATGCATACATAGGAACAAATGGAAACTACATTTCTTGACAAGTACCAAGATTATTGTAGGATAAGTGATCACAAGGAAGAAATTTTTAGAGCCAATAAAAGGGAGGATGAAAGTGGAAGATTATCTAGACAAATTTAACTTTTCCCTTACGATATATGACAGTCATATAAAAATAAATCTCACTAAAGCCTTGTTCCTAAGAGGAACGTGAACAAAGAGTCAAAATAAGCATTAGATCTAATGGGACAAGCGAATATAAATAAATGAGATATGGAAGTAATTGAGTAACTTTGTAGAAATTATTCTAGGACACGAGATTAAACTAGAACTACAAGATCATAAAAAGGATATAATAACATAGTAAACTTCATGGAAGAGTTTTTCAATCTCAAGATGAACATTCTATCTTAGTTAAACATCATTCTAAATGGAATTCAAGAAAAATAGAACAACTAAATCATTATCTATATATTATCCAAAATATAAAAATAAACATCTACTGCATGAGTATCATTTAGATAGAACTGATATTTTCTAGAAATATGTGATAAATTTCATTCTACCACTTGTTGTGACCAACTTCCAACCCTAAGGATATTAACAAGGAAAACTACTCAATTTGATAAAGAATTGAACTACATAGGGCAAAAGAAAACTTGTAATTTCCCATATAACCAATCCATGAACTAGGCCCCTTATAGAGACCTTAAAATTAGGGAGCTAATTAATGGGGTGTCTAATAGAGTGGAACTCTAAACCCTCCTCCATGGTGACCACAAGATTGACGAAATTATTAATGGGAAATTCGTAGTGGTTATGTCAATAATGGGTGAATTATCCATGACCTTACCAACATTGACCTCAACAATTCCAACCTCAATATGGACCATATAACATCCAAAAACAATGGATACCCCACCAAAACTATAACCTATCATTTGTATGATAACAAATATGTTTCTAAAATCAATGACAACCTTTATTAACTAGCCTAACTAAAACACTAAGTCAATCACAAATAGATCCATTTAATCAACCACTTCCTACACAACCTATATCCAATCGAAAAAATAAGCAATGTGTAACTATCTATTTGGCTAAGCAACAGAATATAACTGGAATAAATTCTATTCACCTAAACAACCTTCACTATGATCAAGAAAATATCTATCAAGATTTTATCCTCTCATAATCTTTGAAATCATTAATAATCAAGAATCCTCGAACTCTCCTAAACAATTATCCCAAAAAGAAATTATTTTTACATAAAATACTCATAAAGAAACCTTAAAAACATTTAAAGATTCTTCAAATATCAACTCTAGAGATTCTCTAAATAAGACACCATTTCTTGATAGACTTCAACAAGTAACTCCTTAGAAACAAATTCCATTGATAAAAACTCAACTCCTTACCCAATGTGAATTGCTTCAAGAAAAAAAATAAAGATGTCGATAAAAGTATATGAATATAACAATATACTAATTCTTTCTATAAAAATAATCGACTACATAAAATTATATTTTGATTTCTCCACATTATTCTACATAGATTATGTAAAATGGATAACGATATCACCATTACACCTCAGGTCCTAAGACAGGTTGATATATTAATATATGTAATATGCATACTTTCAACAAATATTTTTTAAATCGCACAAATTTATGCTAGACGCTACGCACTTAACCAAGACCAACTTAATAAATTGTAGTCGGCAGCCAAAGGTCTCTCGCCTTCGTTAACTGGGAAAGATGCCAGATTGTCGTAACAGATGGGAACAGATGCCTCCTTCCCACTAGGAATGGGAACCACCGCATTCATAACGCCATTGCTGACTGAAATTCCAGGGCTCAAAGGGGCGATGTCCACCAGAACCAACTGGACTTGGTCCTCATTCAACGCTGCAGCCTCAACAGCAGCACCGTAAGCCACGGCTTCCTCGGGATTTACAGTTTTGGAGATTTTTTTTCCCGGAAAGATTTGTCCCAGTAATTCCTGGAGCTTTGGGATTCTTGAGGAACCGCCTGCTAACACGATGTCGTCGATTTGGTCGCTGTTCAGCTTGGCGTCCTCCAAGCATTTCTTGGTGAGCTGCATACACTTTTCGAATAAATCAGTGTTGAGCACTTCAAACTCTCTTCTCCTAATCTCTGTATGGAAATCTTGTCCTTGGTAAAGGCTGTCGATGTCGATTACCGTCACTACGGCGGAAGACAAACTTCTTTTTGCCCTCTCGCACTCTGCCCGAAGTCTCCTCAGAGCTTTCGCGTTTGCAGAGAGATCCATCTTATGTTTTCGCTCGAACTGTTTCACGCAGTAATCAAGCATTCTATTGTCAAAATCTTCACCTCCCAAATGCATGTCGCCTCCCGTTGCTTTCACTTCAATTTTACCCTTTTCCACTGCGACAACGGAAACATCAAAGGTTCCTCCACCCAGATCGAAAACAAAAACGTTTTTTTTCACGCCCGCAGATGCATGAAAGCCATAACAGATTGCAGCAGCAGTGGGCTCATTGATGACGTGCATCACATTAAGGCCTGCGATTTTGCCAGCATCTTCAGTAGCCCTCTTCTGAGAATCACTAAAGTAGGCAGGAACAGCGATCACAGCATCTCTTATATCGCAGTTGAGGTACTCTTCAGCGATTGTCTTCATTTTCGTGAGCACCATAGCTGAGATCTCCTCAACTGCTAACAACCTCTTTTCACCTTTATAAGATACTTGAATCATCGGCTTATCATTATTCCCCAACACAACGGTGAAAGGCCAGAGTCTAATGTCAGCTTGCACACAAGGATCAGAGAATCGCCTTCCAATGAGTCGCTTGGCATCAAAGACGGTGCTGCTGGCATTATTTGCGATTTGGAATTTGGCAGCTTCTCCAACTAATCTTTCAGCGGAGGTGAAGGCAACCACAGAGGGAGTAATTTTGTTTCCCTGATCATTAGCAATAATTTCCACTCTGCCGTGTTGCCACACACCCACACAACTGTAGGTGGTTCCCAGATCTATCCCTATTGCCTTTCCTTTGCTCTTTCCATCCATCTCATTATGTGTTCCTTCGCTTTGCTCTTTCCATCCGAGTGAATTAAACCCTAGATGGGATTTTTTTTTAAAAAGGAAAAACAAAGTTGCAGTGGTTGAGACGAGCACATTTTTATAAGTTTTATTATACTTCATCACGCCACCCTATTTATTTATATAATTTTAAAATGTTTTTTAATTCCTGCATAATCTTAATTTTTAATCAATTTATAAAGATTTCCAATATTTTAAAGGGGTCCATTTCAGCTCAAAAACAAGGCTTTAGATAATGTTTTTCCCAATTATAAGAAAATCGTAATAATTAATATTTAAATTAACATTGAAGTTTTTATAAGATTTATTTTATTAATAATTAAATATAAATAATTTAGTTGACTTTGGTAATAGTGAAATATAAGTAATTTAGTTGTAATTTGACAAAGATTGATAGAATTAAAAAATATATATTTATATATAATTAATTTGTGGGTTCACACTCAAACACATAAGATCTTATTCATATATAAGTAATTTAGTTGACCTTACCAATAATGAAATATAAGTAATTTAAATGTATTTTAACAAAGATTGATAAAAAAATTAAATTATGTTTATAGATAATTAATTTGTCATTCTGGTTGCTATGGATTCACTTCTTCTAAGGATTGTTGGAGTGTAGGTGGCTGGTTTGTAGTTAACCTAGCTGGATTGTTTATGCTCCCCTTATTTCAAGGGCTTGCTTTATGTTTTTTGATTTTATCTTTCCATATATTAAAGACTCGCTTACTAATCAATAATAATAATAATTTGTCACCCACACTCAAACACTTCATGGATGATCACAACATTTTTTTAAAGTTACTATTTTTTTGTTTGAATGTGGTATTTTGACAAGCAAAGACAAAGTCAATTATTTGATCTTATGTAAAATGATGGAACAGTTGAAGCTAAGAAAAATGCACATTTTTACAATATTTAAAAAAGCTCCTTACACCTCCTAATTTCTCCATATAATTATCCATTCTATTTCAAATCAAAACACATAAATGGAAGATTTGAACCAAAAAAAATCCAATATATATATTTTCAATATAAAAAGATTAGAGAAGGAAAAAAATGAACTTTAAATAGACATCTTTTAAGTTTGAAATATTAATTAGTTAAGACCTTAAAAATAGTATTTTGAATAATATTAGTTAAACTTTGAATTAGTATCAAGAGTTGTCATTTAACATGTAAAATTATAGTGATATTGTTATCAGGATTCAAGTGTGTAATATTAGATTGCAAATGGGGTTTCAAGTTAAGTGGGCTTAACATTGGGTAAAACTCTGTGGTTAAGCACACTTGAGCTGGAGTAGTACTGGGATGGGTGACCTCCCGGAAGGCCCAATGCTTCACCTTTGTGAGCATCACCTAGATGAAATGAGTGCTAAGTGGACCATTCATTATCATGAGAGATGGGTTATCGTGAACCACTACTCATGAAACATGGGTCAATGAGTTTGACTCGTAAAACTACACAATTGAATCTTAATAGCAATATCACAATTTGATATGTTGTGAAAAATACCTCCTACTTATCAACGTAAATTATAGTTAATAAGAAAAATGGGAAAGATTAGGTTTCTATTTCCTCGACTAATTTATATGCTAATTATGAATTGGATTAACGGTTGGAAATATGCGCAACTAAAAATAATTGTAATGGATCTATCCTATAGCTTTCGGTTTGGATAGGATTGCAACTACGAACTTGATTGGTTCCTATGAAATAATAAAAGGCGTACAACAGAGTGGATTGGTGCATTACCAGTCACAAGTGATATAACTTTGTGTAAATATAAATCTGGAGAAACAAAGAGCAGAGGCAAAGAAATGATATGGCAGATGAAAGTCTTACCGAATTTGAGGCTGACATTAAAAGTAACTTGAATTTTCCAGGCGAACTTGACCTCATTGCTGATGTCCAAACATATGCTGATTTCCGGCAACTCTCACTCGCGAGCCAAACATGGGATGAAGACCTTCGATGATGAAGAGGTTGGGAGGAAGAATCTCCTCTGGAGGATGGAGGAGACTGGAAACATGGTTGTAGATGGGCTTCATGACAGGGGAGCCCTCCTTGAGAGCTTTGAGCTGCTGGTACACGAGGTCCAGCGCCATGACGGCCTTCTCTTTCCTCCCGTATCTGTCGAGAGAGTGATAGTCGTCGAAGCAGATCATGACGATGGTGGAGTCGCTGATTACCACCCTGGGGGGGCTCCACTGCTCCGCCAGACACGCTCGTTAAGTGCCTCATGAAGGTGCTCTTGCCGCATCCCGAATTAGCAGCTAGCCCTACCACCACGGTCTTATCACCAGACACCAAGCATATGACCACAGACCCTCTTCTGCCTCTTCTTGAACAAAAGCTGGACGGAGGCTTGGAGCAGAATTGAGAAGCTAATGACACAGATAACGATCTGTGGACGCTTGTTGTGGGGGCTGGGCAGACCATATTTCATTTCTGTCTCCCCCCCTTTCTCTCTCTAGAGGGATTGGGATGTAGAACAAGAAATGGTGTTGGTACCACCTCTCACGTTATACTTCATAAAGACCTTCAATTTGATATGGAGGTTCCTTTGAAGTTGGAATGTATTTATTCGAAGTAAAGTGGCTCAACTCCACATTTACCCCCACATTTGTTTCTTGGAATCTTAATAAGTTCTCCTCCATAAATAAATTTTATGCATTGATGTGTTATTCACGGCATCATTTATAAAAAAAATTAGTTACGGTGTATCAAGCAATATGGAAAATCTAGTAGATATAAGAATAAAATGGAATAGTACTTAGTATCTTTTTAGGTACAAATTTAACTAGCAAGATGACACCCCTTAAAAGTTTTAATCAATATTTCATTTGTAATTTTTTTTTGATGAATTTCTAAACGAGCATAGGAATTTTGATTGAGATTTGTTTTAAATAGAAAAGTATGTATTCATGTGTTGTATTAATTTGTAGCATCAACAATATTGTGTATCTCTACTACAATACATAATTGTTAATAGTGGTTTTTTTTGGTTTTTTTACATTCAAAAGTATAATTGGTGGAGGAGAAGAAGATATAAAAAAAATTAATCACCCCCACAAAAGCATGAGCATATCATGTATTCTAAGATTGAACACATGAACATCATCCACATTATAATTATCCTCACCTATTATGGTATAATGTGCCTCCATAACGTTGATCTAGAAATATATTTGTGTAAATTCCCAATCATTGATTAGAACATACACACGAAGAATTTTCATTTTCATCAACTTCAACACAAATCATATTGTTATCTATAAGATCTTGTACTTTGTGCTTGAGTCCCATGCACATGATTGAATATAATGACCTTCAACTCTGTGGAAGTTGGAAAATTCTTGGTCATTATATGCTCTAAGAAATGGTTTATTTGGATTCATGAAAATTATTAGAGAAAGAATAATCAAATTAGCACTCAATAGAATTTTAGGTACATTGATCTAATATTCTTGTAATTTAGTGAACTTCTTAGGAGTTGTTGGTGATCTGAGCTACTATTCCACTAACTCTAGAGATTGGACATATTTCTTAAGATTGGGGATGTCAAATTAATAATATTAGGTTGAGACTCATGGACAAGTAGAGGAAAACTTAGAGCCAATAGGCAAGAGTGGGTCATTTTTCTTTTTCTCTAGGATCTACAAAACCTAGGAGGGTGTTTCCCTAAGGTCACTTGATTAGACAATTAATGATGAAATATAAATAGATTTAGGCCATCAATTTCTATACCCAAAGCTTGATAAATCCCCCCAAAAATTCACTAAGTTCATAGCATGATGGTAGCTATATCTAGATCTTCAAGACCTTAATCAAGTAGACCAACACAAGATTGCACATGCAAATAAAGATACATGATAGGTATATATCTCAAAAAGTGAATCCCCTCATTATTGCTCACAACATGTGCAACACATAATCCAAACTAGTGAAACTCTCTAAATGTTAATTAGTTATAATATCACATGAAATATGGCAAAGGAAGGTTACACCAATGAGTTTCTCAAAAGATTAAGACCTAATCTACTCCTATTTTATTGTATGGGATAAGAGAATCAATAATTAAATATAATGATTGTTTAACCATAAAGAATGATGCATATTCATTAGGAAACAATATCACATTGAGAAGAGAAGAAAATAGTAGTATGAAGATCTATAAATAGGAACTAGGCACACATTTACTTGTAATTAATAAAATGAGAGATGTATATATCTATATCTATTTGAAATGTCTACACATAGTAAAAAAAGTCTACATGTTATGTAAAGTTTCATCACTAACTAAATGTAAGACACCAAATTGATCAACACATATGATTTCAAAAATACTTTTATAGTCCTTGAGAATTTTTAAAAACATATTCACACATCCAACCATGGAGAGGTCTAGTCATTACAACGCCTTCATAAGATTCAAAAAAAATAAAAATTCAACCTTTACAAGTTGTGATATATAACACTTGATCACATAGATTAAAATTAAGTAACCCTATACAAGAATGATAAAAATTTATGTTCTCATAAGAGAACTACATATTTATAGCATCTTAAATCTACCCTCGACCTACTATGATGGTGACAAATGGCATGAATAAACATTCTACTAGAAAACCACCTCTACTAGGAATTAAATCCATGAAAAAAGCATATTTAATTAATATAATATTCAAGTTTAAGTAGGTGAGATCTCCATTATATTTGTATATTAAGAGAAATACGATAAAATTCTATTTATTTTACATGTAGCTTCCCATAATGACCAAAATTCTACATAAGGATATAATCTAAATAAATGTTAAGATGTTGAACCATGGTGTAATAAATTGATCTTACATTTATTTTTTACCACACAATGTGGGCACTATTATGTTCTCATTAATATTTAGTAACAGCCTTGAAACATGCCAATTAAGGACTTCCATACCATAGATCTACACTTGGATACCATACGCCTTCTACATCCCACCCACCACTGATGCACTAAATTCATAGGTATTGGCATCCAATTGATCTCCAAATATTTCCTAGCTTGGATATCATCATTTTAAATCATGTGGCATTAAATAACTAATTTTTGTTTGCACACCTTACCATAACCTGTCATATCATATCCACAAGGTAACTTGATCATCATTTTACCATGTACATAAACATCAACAATGGTATCAATTTAATTGGTCTAAGGGATGAATAAAAATTATTTCAAATCACGACATGTTGCAAAATCATACCATCAATCAATCCGCTTGATCAAAATACCTTGAGAACACATCAAATGACCCATAAGATCTCTAGTGAATATCTTCACAACCAATCATGATGAGAACATGATATGCCCTATTGATACATAGTATCCATTTCAATCACAAACAATATATAAGGTTACATAGACCTCCAAACTATCACAAAAATTAAATGATATCAAGGGTTTCAATGGTCATATATCTCAAATTTGATGAATGATCAATGCAACCCAAAACTATCATATCACAAAATATCAATGGAGATACCTATTAATCATTGAATCATCAACATCATCACAAGATCAAATGGTTTTACAAATATAATGGTTTCATCCTTAAATGCATAAGAGCTCATGAGACCACCATGTTTCTTTGTGTCAATAATAATAGTTTTAGATGCAAGCATGCATATGTATATAATAAATAGATTATGGGACCACTAAAGGATGTTAGGGAGAAAATAGACCGATGATACAACCTAGAGGATATGGTAAGAACTAAAACCAAAAGGAGATGTATGGGCCACACAATGAAAAGAATATCAATGGTTAATGAACTCCCAAGAAAATGAGAGCTCCACAATATAAATATCTCTACCTAGTACTATAATAAACTTATCCCCACCATGTTTAAACATTGATCTCAATCCCATTCCACCTAACACATAGTGCACATGATAAAAAATTAAAAACTTGACATGTATATGAAAGTTCAAAGCACTCAACTTAGCTATCCTACAACATATGATACCACATGGAAACTTCTCCACTTCATAGAACATATCAATATTCTCATCCCTTTAGAGCTCAAATCATCACATGGCCATATATAAGCTACATGACTATAAATATGAAACTTGGCTAAAAGAACAAGGCCATACATAAAAAAATTAATAATTATCATAGGGAAAGGAGAACAAAATACGAGTTCAATTAGGACATGATTAAAATATGCAATGGGGTCTATTGAATGTATACCCATAAAGTGATTATTATTGATGGGAAAACTAAGACATACGGTAGGCTTCTCAGGAAATTACTAGGTGGATCAAGCTATTTCCTACATAATATTATGAGGGAAATGTGCATGCATACAAGCTTAAAAAATAACAATAATGTGAAGATCAAATATATACCATAAGATTACACAAGATATACCCCTCATGAGGGAAACTCTGGCCTCTGAAAGTATTCAAACTCAGTATATTATTCATCAATAAAACATTACAATACTCTTACAAAGTCTCAATGAATACTTTAAAACATCAAGCTCCTCCAATGCATCTTCCATGTGTCCAAGCATAATGGTTAACCGTAAAACCATACATCCTATGCCATGCTTCACATATGCACTCTACAAGATAGCTAAATACAAATGATAGCCAACCACAACCACACAAAAAAAACCACAAAAAATGTGCTTTCTTTAATAGATTCAATCTAAAAAAAATAAAATTATGGTATCAAAAAAAACATTTGTCTCAAAACCATGAGAGCATGAGACCATTAACCCCAAAATTTACTTTTTGGTACTAGGTTTTCTCAATATTAAATATTTTTCCAATGTGCAACCCACACATAAAATATATAATCAACATCACATACAAATTTAAAAGTGGACTAGAATAAATAGCTAACATATGGATAAGTAGCAATGTTATTTCCTCTATTGTCTCCTCTCAAGGTACTTAGTTAACTTCTTTTCAAGACATGAATGATGAAGCTACTTATTTTTTTGCTACTTTATTTCATGAAAATGGTCTAGGTTCTGATCATGCACCTGAAGGAGTTAAATTCTTGATTCTATTCCCAATTGGTTATGTCTAAATGAATAATTAGATAATGGCGCCCATAACTTGCAGAATTGGAAAAATATTATTTTCTAAATGAAGAAGGGTAAAGCTCGGGTATGTGCAGGATCATCATGGAAAAAACAGGCCCTTAAGTGGCGATGAAAATTCAGAAAAATCAGAGTTAAGCAACTTGACGCAAAAATTTGAATAAGTTATGATCTATATTATTTCAAAAATATGTAAGAATAGAATCTGTAGCAAATTGAATGTAGTTTCTAAACTACTAAGTTTTTTTTTTTTTAAATCTATTTGGTGAAAATTTGAAATTTCAATGCAGTAGTACTTAAATTTCAGGGAAAAAATAAGAAGTAGGCGTCTGTCTGACCACCCTAACCACAATAAAATGATAATATTTTTTTATGATATTTTAGATATAAGTAGAAGACTCATGTCTCGATGTGATGCATATTTTTTTGTAATTGTTTTCCAAGTAAATAATTAATTATGAGTTTTTTATTACAACTTTTTAAAAATATAAAAACTCGTATGTCTGACCACCTTAACTTGGTCAAAACTTCATGAAATTCAATTTATTTTTTAATCCTATAGTATGCGAAGCATAGAATATGACGCATATTTTGAATTCAAAAAATGTGATACCGTTTGAAAGCTATAGATGTTTTTCAATCAGCCTATCAATCAGGACTTTAGTCGTAATTCAAATAGAAAATGAATAATAGTTATTTATTCAATTCAAAGTAAAGCATAATTTATATTGGTGGAAAGTTGAGAATCTCCTTTAAAAACCCTTTTCGTTTCATCAATTTAGGGTAAAAAAAGTCATCAGCCACATGGGCGAAGTCTAGAAAAGCAAGGTAAGCTATTAAACACATTTTTTGTGTTGACTTCTTAGGATTGGCATGTCCTATCCAAATTCTAAAGCAAACCTAAGCCTAATCCCTAGGTAGTAGGGTTTGTGTCAGACATATCAGATATCTAATTCAATTCGGATATTCGATATGTATTATATATAATTTCAATATATCATTTTATATCATTTTTATTTTATATAAAAAATGTAATATAGTTTTTAATATAGAATTTAAAAAATGCAATAAATAGTTTATAGTTTATTTTAATATATCTAGTTGAGAATATACTGTATATAGTTTATAATTTAATATATAATATATAATTTATGATAATCTCTTACAAAATTATGTATAATATATAATATATTATATTATTATATATAATATTTAAATATTTTAGTTAACGTATAAATATTTATATTTATATATATTAAGTTAATATATAAAATATTATATAACTAATTAATATTACTAATATATAAAATATTTAAATATTATCTCTCTCTCTCTCTCTCTCTCTCTCTCTCTCTCTCTCTCCTTCTTCCCCTCCAAATCTCTCTCCCCTCTCCTTCACCTCCTAATCTCTCTCTCTCTCTCCTCTCCCCTCTCTCTCTCTCTCTCTCTCTCTCTCTCTCTCTCTCTCTCTCTCTCTCTCTATCTATCTATCTATCTATCTATCTATCTCTCTCCCATTCCCTCTCCTCCCCCCTCTCTCTCTATCTATCTCTCTCCCTCCCTCCTTCCTCTCTCTCTCTCTCTCTCTCTCTCTCTTCTCCCCTCTCTTCCCCTCTCTCTCCCTCCCTCTCTCTCTCTCTCTCTTCTTCTCCCTCCCCTCCTCTCTCTCTCCCCTCCCTCTCTCTCTCTTCCCCCTCTCTCTCTCTCTCTCTCTCTCTCTATTCTCTCTCCCTTCTCCCTTCCCCCCCTCTCTTCCTCTCCCTCTCCCTCTCTCTATCTCTCTCCTCCCTTCCCCTCTCCTTCCCCTTCTCCCCTCTCTCTCTCCTCTTCTTCCTCTTCCTCTCCTCCTCCTAATTATCTCTCTCTCTCTCTCTCTCCTTCTTCCCTCTCCTTCCCTCTCCTCTCTCTCTCTCTCTCTCTCTCTCTCTCTCTCTCTCTCTCTCTCTCTCTCTCTCCCCTTCTTCCAAGCTATTGCTTTAATATGCTACTTCAGGCTATGCCTCCTAGGCATAAATTCATGCTTTTTCCACAGGGGCAACATGGAAATCTCCACCAAATGTCTTTGCCACAACTAGATATCTATTCCTACACCTAATCTTATTCTAACCAGGCCCATTCCACCAAATCACAGTAGGTGGAATGGCCTCTTAATACATTTTGACCCTCAAACCCTTAACTACAACCTTAAACAAGCAACTTCAAGTGAGATGGTTAGTTTGAAGTCTGAAAATACTCTGACAATAGGTGTGAAGGTTGACATAGGTTTGAAGATTGAGTTGGTAGTAAATTGGTATGCTAATGTCATGATAGGGTCCATTGTGTGTCCATTGGTTGGGAAGAATGTTGCAAAGCATGAAGGTTCTGCAAGTACAGTACGTACAAAAGTACTTGTTGCTGGTAAGATAAGAGGATTGATGACAGGGATGAAAGGAAAAAAAGAATAAGAACCCAAGGATAGATGCAAGCATGAAGTTGTGATAAAGGGGAAGGCAGTTCAAGCAACTGTTGGTAAGAGTTTGATTGCAGGCATAAAGGAAAAACATCATTTGGTTTTGATCAAGGAGTAGATAGAAGACAAACATTAGGTTGGAATGCAAAGATGGTGACTTATTCAAGTGAAAGAAATGTCAAGGATGTAGGGTAGATTGTGGAATCACTTTCTATGAACCAAGGAAGGAGATTTGTAGACCAGAGGGTAGGTGTAATGCTTGGTGGAATTGGTGTAAGACACAACTAATGTGACATGAGTTCTTTTTTTGCAGGGTTGTATGGTGCAGGTGCACCTAAGCACATGAAGTTCACAAATGGAGGTCAATTGGTCAAGTGTAGGTGTTAAGGTTAACCCTGCTGCCCACCAAATTCAATCCATTGGAGTTCAAGATTACCTTGTACGAAACCATACAACACAAAGAAACTTCAAAAATTCTGGAAAAACTCAAGAAATTACAAGGAAACAATGAAATTTTATTGCTTCTTCTCAATGAACAACTTCTCCAACCATCCCTTCGAGTTCACAAGCCTATTTAAAGGTTTTCCCACCAATTCAATAGTTACAACTACTTTTCAAACCCAAATGACCGTTGGGCTTCCTCTTTACAAACTTTTGGCATTCTTAATGACAACTTTTCATAATTTGCAATATTTTGCAACTTCCTCGTTGTAATGCACAAAATGACACCAATGACTCCCTAATGACCCTAAAACATCATGTAGTGTGAGACAAACATTTGTGTATTTAAACTTTAAAGTTAAAATGTTAAACTTTACCATTGTTCTTGTCTTCAAAGCTGTTTAAACTATATAATATAACCATAATATAACTAAGCAATATATGATATAATTTAACCATTATTTTTTATTTTTTATTGTGAACTATATAATATAACCATTATTTTTTATGCTATTGTACATTGATATTTAACCATTGCTCAAGATTAAATTTTTGAACAGTTTAAACATGCACATGAACAAATTATTTCGATTCTCAATTTCTATATATCAAATTATCCAATAATCAAGTGTATGTCCATATACAAAATTAGCATCAACTCCAACTCAAAAAAAGTCTTACAAAATGTGGCATATGCCATCTCTATATCTATTCAAAATATACATGCCAAAATGTCTATCTCATCCTAAACTACTAGTGGATCATCAAAATGGAGCATATCGATATCTATTCAAAATATACATGCCAAAATGTCTATCTCGTCTTAAACTACTAGTGGATCATCAAAATGGAGCCTCTTTGAAGCACTCTTTGGCTCTGAAGGAAACTGCACAAGAAAAATTCAAACCATAATTGAGATTAGTTATATTATATAATTTAAAATCAATTAATTAACATCAAAATCAATATACATTGAAATATAATTGAACTCTAAAATTGAAAACTTGATTACCTCATATATATGTCTCTTCAAACCATCAGGAGTCCTAGAATATACCCCTCTCAAAGAACCAATCATATCAACTTTTGCAATGCCAATCTATATATGTGAATAAAAACATAAAATTGATACAAGTTAGCATACAATTGTCGGTAATAGGAACATATTTACCAAACATAAAATAAAATAAACACATACCTCTTTAGGAATCTCTTTTTCTTTATCTCCTTCAACTATTTTGACAACTCCTCCTTGAGGTGTTTCAACACGTACTCCTTCAAGTGTTCCAACACCTACTCCTTCAGGCGTTGTGACACTTGTCAACAAGGATGTGTAGCTCATAACCGCCTATACATATAAAAATGACAAGTATATGAAACTACCAATCTATGTCTACAGATGTATGTATAATCACTATAAGATCTTAAAAAACTTAATTCAATCGAATTTGAGTTCAATTACCTTTCCCTTATCTACCATTGCGCCTCCAAAGTCTGGAGAGTGCTGCACCTCACTTGCTCTAGGTGTTTCCTACAAGAGGAAAATAAGATAAACATATAAGTTAATATATATAATTTCATTAATGAAAATTCAAATGACAAGCAAGTCTATAATAAAAAAATGTAATGAGTGAGTGCGAAAATATATACCACATGCATGTCGAGGCCAAATGAAATGGCCCTAAGGGTGCTATCAGTAACCTGTCTAAGCTCCTCCTCAAACATCAACTGTTAAATAGACCATGTAAATAAATATTAGTACTTGATACTATCTCTTATTAATATTCATTTAGAAACAAATGCAAGTTATAAATTTACAACTTAAATCTTACATGTGTAACTATTCCAACTCTTTAGCAGCAAAGGACTCTGCAGGGTGTGCTCCAATCTCCTGCATCTAATATCCTATAATGTCCACATCATGGAGGTCATAATCAAATGTGTCCAAGGGATGCTCAACGGGCTATACAAGAGGACCCCAAGCATATTTGGTGGCACATAGTGCAAGTATGTGGCACACAGATATGTGGACCTGAGGAGGATGATGCAGCAACACTCGATCCATCACCAACATCACTAGCATGTGGTTGAGCTACTGAAGTAGTATGGGAAATGAAAAGATCACTCAAAGAGTGAATAGCCTGAATAGTCTGTGTGGCTGCATCCTCGATAATATCTGGATGACGTACTGGAGGTGGCTGAGGAAGGGGAGGAGGGGGAACATATGGGCCCTGGACTACTCTAACTGCCCCTGGTCTATCCTGGGGCATACCTCCACCTACGACCTGGAAGGGTTTAATGTCAAAGTAATTGACATGATTCCCTAACACAAACTCAGTGTATATTTTTTTAATAAATTAAAATGGTACATCACTATTATTGTTGGGTGGTTTATCAAAAACCATGCACCAACGATCCCAAAAGTTATCTGCAATGTCCTTATTCGTGCACCATTTTATAAAAAGTTTTGGTTTATTAACATTAACTGGTAGACTGGTGCGGGGGTTAACAAATAAAGAGGCTATTTGGGCTTTTGTTATTCTGAGATCTTTCATATCTTCGTAAGACAATCCATAGGAGTAATATTCCCTCATGCTTTCTCACCATGAAAGAAATGCATTATGTTGGGTGGAGAAGGTTTCTATATTTTTAATTATTTCTTTGAATGTGTTTTCCATCTTCCTTAATCGAGGGATTGTCTTATAAACATCACAAATTCCCCTCAATTGCTCCAATTTTTCACCAATTAACTCTTCAATTGATGGGCGCGGAGGTGGTGGAGGGTTTGGCATTTGTGGGTTTTGATTCTCAGCCATAATACCTGATTGAAGTTCAAAACTAATTAGTCTAATTAAAATTACACAATATAAATAAAATTAGTGTAAAAAACCCTAGTTTTTAATAAAAATCTATAAAACACCCTAATTTTATAAAAATATGTTAAAAACTAGTTAAAATTATACAAAACTCAAACAAAAATCGATTAAAACAAAAAAAAAAAACCAAAGACTTACCTTCCAAATTGGATATCAACTAAAAACGGATATTGGATTCATGTCCACTGTCACTGTTTGAGTTGCTGGACTTTTCAAAGAGTTAAAATGAATTCGAAATGACCTTTTTTCTATTTATATTGCCCGACCCCAAATCAGATATTTGATTTTTTTTACTTTTAAAAATCGGATATCCGATTTGTGAAACTTAGGCTTGGGCATTACTATGGAGCAATATACTGACACCCAACCCAAAAAAAGTCAACTCGAGATTTTGGCATTTTTTGATGAGTACAAAATGCTACTTTTTTCATATCACTACTTTTTGGCCCATCATGACCCTACACATGCCCATTCCTGGTCCTAATGGCTCTCCCATTAAATTTTATCAAGAATTTTAGGATATTTTAAAAGATGATCTTCTAGCTCAGTGGTGTGTAAGTCTCATTCCCAAAAGAGTGCTTTGTGCCCTTAACTGTACCTTTTTAGATTTGATCCCCAAGAAAGTTGGATCTAATTCCTTTGATTCTTTTTCATTTGATAGCTCTTTACAATGTTATTTACAAGATAATTACTAAGTTGATGGTGGATCGCCTTAAGCAGATTTTGGATTCTTTGATATCTTTTGAGTAGGGAGGCTTTGTGTGTTAGGAGATATTGCATTCAACCCACAATCTCATTCATTTCCTACATAACCCATGAGGGATAAACATGCATACAAGTTGCCAAAATGCATAGATCAAATAGACAAGCCACAAGATAACACAAGATATACTTTGGGAAAACCCTCAAGAGGGAAAAACCCAGCCTCCAAAAGCATCCATACTCCATCATATTATTCAATAATAAAGAAATACAAGAGTTACAATGAATACCTCTGAAGCATCAAGCCCTTCAATGTATTATCATGGGTCGAAGCATGAATCCACACATCCCAGGCCATTCTTCACAAATGCACTCCTCAAGAAGACTCAATAATGACATCCATACCACTCAGCCAACCTAAACCACTACACATTTGTTTGCTTTTATAGACACAAGCTCACATAAAATACAACTAGTGGTAAGATGAAACCATGTACGACAAAACCATGTGAATACAAAACCACTAACCCCTTATTTAATATTAGGTACTAAGACATCACATTATTTAATATTTCCCACTATTAAATTATTATCACATGTCTTCCACACATTAAATAATAATACAATGTTACAATAAAACATAAAGTGGCCCCCAAATAATTACCTAGTGTGACTAACAACACCACCAAGGTGTATCACAACTAAATAATTGTTTAATTACAAAAATATAATAAATCAATTTATGCAATGGTGTACAACACCATATATCAACATTGTGAAGGGATGCTAGATTCTTGATGATATAGTTATATCTTTAGAATCTATCCATTCTATGGGTTGTTATAAGAAACAAGTTGTGTTTATAAAACTAGATATGTCTAAGGCCTATGACAGGAATCGATGGTCTTTTCTTTCAAATATCTTATCTAGATTTAAATTTTGTTCAGATTAGATTACTTGGCTGATGGGTTGTGTGACTTCTTGATCTTTCTCTGTTTTGAAACTAATTGTATTTTATCTATTATTTCATGCTTCATGAGGTTTGAGACAAGGGGAACCTATATCAGCCCACCTCTTCAATCTTATGGCTGAAGGTCTTGGGAGATTCTTGACTCAGCTGAAAGTTAATGGGAGTATTCAAGGTTGGAAAGTTGTTTCAAATTTTGTAGCTCAGTCTCATCTTCAATTTGTGGATGATACTATTTTACTAGGAGTTGCTACCATTTCAGAAGCCACCAACATTAGAGAAGCTTTGTATATATGTTTACTTGCTTTAGGTCAATAGATCAATGAGGGTAAGTCAAGTATTTAATTTTTTAATACTCCTCCTGAACTACAAAAAAAATTGATTCTATCTTGAGGTTTCATATAGGTCAACTTCCTTTGACCTATCTTGGGATTCCATTATCAGTTGGTCTTTGTAATCATCTTAATTGGAAGTAGATAATTGATAAGCTTAAAATGAAGGTTAATCATTGGACATTTAAATGGTTATCCTTTGCTGGGAAACTTACCCTTCTTCAATTAGTGTTATAAGCTCTTCCTACCTATAGATTTTTGGTTCTCTCCGCTCCTAAATATTTCTTAAAGGAATTTGATTCCTTATATCACAAATTTCTTTAAGCCAGAAATCTAGATTGTCCTAAGTGGAGTCTAATAAGTCAAGATCAAGTTTTTCATCCTAAACAAAATGGCGGTCTTAGTTTCAGACTTTTAGAGTGTAATAGTCAAGCTTTCATTGTAAAACATTTTTGGAAATGGTGTCAACATCAATATCAACCTTGGGCTTAAATTATTCACCATAAATATTTGGGTGGTGCTACAACCGAAGAGGTTCCTCATGCAACTTTAGGTTGAAGAGGCTCTGTTGTATGGAATACTATTAAAAAAGGAGCTTATTTGGTTAAGAGTGACCTCTTTTGGATTGTTAATTTTGGTAGTAATTCTCTTTTTTGGACAAATTCCTAAGATCTTTATCCTCCTATTCTCCAATATTTTCCTCACCTCCTTAATTTAAGTAAGATTTTATTAGCTGTTAGTTGGTCAAGAGTTTCTAATTTTAAGTCTTCTCGTCGTGTAGGTAACACTTGCATTTTCTCTTGGAAAGATATGAGTTGTTGGCTAATAGGGGGTAATCACAATGATCGGGTTGCCCTCTATTTTGTTTTGAGAGATCGAACTTATTGTTCTTTACAAGGGGATGATGTTCTTGCTTAGGGATATGATCCAAAGAGAGCTTATTCAGTGTCAATTGGTTATAAATTTTTATTTCAAGAGAAAAATGGGTATGAGGCTTTCCTTGGTGGAGAAAAAATTGAAATTCTTATTGTTGTCGGAAGTGCAATTTTTTCTTTGGCTTCTTTGTCATAATAAATGTCTCACTTGGGATAACATATACAAAAAAGAGTTTTTCAAGGTCCTTCTAGATGTGTTCTTTGTGGAGCTAGTGAGGAGTGTGTGTCTCATCTATTCTTCAAATTCTCATTTTTATATGGTATGTGGAGACAATGGTGTTCTATTTGGAATCACCCTTTTGTTCATGCTTATTCTTTATCTGAATTTTGGGCCACTCAGGATCACCCTCCTACTTCAACATCTATTTTGTTGATTTCTTGGGATATAGGTCTTTTCTTCATCATGTGGAAAATTTGGTTGGAGAGAAATCATCAAAATTTTCAAGGGTATCAAAGTCTTGTTGGGTATATTTGGCAAAAGGTTTTAAGTTCTCTGAAAAAAACCTTACATGCTAAGTGCTCTTTCAATGAAGTTCTTTCTTTCTCTGATAATCTAATTTTTCAAAAGTTAGATTTGGAGCAGGTGATTTTCTCCACTAACCCTAAGTCTAAGGTTTTCTCTTTGAATAAGATCAACAAAGTTGACCTAGATGGTCTCTTCCCCCTTTGGGATTTTATAAAATTAATATTGATGGTTCATCTCGAGGTAATCTAGGGGCAATGGGTATTGGTGGAGTTGGAAGAGACAGTACTGGGTTAGTTCATCTCTTTTTCTCATCTGCTATGGGGATTTCTACAAATAATATCATGGAGGCTCAAGTTGTTTTAGTAGCTCTAGAGAAAACTTGTGAGCTGGGATGGAAAATTTTTATTTACGAGATGGATTCAATGGTGTTGGTTTCCCTCTTGAATAAGGGGAAATCTTCTCAATCTTCTTTGAGGTTGTCTCTTTTTTGTGGCTCAAAATATTTGCATGACATGGAATTTTGATTCCATCTCTTTTATTCATATTCCTTGTGAGTGGAATGTTGTTGCTAATTGTTTGGCTAAATGGGCTTCTGATGTTGATCATAGATGGAATGTTATGGATTGGGGATCTCTTTCTTCAGTCCAAAGCTCAAAACTTGTTTCACTCCATGATTTGGGATAGAGGTGGTTTTGTAATAAAACTCCCTGGATTTTTGTTCTCTGAGCTTTAATGACATCGATTGTTTGAAAATAATGTAACTATTTCAGTTTCATCAATTAATATATTTTTTCTTTTTTTCCAAAAAAAGAAGATGTACCATAAATAAATACATATTTTACATAATAAAATAGTTCTTTTGTCAAGTGAAAAGTGTACAACATCCTCTTCCTAACATTTTCCCACTTTTTGTATACATTGCACAAGGGTTAATTGATGAAATAAATCTATCATGCTCTTTGCTCCATCAAGATACTTGTAATAACATTGAAGGTGACCACAATGTCAAGAAATAATTCCTCCAATCCTTAAACATTCCGTATATGGGAGGAAAGAAACAAATCATGTGGTGAAGATGCACCAATCCAAATAATAAAAGCATAAAATCCAAGTAATGACAAAGGCTCCACGTTGCTTCCAAAGAAAAAACACACATTCAAATATAAATAGCAACCACAAAAAATGTTAATGCTTCCAATAATCCATACCTTCTAAGGTATCCAAAATTATTAGAACTCATATCAACAACATATCTAACCCATAAATCACAATCACAAGCTCTTTGTATAAAATTTATCAATGAAGCACATACATATCCAAGAAATCCCATAGCATGGGCAATGGAAAATATAAAAATAGGTCAAGGAATACTAATTCTACCAATCAACACTCATTTCAAGGTGTGGCCAATAATTAAAGCTAGGTAATAACAAAAAAATAGTCACAATGATCCACACATGCAACAAAATATTGTTTCATACTCTCTCACAACAAATCACCATAACTCTCCCAAGTTCACCACAACCAAATCATGTGCACATGAACCTCTAGTAAGGAGCCATAAAACAAATAGAGGAAACATGAAAATCATATCACATAACATGTCCTCCTACCAACACCTCAAAGTGCTAAGTTGTGCAAAGTTAGACTTTCTTCATAACACCAATTGAAAAGACTTAACAACACCCAATTGTTAAATCTCATAGATCAAACAAAACATGTGTATCTAGGGGTGTGTGTGGAAATGAGGGACCAAAAAGGGGTCAAAATTGACCACTTTTTTGAAATCAATAAAAATTCTCTTGGATGAGAAATTGAATATATCCATGCTCAAAATTTGAAGATATTACAAGTAAAATATTTGTAGTGCTCTAAATATAGTTTCTAAAATACTATTTTTTTAAAATGGTGGAGATTAAGAGGTTTCGTAGATGATGATATTTGATACACATGAGTATTTAGGACAAGAAGAGTCTACAAGGAGAAAATGGTCCTCAACTACCTCAAGAAAAAAAGCTCACGTGATAGGATAAAATGATGAGAGTTCCAAAAATAGAAACAACAGACCACAAAGGTTTTTTGGACAAACTAACAAGATTTAAAACAAGGACAACGAGGCGACCCAAGGACAATAGCGCAAAGCATTGGCATCTCAATGGTGTGATGATGTCTTGTACAAACCAAGCATAGAAATGTAGAAAAATAACAGAGTATGACCAAGAATAAAATAAAGTAAATTAAAGTAAATGAAACATAGACTTAATAGAATGTAAATGATAATACTAAGTGAAATGAAGAAAAATAGGGTGCTCCTAAGGTTTCCCAAAATGGAAAAGTGGATTTGAAGAGTGAAAAGGGGTTCTACTTCTCTAATTTCATTAGGAAATGAGATCCACACAATTAAATGACTATCAAACCTTAGGTGAATCAAGTCAAAGTGTGAATCTATAAATTTCCCTTTTTTGCAAGGACAGGGGTCTAGGCCAAATAGCACTTTGGGGAGAAAGATTAAATATAGAAAATGAACTCCAAAATACAATCTACAACTTGGATCTAATAGATTATGCATAAAACTGAAGGAACCAACAAAGTTTCTGGAAAATCTGAGAGGAATAAATGGTGTGCACCTTTCACAAGTTTTTGTTTCTACGTGCTGAACAGGGACTCATTCGCCCTAGGGTGAATGTGTCTTGGTAGAATTTTCTAGAAAACTCTAAATCTGAGATTGAAGTCTAAGACCTGCAATTCTTCCCTATAAATTTGTACCTCCGCTCTTGGATTTGGATCTAAGCAAAATCACCAAAACAAAATTGTTGTTTGTTGGTGGATAGGGGTTTGCCTCAATCAAACCCAAAGTTTGGTAATTAAACCTTGATGAAAAACATAAATCCAAAACATGAAATGTGTGTGCAATCCTAACCTTAAGTGTGTCTAGGATTAAGAAACAAATGATGCAAAGACACCCTACTCAAATGTGTTAGAATAGGGTCCCTAAATGAACATGTGAGCAATGATGAAGACCTAATTTGGGAGATCTTAAATCACCCTTATAAGTCATAAATCTGATTATACCTTCCTTGAGATAGAAAGTAGAAAGATAATAAAAGATGGAATAACTTAGGAAACAAGTCATTAGGCTTGGTTGAATGTCTTGTGCATCTCCCAAAACCTAGAATCCATCATGATCCTCTACAGGCATCTATCATCACTCCTTTGGAAATGCTTGATCTTGATATCAAAATGAGCTTGAAGACCTGCAAAAACAACTCAAATGTTGCTCCAAGACTTCACTTTTGAATACTTGATTAACTTCTCCTTTCTCTTAAATATGAATGATTGATCTCATGTGAAATTCTCTTCCTTGTCTAGTGTAAAATAAATGTGAGACTTATTTTTATAGGCTTCCTTTCTAATTTCCCAATTATCAGATCCCAAAAGCTGACATGTGAAATTTGAATTTGATAGCTTGAAATGCTGCCAAAAACATATCCAAAGTTGAGTTTAAGGCACTTAATGAGGACCCATTCGTCCATGGGTGTCCTGACCTAAAACTTCAGAACTCCACAAATGTCGGGGCATTAATTTAATTCATATCATTTATTCAATGCGGTTTGTGGTGTTAGGAATGAAGTAAAATAGGCCTTGGGATACATAATAAAGGGGTATTAGGGGCCTATTAATGATTTTTTAAAGTGCATAGATGAAGAGGTCACTAAAATAGGTCCAAATAAGTGTGAATTGTACTTTCTCCTAGAAAAGGGTACAATTTTCTACACTACATTTAGCCCCCACTTTAGCGGCCATATGACACTACGTTCATATGCATGCTAAAGGAATTAGAATGACTAAATAATGTTTTAATCAATGACCAAATTAGTCATTTATTTACTCATTTATAGTTGAGTTGCAAAAAAATAGTAGAATTTAGTCATTTTTAGTTGTTGTGACTAAAAGTTTTAGCTACCTAGTCATTTATTTTCCAAATTCTACTAGTGGAAATTGCATGAGACCCCTTCTTTTTCTACTTATATTTACACTTATGTAATCATTAATTTTTATTACCTATTCTACATGTATTTTCTATCTCATTTGTATTTTAGCATTTGCTTCCTCTATGTTTTCACATTGATCTTTCCCTATGTTATGCTTTTTGTATCTTTATATTCTTATTTCACATTCTATATTATTTATGCCTAGGTTATTATATTTTTCATATTCCCATTTCACCTTCTAGAACTTGATTTTACTATTATTATATTGAGACTTTGATAGAAAATTGCATTTTGGAATGATAAGGAAAGTCGAGGAGAAAAATAAGGCATTTGGTAGCATTGACCCACCCACTCGATGTGTTGGCATAATAAGTTGTGCCCCATGACACATGGAATAGAAAAAATATGTGTTTCCATATTTACATTTCTCTCAATTGAAATATTTTGTAAGAATGCATTCATTTTTGCAATGGTCAAATAGTGTCAATTTGACTAGAATCAAGATAGGGTACTATAGAGGGACCCCAAGTCCACCTATAGGTTCATAAAAAACATTCCTAGGTGCCATGAGCTCTGAGAACTACTTTGTCATAGTTTAGAAGTTTTTTGATCTTAGGGATCTTAAGACATTGCATAAAAATAGTGTAGCTCAAAATGATCAAGATAGATAGTGAAACCTCGAAAATGGTAGTAGTTAATGTTTTAGGACACACAACCACCAATTTTCTACAAGTTTCACTCAAGGAAACCCTAGAGATCTCAATCCAAGGATAGAACGAGGGAATGAAATCTACAATAAGGTGTCCTAGGGTGTGATAAAGGATCAAAGAGGGGTTCACCACCAAGCTAGGGCTTGGAAAGATAAGAAATGTAAATGATGTGCAAGACTTAAAGTAAATGACTGAGAAATGAATTCAAATTTGAACAGTAAATTGGAAAAGTATAGAAGTGCACCTGGAAACCGAAGAGGCTTGAATGAAGGTTTGAAATCCTAGAAATAATAATTTTTGATGCACATTGGGACTCATACGCCAGTAGGAGCGATTTAGTCCCAATTTAGGGTTTCAGGCCGAAATCAAAATCTGGAACTGTTGAATTGGGATCTACAGAAAATGCCTGAAAATGTGTATACTAGGACTCATACGCCACATGTGGCAATTTAGTCCTAGTATTAGGGTTGCTTTGAAACTTTGATATCCTCTTAAGTTCTCCTGTAGCTTCCTTCCTATCAAATCTTCAAATCTGAAACACTGAATTCTGCCCTGTAGGTGACTTTCCATGATCTTTTAAGTAAGGTGACAACTTTACAACTTTCTTCCAATCTTGCTCTTCAATGGGTCTTCAACCTAGACATGAAAATCACACATCAAAGAGAGATAAAAATGTTGTTTTGTTAGTGGATAGGGGTTTGCCAAGTGGTCAAACCCTATTTTAGTAATCAAACCTTGAAATGAATAGAAATAGAATGAAGGAATGATGAATGAACAAATATGCAATGTTGTAACTCACCAAACCCTTGAAAAAAAAGGCTACAATTTTGTATGTAATGGCTAGCATGAATGTGGATCTTGACTCTTGCTTGAATGATATGGATCTTGATTTGAATTCTTTCTTAAATCATAAAACCCTACATCATAAATGTTAGCTCAAAAACACGCATGATGCATGATGACATTGAAATGATAGTTGATACTTGAATAATGCTCCAAAATACTTTATAATCACTCTTGAGTTCTCTTGAATACGCTTGTGGTCTCAAATTTTATATAATGCTTGAATACTTGAATTGCGAGGAGAAAATATGTGAAATAACCTTGTATTTATACAAGTGTTTATGCCAAATTTTTTGAAACTACAACACTACAAGCCGACATCAAATCTAGGAGGATAAAATCCTACCAAGAATTTGAATTTAAATTAGGTCTAAGCTAAGTAGGAATCCCATTAGGCTAAGCTTGGGACACATTTTTCAAGAAATGATTAGTTTAATGCCAAATTCAGATCTAGGCCCCGAAACTTAGGTGGGACCCATAAGCCCAAGGTGGCGTATGAGTCTCAAATCACTAAATCTGGGCTATACAATCCAAAATCATTAAATTATGATTGGCCACTTGATATCTATCAAGATTATCCTCAAAAAGATGCATTAATTAAGGCTTGTGGATGCAAAATAATACCAAATAAGGAATAAAGAAGCTCAATTTTAGTAGGGAGGACCCAAACAAAATATGGCTTCTAGCATGGTTGTGTTGAATGCAAATGATGCTTTTTGTAACATTGCATTCATCGTTGCCATAGTCAAATTGTTTGGAGATAATAAAAATTGAGAGAGGTTATTATGGAGGGACCCTATGTGTAGTTTTAGCTTTAGACAAAATTTTCATAAATTCCATGGATTGTGAGAACCAATTCATCATAGTTTGGTAGTTTTTTGCGTTTAAGTCTCTTAAGAGACTTTGTTGAAAGCCTATAATCCAAAATTATTAGGTGATATAGGGAATAAAAGGAGGCCTTCCCTAGAATTCATCCACCTACTTGGGTGTGTTGGCATAGTTAGTTTGACCCCATGAGACAAAGAGCATAAAATATGGCTCCTAACAAGGTTGTTTTGAATGTAAATGACATTTTTTGCAACATTACATCCATTGTTGCCACGATAAAATGGTTTGGAGATACAAAAATTTGAGAGAGGTTGTTGTGGAGGGAACCTACATCAAACTATAGGTTTAAATGGGACATTCATATGTGCCATGGGTTTTGAGAACTATTATATCATAATTTGGCAATTTTTGGACTTAGGTCTCTTAAGAGACTTTGTTGGAAGCCTATAGTCAAAAATGATTGAGTGACCTAGGGAATTAATAAAGTCCTTTACTATCATTCAACCACCCACTCATATGTTTTGTAATAGTTATTTTGGCCCCACAAGACAAATAATAAAAAATGTGGCTCTTGGTAAGATTGTGTTGAACGTAAATGACACTTTTTGCAACATTGCATCCATCATTGCCAATCAAATGGTTTGGAGATAAAAAAATATCATAGGTTATTTTAGAGGGACCTTACATGCAATTTTACATTTAGACATAACATTCATAGTTACCACAAATTTTAGAACTATTCCATCATAGTTTGATAGTTTTTTGCACTTAGGTCTCTTAAGATCTACTTTGTTAGAAGCCTATACTCTAAAACAATCTAGTAACCTAGGGTGTAAAAAAATATCTTCCCTAACATTCACCTTCCCACAAAAACATGTTGGAACAGTTGGTTTTCCCCACGATGCATGAAATACAAAATATGCTTCATGCCATATTTGCAATGCTCTCAACTAACACTTTTTTACAAGAATGCATTCATTGTTGGCATGTTCAAACAAAGTTTAGTTAACCAAAACTAAGAGAGGTTAACATGAAGGGACCCTATATCCAATTATAGGTCTAGAGAAAACATTCCTAAGTGCCATGGCCTCTAAGAACTACTATCATAGTTTGGTAGTTTTTTCTCTTAGGGCTCTTAAGAGACTAACTTGGAATCATGTAGCCCAAAAGGATTGGATGACCTAGGGAAGGACCAAATACTCCACTAACATTCACTCATCCACTCAGATGTGTTGGTGCAGTCAGCTTGGCTCTAAAATTCATTATAAATGAAGAATTTAGTGCTTATTATTATTTCCTTTCAAGTCTATGAGGCTAAAAAATTGCATTATAACTCTCATTTTCCCTAAGTTTCCTTATTCACCATACTTTAAGAATCGCAATGGTTAAAACTATAGGGTTCTAAGTAACATCATTTTTTAGTCCACTTTGGCTAAGTAACATCTTATTTTGTCACTCATGCATTGTTTGTGCATCTATAATTGTGCTCTTTCACACTTTTGGGATACAAACATCCTCTTCATCTAGCATGCCTACAATTATAAGACCTTATTTATCACTCTATTGGATCCCAAAATTGTGCATCTTCCTCAAAAACATCATTTATGTACTTATTTTCATTCAATAATTTTTTTTGGTAAAATCCTATTGGTTAAGTTGTGCCTAATATTGATTACTCTTGGGATTCCTTTCTCCTTTACTTTGACTTATTTTTAGGTGGTTGGTCCACCTTTTTTTATCTTTCTTTTCTTTTAGTCAATAGGGTCATCACCTCCTCCTATATCTATTTGGAATAAAATTTATCCTTGAATCCCAATAGGTATGAAAATATGCTAGAAACATCTTTTGTATCAAATTTGAACTAATTTAAGGATACAAATAATTTCAAAGGGTCTATGAAGGTGGAATTGGATTTTGACATAAGATATTAGCAAAGAAAACTTTAGTAAAAAAGGAAGGAACCATGATAAAATGAGATGATAGGAGGCGTGCTCTGGCTGCATGCATGAGAGATGAAAATACATCTACCTCACGTTTTATTCTATGATCCCCCTACCACCTTTCTTTCGTACTCTTAGTTCTTTCTACGAACAAGATTTTGTGTCATTCATCCTTGACTGCCATTGTTTTGGTGTTGTGTGTATTGGTCGTAGGTCTTAGATTTATTTTTTGTTTGATTTTTTCAATTGGGTTTTGTGTGAGTTTGGGTGGGTTAGTACTTCCTAGGGTCTTGGTTTCCTTCTCACACAAATGTGATTATTGCATCTATGTGAGGGTGTATGGAAGTGTATTCTATGATCGAAGGTGGGGAATCCATTAATAGTAATCATGAATATTATAAAATATTCAAATAAGTTCTGCAATCAAAAGAACCAAAAGCACCAAATCCAAAAGCTAGCTTCAATTTGGGATTCAATGACTACAGTGGAGGGGTCGGGCTTGCAGAAGGAGGTAGGGAGAGAGATGGAAACAAAAGAGGTAAGGAACCATTTCCACCTAGGGTTATAAGTCTTTGCCCTAATAAGGAAATGATTAATGCTATTAAAAAGAGAGAAAATAGATTGAAGAATATAGTTGTGTTTCTTTCTTGTATGGATGTTGATAACCTTCTTGTTAGAATTATTTTTGATAACTGGCTTAATTGTGTGTGGGGACAGAAGTTAGGTATTCACATTACGTTCTGTAGAATGATACAAAGAGGTCTTTTTGTAATCTTTTTGAAGAATAACAATATGTAGAAAAGGGTTCTCAAAAAGGATTTTTGGAATATTGGAAAATCCTTGTTTAGGGTTGTTGCTTGCTCACCTGAGGTGACCCAAAATGAAATCATGTTTTTTTCAATACCAAGATGGGTTAATGTTAAAAATGTCTAGTCATAGATGTGATTATTTTTCCTCAAACTTTTAAATCAGTGTGGAAAATTTTGTAAATTGAAAACACTAGGGTTACTTTGTCACACTTGGATGTAGAATGTTGCTCTCTATCATAACCCAAATTTATTGCATTTTTAATTATAATATGATAAATTGAATTATTTGGGAAAAATCAATATGTTGAATAGAAATTTTGATATTTCTAAAAATATTGAAAGAAGTTGACCGTCATTGACTATGTGATCTTTTGAATTGTCTTATATATTATTATGATTTGAACGTTACTGATGAATCTTGGCAAGTGCAAGTGTGTGTAGTTGCAGGGCGATAGGTTGAAGGACAAGAACACAGTTGAAGTAGGAACGTTTAGCCGGATCAAACGCTAAGCTAGATGGAATATGGGTGCACACACCACAAATGGAATGATGGTTGCATTTGAACCTTTTGGAATATAGAAGAACTTCATTACATGAATTGAATTGTTCCAATGACTTAAAATGAATGGCTTGCAGAAAAAGTAAGCCCATGAATTTCATGTTTAAATTGTCTACTTTAATTATGTTTTTTGAGAATTTGGAAGGAAACAAAAGTATGTATTTTAAAGTGTGATTAAAATGGATAATAATTTCATTATAGGAAACTAAGTAAAAATCCATTTTGTTCAAATATTTTGATGCTCAAAATGAAATAAAAGTTCTTTATTTAATTAAATGTTGGCATATGGAGCACATAAACCTCTTCAAAAAATTATATATATATATATAAACCGAAGAATAATTATAAGTGAATGTGAATGAATTTAATATATATATATATATATATATGGTACGTACATATATATACATACACACATTCATATTTCTTTTCAATTGAATATGATAATCGATATCATCAATATTAGATTGTTTTAAATCTAAATGAAAAATCATGAGGAGATCCCATGAAAGTCGTGGTCTACCATCGACATAAGGTAAAATTCAAAATTATGCAAGTGGGGCAAAAAATAATAAATGTCGATTATCATTAAAAAAAAAACCCTTAGTGGAAGGAAATAAAAATGAAGGAGGTTTCTATTCTAGAATATAACATTGACACCATCTCTTAGTGAAGGGGTTGTTCAACCAAGCAAAGTGAGAAAAATCCAAAGAAAATCCTCAAATATAGAGGTTCTTGATGTTCTTTTTATGAAAAAAATGTTGATTTTCATTTTGATTTACAATATTTCTATTATCTATGCTAGACCAAAATGCTTTCATGTCGATTTCATCATTTTGAATGAAGCTTTATCATTGAAATTCTTGTACATTTTATATGAGTTGTATATTTTTTTGAGTATAAACATGGATTTGTTGTTTCTATGTCTGATTTTGTGAGTGCATGTATTGCCCACGACTTGCATGGCCGACTGTAGAAAACCATGTAAGAATTAATGTTGTCGGTCCTTAGCATAGAATGCATGTTTTCTAATTAAAGAGCTCTTCATAGGGCTATCAGGAAAATCCTGATAGACCTGTGAATGGAGTGGTGTATGTTATAAATTGTCGCCACCCTCTTAAGGGTAGGCCGAATCCACCACTGAAAGAATTTGACAGACATTTTATTTTATTATTGTTGTATTAAGGTCACCATTTAGTGCGAAGTCACCCCTTTTGATCTTGGCACCGAAGGGTGTCTCTTATGTTCATGTTTGTCTCCTCACCAAGAGCGATGGTGGGCTTATGACACCCTACACTATAATATGGTTTCACTTATGTCTTGCAGATTGTATAAACCATGTTCTGTCACAGAGACAATATGATTTCTTGTTGCCAAGATCATAATGGGTGAAGGTCCAATGGTGAATTCATTCCTTTATGTGTTGCATGCGAATCAACACAGATCATCATTTAACATGATCTATTCCCAACCATTTTTGGGAAGATTACCTACGATCGAGGCTGGGTGTTATGGCTATGGCCTCGGCCACCTTGAATAAAAGCCACAGTTATTGACTGAGGGTCATTCTTTGAATGATATAAATATAGTATGTTATTTGTGAATAAGGGTTTTCAACCCGAGCCTAAAGAGAAATATTTATTTCTTGATTTTGAACATTTTAAGTTTGTTGATAAAACGGTTAGCATGTCATTTGGGTTCATTTAAATACTTTTCAAAAGTAATAGCAACTTCATTGGGTTATCATTTACCTAGAAGTTTATGTACAACTATCTGGAATGGTTAAGGTTGGATTGTCAAGGCAAGGAAAACTTGATGCTGTAACTATAAACTATCAAAAACTACATCATTTCTTTATAAGTTGTAACTGTTTAGATGCAAACAACATTGAAAAAATATAAATTGTGATTGTTTTGTTGTAAAAGACTTTATTTGTTATAAACTGTAATGGTTTAGCTGTAAACAACATTTTACTACTGTAAATAGTGAATGTATTGTTGCAAACGACATTGTTTTGTTACAAACTGTGAACGTTTTACTTGAACCAACATTGTTTTGTAATTGTTTAGCTGAAAATAGTTTTGTTATAAACATTGAATGTTTTACATGAAACAACATTGTTCTTTAATTGTTGAGTTGGAACAATATTGTTTTGTAATCATTTAGTTGGAAACAACATTATTTTGTAACTGTTTATTTGGAAACAACATTGTTTTATAACTGTTTAGTTGGAAACAACATTATTATGTGATTATTTAGTTGGAAAAAATAACATTTTTTTATATATAGTATGTGTTCGTTTGTGAACAACATTATTTTGTTATAAAATATGATTATTTAGCTATAGACAACATCAATAAATGTGTGATTACATTAGAAAAATTTCTCACCATAGCATGGTTGATACAAATGACATAACAATATGTAGGAAATTGTTCAATCAGATTTATTCTTATAATTCTTACTTCATGCAATCTGATAGACTATATGATATTCTAAAACAATATTTGAATGATAGCAATCTGATCTATTGGTTTTAAATTCAGAATGTATGCACAAATTCATAATTTAAGTAGGCACATATATGTGTATGCACATAAACCTTCGTCTACGTACATACACACACTTGTGACATACCTTCTTTTATTTCCTACTTTTTCTTTATTCTTAATTGAATACTTAGAAACGATGAAAGTAATCTTATGACATGCGCTTTAAATGGAATGGATAATTTTTAATCAATTTCCATTAAATTTATAATTTCTAAATTATAAATTGAGTTAAACAACAACACCTAGTATACTAGAGCACCTAAGGGGAGATGCTACTAGTGGGTAGTTAGTTGTTATGAGATAACTTGATGTTGATAGTTACCTTCCAAGACGATTGCCGAGATGGAGTTAAGAGAGTATAGGTTTTCTTTACCAAAAGCTATTGTTTTTTGTTGCAACAATAGTTATTATGCTTGGCCAAACAATTCTATTCATTATGTATGTATGAACTATGTGATGACACTCTCTGTCATTCCTAGCATAGATCTTGAATTCTCTTTTCTAAATTGTAAATAGAAATGCATGTTGATGTATGGGCACGCACCAAACTCAACCTTGTAAATTGTTCTCTTGCTAAAATTTCCATGTAGGGTCGGGTATTCTTCAAGTTGGAAGAATTCTGAGGAAGTGTAAGCTTTGTGGTTTGGCAGTAAAGCGCTTCATCCACTAGTGGAGGCGAGGGTCAAGAGGAACCTTAAATGTATACAAGAATATTTAGTCTATGATGTAAACTTGATGTATAACTTTGATATAACCTTGATAAAATAGTGGTACATTGTATTGACTTTGTGGCCTTAAGAGCCAAGTAAAACTTGATATTGTAATTGATTTTCGAATTAAATATATAAATTTTGACTCATTTTAATTAGACATGTGTTGCTATGATTGATTATAGCTTCTTAGTTATGTATTTTTAATTTGAATATATTCATGTGTCATTACAATAATAATTATTTAAGTAATAATCTAGAATGGTTTATTACATTTGGTATCAAAGCTTAGGATTCAATTCTATGCCTTTTGAGTCTACCATAGTCTTGACTAGGGATAGTTGACCCTTGACCAAATTTAGTTATCCTGAGAATTGACCAAACCTAGATTGAATGTAGGTATGGGAAGGTCAAAGGCAGGATGAAGGAAAGGGAAAACTGTTAGGACCTCAAATAAGAAAGCCGTAGAAGAAGAAAGTGCTAAACTGAGGTTCACCCAGAGATCCCTGATGATGAAAATATAACTCAAGCCCTTACACGACTTAAGCTAGAGAGAGGCAATAAGATTGAGAAGAAGTGAGCACCTAAGATCAAAAATATCTCTATGATTAGGGATTGGCCTCTAGGGTGTGGACCCAATGCACCCTTGTTAACTAAAGAGGAAAAGGAGAGCCTGCAAGCTCAACCATCCTTTTCTACGAAACATGATGTAAATTCAGATGAGGACCTAGAGGAATCTCTTCTTTCTAATGATGAGCAAAAAAAATGTAATAAGAATCTTTGTAAATAAGGTCTGTTGACCCACCCTTATTATAAATAAAATAAGATGATATTTTTGGTGTGTTCAAATGAAGAACTCCAAAATATGATTTCAATGCATGAATGTGTATGTCCTTGATGAATGAGTGATATATGCATGTGTATGTAATGAAATGTAGAATCAAAACTTTTATTCATAGAACCTAGTGTTAAGATGTGATAGATGTGAAATGTGATGTAGGTTAAGTGTAAGACAACATGGTGACCACCAGGCAAGAGACGGGTGGAAGTGGGCCAGATAATAGACCTAACAAGAGACTGGAATAGATTCTAGAGCTCCTGAATAGGCAAGAGGCTTGCATGGATCAAATAGAATAAGAGGCCCGAGTGGCACGTGAGGACCGAGACCATAGGAATACAAAAGTCAATCAAGGAGATGGTGGTCCAAGAGTAGGCCCTCGAGATCAAATTGAGGAAGAGCTCAAAAAAATCTCAAAAGAGTGGCACCACCCAAGTTCGATGGAAAGGCTATCGAAGCAAGAGCAAAGGCCTAGACTATTGAGATGGAAAAATACTTTAGGCTTCAAAATCTTTTCGACCAGACTAAAGCGACATGGGATACATATCAGCTCTTAGGTGAAGCAACGACTTGGTGGGATAATGAGAAATTAGAAAGGAATCTTTAGCCTATTGAGATCACTTGGGGACTCTTCCTTCAATCCTTTAGGAAGAGATGGTTACCACAACTTTTCTTTGACAAGAGGGTGACAAAATTTTAGAATTTAACCCAAGGGAACATGAGTGTGATCCAGTATTGGGGAAATTTCACCAACCTATTGAAGTATGTGCCTTATTATTAGGGATATGAATGTTTTTCATATCTGAAAATTCATAATGGGACTGAGACCCCACATAGGAGCTGAAGTGTATATGCATGATCCTCTTACCATGAATGAAGTCTTCCAAAAAGCCACCAAATAGGAACATAAACTGCAACAGTTATCCAACCTCTATAACAATTCAAATCCTAAGTCAGATTACGGGAAAAATAAATTTCATAAAGGAGACAAGAACCATTAGATCTATAATCTCAAGAAGGGAAGTGAATCACAGGAGAAGGGGCAAGGTGGTAACGGTGGAAATAACAAGAAGGCAAATAAAAACAAGGGTAAAGGCAACCATAAGAAGAAGGGCTCCAGAGAGGACAAGCTAGGAGGTCATAAAGGGCCTCATGATGGATGCTATACTTGTAGAGGTGACCATGATATGACCATTATGCCTAAAATTTACCATAGTGGTCGAAGTCACGAAAGGAATGAAACTATCAGTAGACTCAACATCACCAGATCCACGCTATAGTGGATGAAAAATAGGAAGAGTATCAGGCTTCACCAATTCAACTGACGGGTAAGCTCTATGGCTGAAATGTCTCTATTTTAATTGATACTAGAGCTACTAAATGTTTTATAGATCCTAGAGTAATTTTCAAGATACCAATTAGACCTAGATACATGGAAAACTCATGGACAGTCTAGTATGGTAATCCAACAAAGTGGAGGGTAGATACCTATCTTTGTTGTAGTGAGTTAGAGATTCCAACCTTCCAAACCTAGGTCAATTTGTATGTGGCACCTTTAGGCTCATATGATGTAATTTTTGGAATAAATTGGTTAACCGAACATAAGGCTATAGTGAACTGTGAGGATAAGGTAGTCAATTGTTTAGATGGTTATGGAAACCCAGTCAAGAGTTTAATTTCTCTATTGACCTTGTACCAAGAGCTAAGCCTCAATCTAAAGCACCTTATCGGATGACCACCATTCAGATCTATGAGATGAAAGCCCAGTTAATGGAATTTCTAAATAAAGGGCTCATTAGACCTAGCGTGTCTCCATGGGGAGCACCAATCATATTTGTGAAAAAGAAAGATGGAACCTTACGTCTATGTATAGACTATCAGATGTTGAACAAGGCAACCATCAAGAACTGATATCCACTCTCGAGGATCAATGAGTTGTTTGATCAAATTAAGGGAGTGAAAGTGTTCTCCAAAATCGACCTTAGGTCGAGGTACCATCGGTTAAGAATTAAGGAAGAAGATATTCCAAAGATTGCTTTCCAAACTCGGTATGGGCACTACAAGTTCACAGCGATACCTTTTGGATTGACTAATGCACCAGCAAATTTTATGAACCTCATGAATAGTGTATTCAGAGATTGTTTGGATGACTTTTTTCTGATCTTCATTGATGACATCCTAGTGTAATCAAGGCTAAAATTACCAAGGTTAAGTAATAAAGCATATAAATCAAAACCCCAATAAATAATGAAGTACAAATAAGTGTAAAGACATAAAAGAATGAAACAATCTTACCAAAATTCTTCACACTACCATTGATTCATCTTCATTGCACTTATCCATTTTGCTACTAAATAATCAATGCCCTCAGAATTATAATTATTTATGCACTCAACTAGCCTATGACAAAGACAGAGCAAAATATCGTATTTTCAATCTCACTAGCATGATAGTATGCAAATTCTAGATGATCAAAATGATAAATGATGATGGTATTTATAGAGAGACGAATGGAAAATGAACGGTCGAGATTAGAAGATTTTTATTTTGATCAATGGTTGCAATTAATCAAGACGAGATGGGATAAGATCAAAAGTGGAGGAGAAAGAGAAATCTAAATGTTTTTTCGATAAAATCAATTAGTTTGAAGAGGGAAAGAAAGCATAATTAAATAATAGAAACATTATTTAATTAGAAGAGGTAAAGGTGAGTTATCTTTTCCTTTTGATTTAATTCAAAAAGTGACGAAAAAGATAAGTCATTTAATTAAATAAAGTTTAATTAATTTGTGAGAGAAAAGCTAATAGTGAATAATTAAATAATTAGTATAATTATTTAATTATAGTGGAAAGTGGAAATAATTAAATAAATAAAGTTTATTTAATTATAGAGGAAAGACATTAGTGACGTAATTGAATAAATATAACTTATTTAATTAATCAAGATTAAGGGAGAAATGAATTAAATGAACTAACTAAATAATTAAGCACTATTTAATTAATAACAAAAGTATGACCCTAGATAGTGGAAGGTCATTTATAGTTTTGAAGGTGATCCTAGGAGCTTGGGTCCTTGTGTGAATTTTATATTAGATTCCTTTTTAAAAAAAATTTCCATGCTAGGAGAGCTAATGAGACTAGTGACCTTACAAAAATTGATGTAGAGGTACCATGTCCCATATTTTTATGCACCACTAAGACAAGGGAGGATAAAGGACTAGTACTAGGATAAATAACCACATGGAATAATAGTTCTTGAGTTTTCTCAATTTTAGTCTTTTATAAAAATAGGCACCAGTCTAGACAGATATTTAGAGGTGTACTCTTAAGTAGAAGCTAAATGACATGATCTTCAAGGTGGCATGATAGTAAGTTAGTTCCAAAAAAAAATTACATGACAAGATAATAGTTCCTAGAGCTCATTAAGTGGTTGGGATAAAGAGTATTTTCATGTGCTAAATAATAAAAAGTTGGGTAATAATCCCATGAGATTCCTTTTTAAGCAACTTTTCCATGTGATGATAGCTAATGAGAATAATAAAGTCAAGTGTGAATCCTTGTGAGGTGTGTTGTTGGACATTCTTAGCTAGTTGTTTATAAAGCTCACAAAATTCCCAAAACATAGTACTAAGAGTGTAAAACCATTGGATTTCAAAAATAATGAAACAACCTCCTAAGAAAAGCAAAAACATTCCAAATTTGAGAGTGTAGTCTCCCATGGAGATATGAACATGTTGGTACTTACCCTAAAAAGGTATGCGTAATTGCAAGAAGTTGGGTTAAATTTTAGTAGAAGTGGTGGGTTTGAAAAATATACTGAGAAGAACATATATCCATTTCATAAAAAGAAGGCACCCATTTAGGATCAGACTCCCAAACCTAAATTTCTACCCATATGAAATGGACACCCATTTTTTTTTGTAGAACATGTACTTGTTTATAATTACATCATATTCTTGCTCCTTTTTAGAATGGGCGCACATTTTGGATTGGTACACGTTTGATATAATTTTAAATTTGAAACCCATGGCTTTGCTTTATTTTAGGCTTGGAAACCCAACCCTTAGCCTTGGACCTGCAAGTACAATACCATCAAAACAACAAGAGAAATTTTGACTTTAGCAACATGGCTAACAACTTTTTTTCAATTTTTCGATGAAATTAAAACACATTATAGGTGATGATGTCTAGTTTTCAAATATGTAAATTTTTTAATGATTGGAATTATTTTTCTATTTATTAATTGTATTTATGAGGAAACTAGTCTATACACTTGAAATGTCAGGTATCAATATTTGATATTAACTTTTAAAAATATTAGTTTTTTTCAAAAAAAATTATGTTATCAATCTAGACATCATTCTTTACACAATGAAAAAATAAATCATTTTATGATTAGTTTATCTCAATTTTATGTTTTTCATACACGAGGGGTTTTTAAAAAATGTAATTAGGGCCAATAAAAAATTATAGTGTAGAAAAATGTACTTCATATTTTCACACTTTTTCTAGGTCCCCTCAATTAAATTTTACTTAATAAGCCCTATTTTACATCTACAAGCCTAGTAAATTACATTTTTCGAAGGGGAAACCTGATAAAAATTAATGCCAATACATAATACATTACCTTGAGCAATGTGTGTTCTGAGAATAGGGACCTGGGACCCATTTAGCCATGGGTGAATGGGTCCTCCCTAGGCCTTTGAATCCATTTTTAAAACATGTTTTTGGTGGTATTTTTATAATCCCAAATTCAAATTTCAATGTTGGCTAGTAATGTTTAATTTTTTGGAAATTAAGAATAGATATCTATAAATACAAGGTTATTTTATCAAATCAACTAGAGGTTTTTAATTAGATTTTTTGAGAGGCCAATCCTAAGAGAAAATATTATTGTTAAGAGAATTCAAAGGTAGATTTATCAAGCATCTGCAACAACAATCAAGATCTCCAACATCATGTCAAATTATCTTTCAATCATGCATTTTTATAGAGCTAACATTGTGATGTAGGTTTTAAAGATTCAAGAAAGTATTCAAGTCATATTTCAAGCATCAAGATCCACATCCATTTAATCCATTTCATGAAAGATCAAGATCAAAATTTTAGTCCTCCAAAGGTTTATTCAAGGGTTTGGTGAGTTGCAACATAACATTGTTCATTCATCATTCATTTCATGTTTCATTATTTCAATTCAAGGTTTGACCAAGGCAAACTCCCATTCACCAAAAATAAACAAATTTTCCCCTCTTGTGTATGTGCAGGTTCATAGGTTGAAGAAAATTTGAAGATCTCAAAAGAGAAATTTTGCAAAGTTGCATTTGTTGTCACCTTTGTTGTCAAGCCACATAAACTTAGATCCCAAATTTATTTTCATCTTTCTGATAGTGGAACCTACAGGAATCAAAAGTGTAGATCCAAGGCCCGAGGATCATGAAATCAGATTTTAATTTATGTAAAAAGGACCCATTCCCTAGTGGGAAAATGAGTCCCAGACAACTTTTCAAAAAGTTCTTCTGGTGATAGGTAAACAATGTGTAATGCCCCGCCAAGTAACCTTAAAGGAAGTTGCAATTAACATCATAAGTGAACCAAATTTTTTTTTATAATGTGCATTTAACATACATATTCACTTACTAATTAACAACAACCTCTAAAGCTACAAGGTTAGGATTACTTTAACCCACACATACATAATACATATAACCATAACAGTATGAACTGTATGAAATAAACATCATACATCATAAGAATACCACATAACATAATAAGATAATCAACCAAGATACAATCTCATAAACATTATCTTAAACCAATAGTTACATCACTCATTCCCAGAATGAGGCAATAGTACAAATGTATTCAATTACATAACTCCACCTCATACACATAAGAGGGATAAAATAATTTGTATAAGTTAAAATATTACAATGCAAGAAATTACAACAAGAACCACGAGCTGTCCATCTGGATGTCTCGCCACCAAGTATTGAAGATAGATGGGGACCCAACGGTTTTGGTGCATGTTCCACCCTACCAATGTGGTACCCGAAGGCCCACCCCCCATGCTAGGAGATCGTAACAAAGTAACATGGACAAAGATTCTACTACCTCTAGCCAAAGGCAGACTCAAACTGACTCATACTAACATAACCAAATAAATGCCATCAATAAGTACAAATCCAGTTCAACTCAAGTACAACACAAGTACAAATCAAACATCACTGACATAGGTCACATTGCTTCCAGACATAAAGTAGATCAAGTATATTCACAGAACCATACATATAAAATAATTAACAATAGTTGTCCTAGATAGAGTGTCATCGCAAGGTTTGTCATGAGATCTCCTCTGGGCATTCTTCATAGGCTCCGACACAAATAATCCTGGTGGCCTCAACCGAATCCTGACACTCATACTCACTCATGCGGAATCAACTACCTCTCGCAAGAACAAGATAGTTGATCTTGCCATTCCAGGCCTTCTCACTCTTCCCAAGTCTAAACAAGCCCTTGTGTCTATGAGTGAGGATTAAATTATCTTGATTAGTGTGAACTGCATCCTAATCATCTAAGTACATTAATTTAGTTATCACTTGATTAACTCACTTTTGAAGGTTACCCGGTTTACCACTTTGAGCTCCGGCCCCTATCAAAAGCCACTCTTCTAATGGACAACGCACTCACAACCAATCCACCAAGGGAACCACAAGTGCATACCAACTAGGCATCATAATCCACTCCAATACAAGGAGGATACAAATAATAGAAACTCACTCCAAACATCTTGGAGGCAATAATCACATAGTCCACTCCTTTCATAGGAGGTACAAAAGATCTCACTCCAACCATCTTGGAGGCAACAACACATAGTCCACTCCTTTCACAGGAGGAAACAAATAAAAGAACTCACTCCAAACATCTTCGAGGCAACAACACATAGTCCACTCCTTTCATAGGAGGCAACAAGATGAAACCACATCACAAAGTCACTCCATACAAGGAGACATAGATCCCATAATCCGCTCCTAAACCAAGGAGGTGCAAACATCCCCGTTCGTGAAAACCGGGTAAAACTGAAAATATGCCATGCACTACCCAAGGGAAAACAATTGGATGGCATAAAGATTCAACAACCCTTATCCTCTAAGTTCTTCTGGAAGACTTATAATTTAGGACTAACACTAAATCCCAAAACCAACAATGCAACTTGACGACATAGCAACCAAAGCATTCAAATCAATAATCAAATATAATATTTGGATTTCCTAAATCCATACTCATTTAATAGGTAGTGTTGACAAAGTCAAAGACACGATAACTAGATCATCTAAAATAATCATAACCCCTATTTCCCTTTTCATTATTGAAAATCTAAAACAATTAAACTTACTTCCCTTTACTGAATATAGAGAATTAAATCCTTTAAGATAATCATGAGGAAGATACTACTTTTGGATGTACTAAATCCATATCTCTTTCATAATCCAATCACAATGATTCAATTAATCTAAATAGAAATTAATTAAATAACATAATTGATTGCCTCATCAATAAAACAACTTCTTAATTTACTTTTAAATTGACAAAAATCCATGCAAGTAAATTCTTTCCATTTTCTAACCAAATCTTACATCTCATTCAATTTTTTATTTAAAACCATTCAATCACTTTAATATAATAACATATTATTTCTCTATCCATTTTCCATATACACTCATCAATCCATTTTTAAATCTCTATTCAATAATATATTGCATGCATCTCATTGAAATAAAATATGATAATGAATTTTACACTTAATATATGTATATGCTCCATATTATATAGACACCAAATATATATATTAATAAATTTAATTACATATATTCTTTAATATTCCATTCACAATGACTAGATTACTCTATAGAACTAAATAAAATATAATAACTATTTGCCTTTTTCAATATAGTTAGTTCCTAAATTTTACTTTTAATGCAACCTAGCACTATTGCAAACAATCTTTTCAATTTTCTATCTGGAGTCTATGTTTCTTCAACTATCGATTTAAAAACATGCAATTTCATCAATGTATAAAAATATCTTTTGGCTTATCTATTTGACCACGCATTCATATTGTTTATAATTAAATCTCATTAATTAAAACAAACATTTAAATATAATTATTTCTATAATTCTTCAATATATTTAAATATCTTTTTCTTTATCAATTTTGACCATACATCCAAAACTTATCATTTAAATTCTTCATGCAAAGCTAAATTACACGCACTTAAATAAAACAAGGTAAATACTGATTGAAAATGCTCATGGATATATATATACATCTCAATATATTTTCTTCAATCATATTAACAAAATAAATATTTCTTTTTAAATCAAGTAATTACTTCTATTAAAAAAGATATCTTTCTCTATTCATTTTCTACGCATACTAATCATTTCTTTTAGAACACTAATAATACCCAATTTGCAACAACAGAATAAAATAATATAAAATATTATTTAATCTCCCAAATGGATATATACCTTCAATATATATATATTAAATATAAATTAATATATTTAATCATTAACATATCTTCTATTCTTTACAGAATATCAAATTGTTTAATTCAAAATAAAATATCCTTTATCATCAATTTTCCAAAATATAAATATATTTTTCCAATTAAATCAAATTAATAATTGGACCTTTTACATATGAATTTAAATTCCACAATTAAATTTTAAATTATGTATTCTTTAATCAAATATTTAACTCCTTCAATTAAACTTTAACATGCCATTTTAAAATAAACAATAATTTTCCCATACGTTTATAATATTAATTCCACTAATCTAATATACAAATTTTATTTAAAATAATATAAATAAATATATAATACTTTAATATTATAAATTATAATATAAAATATTATTAAATAATATTTTAATATTATAATAACAATACATAAAATATTAATATCTATAAATATCAATTTATTATTATTTTATTTTCAAAGCAGCTATGGGAAAATAACTTAACAGCAGTCTTATGTTTCAAACATAACTCAAAAATTACGATTTGGGTATTTACGATTTTTTAACAAGGATAAGAAAATGTCAAAATGTAAAAACCCTTTAAATTTCCTGACAACCCAGTTTGTGAAAGTGGAGTTATAGGTGACGCAACCAGACCATTTTACCATGAAAAATATAATTATACTGCAGATTTTAAAATCCATTTTTTAATAATAAACAGAAGGTTTCATTTTCTAAAAATATTTAAAATGCATTGTTCAATCTCTATGTTTGATTTCAATAACAACAAAATTGATTTCCCCAACTAATTTAAATTCAACTAAGGTTTTCACAATTTTCACTCAAGAATTTTCACAAGCAAAGGCTGTAAATTTATTTAATTCTTTTCTTCTAATATCAAATTTATTTTCTAAAACATATTTAACAAACAAATCTTTAATCATTACTATTTTAAAGAAAACAATCAAGAATAATAAAACACAAAGAGAAAAACCTGGTACAAGAAGCTACAGGAAGAGATGAATTTCTGATGCAAGCCTCCTCTAAGGATTTCCTGAATTTTCTTCAATCTTCCAATGAATCCAATCCAAAATCCAACAAATGCAAACAATTTTTCTTTCAATCAATTCTACAATCAAACTTTCTTCAAACCCTTGTGCAAATTTTCCAAAATTTCTTCCCTGCTGTAAAAATGTATTTTTTTTCTAAAAGATTTTTCTGTCCTAAAATTAAAACATGTATTCTTTATAAATCAAAAATACCTAATACAACCCTAATTCACATTACATGCAAATTAGATATTTCAATTTCAATTTCAATTTTTACAACCCTAATTCACATTACATGCAAATTAGATATTAATTTCAATTTCAATTTTTACAATCCTAATTCACATTACATGCAAATTAGATATTAATTTCAATTTAAAATGCAATTTCAAATAATAAATTAATTTCCAAAGTTGCAACTAATTTCCCAAATAAACATTTAATTACAATTTCCAATTTAATTCCCACACGTTGAAATTAAATTCCAAATTTAATTTTAATTCTTTTATTTCCTTTCATTCTCTTGCATCACGTTTAATTAATTAATTTAATTATTTAATAACTAAACTCAACCCCCTTGGATTAAATTTAATTAATTAAATAATTTAAATATAATTAATTAATTTAAATATAAACTTTTATCCACATTGCATTATTTAAATTAAATAACCATCAACATGATTTAAATGCAATTATTCTAAATATCTATTTCCAAATCAAGAATCTTTCAGAAATAAATAACATTAAAGCAAGACATACAATGAATCGACACACACAACTGACGACACACTAAGGCTAGGGTGTAAACTTGACACATGTTACCTAGCCACTATCTCCCATTCAACTTAACCATTGGATCGACACGCTCAAACCTATGAAACCAGGTGGAGTCGTTGTCATGTACCTGCAATCCTGCAACCAAGTAAACAACATCATATAATATATCCAGCATATAATACACTCCATGAAGAAGAAATTACGGATTCGTAGGACGCTCACAAGCGAGTAATGCGAAACCATCCTCTTCACCAATACACTCATCGAAACCGACACTTCCATCATAATCCAGTAATCTCATAATAACATCTCATGTTAACTTTACAACATCACTGATCCATAATGCAAGTGAAACAATAATCAGATAACTACATCCCACAATAATAGTTGTCGCTCAATAGTAGCGATCAAAAAATCATAACAAAATGTATCCAGTATCAAAGTAATTGCAACCAAACATAGCATAAAGCAACTTGAACAAGAAACAAAACGGAGGGGTATTACACAATGTTTTAACCCTTCTCAGATCTGCTATAACTTTGTTGTTTCTCATAGTTTTATGCTTCATCTACAAGATATAAGTGTTGGCTTGCATAATTGTGTTGATATACTATTTTTTAGTTTTTCTCCCAAAAGTGTTGTTCAGGCTGATACCCTCGTCCTCAATCATAAGGAAACCAAAAAATTGCCCCATTGAATTGAATCACCTAAGGGTTGTAATTCAATTATTTATGGGGATCTCTTTTTTTAATTAAATAAAGGAAGATAGGTTCATCACTCCCATTTTCCTCATTCCATATTAGGTGAACCTATTTTTCTATGTTTCAAAAATTAATGAAAAAAAAAATATTTATAAAAAATATTAAAAAATATCTTTATCAAAATTCACTATAATACACATGTTGTATTTCCCCAAAAGTAATTAAAAAACCAATACACATATTTCCCCAAAATTAATACACATATTTGGGTCAGTGCAGGATCATGGGCGTGCAAACTAGGCCTCTAAGTGGCAATGAAAATTTAAAAAATAAGAGTTAGGCAACTTGACATAAAAAATTGAATAGGTTATTAACATAATTTATATGTAAGAACAAAAGTTGTAGCAAATTGAATTTAGTTTCTAGGCTACTAGTCCTTTTTCGGAAAAAAAGTAAATCTGTTTTGTGAAAATTTGAAATTTCAATGCAGTTGTACTAAACTTTCAGGAAAAAGATAAGAAGTAGGTGTATCTTTGACCACCCTAAGTACAAGAAAAAATAAATATTTTTTTAATCTTTCAATATAAGTAGAGGACACATGTCCAGATGTACCGATTTATTTTTTTGTAATTTTTTCCCATGTAAATAATTAGTTATGATTTCTTTTATAGAACAGTTTATAATTATTAAAACGTCCATGTTTGACCACCATAACTTGGTCAAAAATTTATGAAATTCAATTTTTTTTCCCTTTAGTATGCGAAGCATAGAATGTGACACATCTTGTAGGTTCGAAAAATGTTAAGTAGTTTGAAAGTTATAGAAGTTTTTCAATCAACTTATCAATCAGGACTTTAGTTGTAATGAATGTAGAGAATCAATAATAATTATTTATTAAATTCAAAATAAGGCATAACTTATATTGGTGGAAAGATAACAATTTTTTCTATAAACCCTTTTCGTTTCATGAAATTCGGATAAAAAAGTCATCAGCCACAAGGGCGAACTTCGAAAAACTAAGCAAATTTTCTAAACACATTTTTTGGGTTGACTTTCTAGGTTAGGCAATCTTGAACCTACTGATTTTGTCAAAAAAAATGGATAGCCGTTTAGAAGAGATATCCGTTATAAACAAATATCTATTACTTGTATTATTTATAATACATAATATTTAATATTATGTATTATATTTAATATATTATATATTATATATTATATTATACATTATTATATTATATATTATGTATTATTATATTATTATATTATTATATTATATATATTTTGATCAGTAAATAACTGCTTGTGGGGTAGCACCCATAAAGTGAACAAAATGAACGTATGGACTGCTTCATACCCAAATTGGGGAGCACATAAAACCCTACTTTAGACCCACGAGTGGGGAGCACAAAGAAACAACACCTAACCAGAATTACCCTTACCTACAGACTGATTAGCTTCCCACTTTTTCTTTGGCATGGGATCGAAGATGCATATTGAATTGCACTTGATTTTTCTTTCTTTTTCTTTGCACCTTTGTCTAGTTTTCTTCAGACAAACCACCACCCATGTCCTCTATTTTACCTTTGATTATTTGGATTCCCTTTGGGGACATTGTTTCTAAAATTCCAACTTTGGCCCTATGATGACCAACATGAGGAGGAACTGTCGAGACCTCTGAATCAAATTGCTTCCCATTTTGGGCCCAGTTTCTTATCTTTGAGGTAGTGGAGGGGGGTTTTCCAGGGGAAGGAGAATCAGCAGAAATTTTTACTACAACAGAGGATATACCTATCATTGGAGTGGATTGGGAATCGCCTGATGGAGCCATTCTTGAGGCAGTGTCAACAACTTTGGGCGACTCTACAACATCACCACCTAAACCATCCTTATCCATTGAGTAGTGCTGGGGGGGTGGCCTCTTTCCACCAAGTAGCTTGGTTTCCATATCGACGTTTTGAGCAGTGCGCAGCCATATGACCAGTGTTGAAACATCGACGACAACAGAAGGGTAGTCCTTCATAATCGAGTAATTGATTCCATTCCAACCTCGCCATTTTTAGGAGGATATTTGCAGGGAGATCTTTGGTTGCATTTATCTCCACTAAAATGTGAGTGTAAGTAGTGTGTAAATTTTTTGAGGAGCCCTCATCCACTGCCAAGAACTTCCCCAACAAATTGCCAATGGCTTCAAAGCATGAGTCACACCAATACCGTAGAGGAAAATTCGTCATCCTTACCCAAACTCGAACCACATCAAAGGATTCTATGAGAGGGTTGAAGGAGGGGTGGAAAGGTTTCAAAATTAATAAATGTTGCTCCTTCCAGCTCCATTGGTATTCATATAGAATTGTATTACGGTCCTTCACATTATTGAAATCCTCCGTGAAAAACCCCCTTGCACAGGGATATATCTCTACATCCCCCTCCAACATAGGTTTCCAAAATTTTGTGATCCAATCATGCAGCTCCACTAGGCTTGGCCAAAACCCTTGAAATCTACCAACTAGCCCTTGTTCTGCAAAATATGATATATTTTTATTCACTTCGTCAGCAATCTCCCCATCTAGGGAAATCGTTGGGGGAGAGGTTGCGCACCAGAGAGCCCTAGGAGCCTGTCAATCACCATGATTGTTGGCCTTTGCCCCATAATTCCTCATCCCGACGTTGCTCATCCCCCAGTTCTTCTATGGAGATCGAGGCTGAGAATACCTCTCGACCCTCTGGTGAATTGTCTTCTTTTTTTCCATAATTCACCCTCTTCCATCCTTCTACTACCATCGAGTATGAGTGCCCAGGGTTTATTTGTTGTCTCCCATCGTTTGAGCCAGAAGGCATCCAAAGATGCCCTAGATGCGTCCGTTGTTGCCAAGGATTCCGTCAACTTCCCAAATAGAATTCCTTCCTTGCTTTCGTTAAGCCTCTATGCTTTTTTTTTCTCTGCACACCGAGAGTCATTCTTATTCGATTCGAAGCCATGGAGAACTGGCGCAGAAATGTGAGGGCACTCCAGAGAATTTTGCAGGGCTCCGGGGGCAGTCCGATACAGCGCAGAGATTGCAATGTCAGAATGTTTGTTTGACGGCGAAGGTCGCCCGTCCTGAAGCCAAGTGGGAGGAGGACGCCCAACATTGCGCTCATCATCGAGGGTCTTTGGCCCATGCATAGTGCCAGAAAACCCTGCAGGAGCCCGTGACCGCATTTCGGTGGAAGTTCAAAATTTTTTATTTATTATATATTATATTATATACTATATACTACATATATTTTGTATAGTATATACTATATTATATATAGTATATATATTAAATATTATATATTAGATTAATATTATGTAATATATATTATATATTATATAATATATTTAATACATAGTATAAATTATATAGTTATTGATGTGCGACCAATTCACAAGAGAGAGGGAATGGGAGGGACTTGAGAGAGAGGGAGAGAGAGAAAGAATTGAGAGGGAGTGAGAGACCTGAGAGAGATGGGGAGAGAGACTTGAGATGGAGAGAGAGAGGCTTGAGAGAGAGAGGGGGGCCTGAGAGTGAGAGGGAGGGAGAGAGAGAGAGAGAGAGTTGAGAGAGAGAGAGAGAGACTTGAGAGGGAGGGAGGGAGAGAGACTTGAGAGGGAGATAGGAAGATTTGAGAGACTTGAGAGAGAGACACACACAGATAGAGACATAGAGATAGAGAGATAGAGACAGAGACAAAGACAGAGACAGAGACAGAGATAGAGACAGAGACAGAGACAGAGGCAAAGACAAAGACAGAGACAAAGACATAGACAAAGAGATAAAGAGGGAGGGAGGGAGGGAGGGAGAGATAGAGATAGAGAGACGTGAGAGAGAGAGAGGTAGAGATATAGAGATAGAGAAAGGGGGAGACTTGAGAGAGAGGGAGAGAGAGAGTTGAGAGGAAGAGTGTTTTCCCATGTTGGGACCCTCTAAAATAAGAAGTAATGCAACCATCAAACAAAACCATTACAACTTAATTCAACATTCATTCCATTAAAAACTTCAAGCTTAATAACATGTCATTAGATCCTTCATATAAAAGGTATAAAATTACCAAGAATAAGAATCATTATCTTTCAACCATGATACATAAACAAGAACATTATGTACACCATAGGGGTTTGATGCAACCTTCAAACAAAATCCTTACAAGACAACAAGATACATGTTCATGAGATTGTTCATGTGAAATCTATACAATAATCATGATCAACAAATAAGACATCACTCAACCATGATGCATGAACAAACACTATATATGAACAAACAATAAATTAATAGATTTTTAATATTTATTAATAAATTTTTGTTTCATCATTATACTATTATATTCATAAATTCAACACTAAAAATATCCATCCAACCAAATTCTTTATAAAATATCCATCCAACGAAATTCTTTATAAAATATCTGCGATCCAACGAAATTCTTTATAAAAATAAGATCATTGTCTTAATAAAGTTTTGCGGCTCTCTATTGCATCTCTTCATTTCTTTGTGTTTTCATTTTTAGAATGGGACTATCTTCTTTCCTCTAGTCATCGTTGATGCTCTTATAACTCCACATCAATGGACCTAACTGCATCAACAACATTTTGTATTTTAGATGAAAAATGCCTCAAATATGGTGGAACAAATTCTTCATTCTAAATAGCATTAACTTGATCCTGAATGTTTCTAACATTCACATCATTTTTTTCTCGAAAGTGAGAACCACTAGATGCAGCTGGTGGAGGTGGGGGATTACGAGGTGGAGTGGATGGAGCTGGAGGGCGTGGATCCACAATTTAGATATAAGTGAACCTGCATTAAATTTGTAATTTCAAAATGTAAGATACATGTTTAAAAATCCCCTTAAACCATTCAATATAAATGACTTAATTGAATACAAATGAAAAAATGTGTAAAGCTCATTTATGTCTAAGGCATGTAAATAAAAAACAAATAATTGTTAAAGTGATGTGAAATCTCATTAAAAAATACATTAAATTTTTACCTTGCTACAATGTGTAAGTGTTAAGATCTAAATTGATTCAACAAAGGTGGAAGTGTTAAGCTCCAAATTGCCAATACTTAGTGAATCTGGATACATAGTCACTAATGGTTAAACAAAACTTGTCCCAATAGCCATAGGGAAATGGGTGAAGTTAATGGGTAATAATTGATGGGATATGTAGGAGGCTATCATACAATATGATACAATATGATAGCCTCCTACATAAGCCATCAATTATTATCCATTAACTTTTCCCATTTCCCTATGCTTGCTAGGATAAATTTTGTTTGGCCAGTACTAACTATGGATTCAGATTCACTAAGTATTGGCAATTCAGAGCATAATACTTCCAACAAGGGTCACTTCTATTTTGAGAGCCGAGGAGAGTCAAAAGAATTAATAAATTAAAAAATAAATTGTTTAGCTTGAAGAAATACTAATTTAAGAATAAGCAACAAAGAAAGAATTTAAGAAACATGAGAATAAGTGATAACGAAGAAGGAAAAGTAGACAAGAATGTAAAAAAGTTTAAATAAATGTAAAAAGGGGGTAATGAAGGTTCAATTTTTTTGTTTGATGTTTTTTTTGTTTTCCACTAATGAGGGTTTCAATTATTTTTGTAGGTTTAGATTGAAATGAAAAAATCAACAAAACTATGAAGAAAACAAAAAAAAAGAAGAAAAAAATGCAAAGAAAAGGATTCAAACACATACCTAGAACACGCTGGAGCTGGCTATGCATAATGGAGGTCGCTGCTCAACTGGGATCATCGTGAAAATGAGGTAGGTTTCGAGTTATAAAATCCTCAACAAAACAGATATCCATTTGTAATGGATATCCATTTTCTATGTATTCTAAATATATAATAAATTTATTACATATAAATATATCATAATATATATCATATATACTATATATTATATATTAAATATATTATAGTATATATTACTATAATATATATAAATTATATTCTATATATTGAATATATATTATGTAATATATTTAATACATACTCTCCCTTTGAAGTCTCCATCTCCCTCTCAGGTCTTTAATATATATATTTAATCATTATATATTAAAGAGAGGGAGAGAGAGAAAGACTTGAAAGGGACAAAGGGAGAGAGAAAGATTGGGAGGGGAGAGGGAGAGAGGGAGAGGGAGAGAGCGAGGGAGAGGGAGAGGGAGAGAGAGTGAAATACCTGAAAGGGAGAGAGGGAGAGAGGGAAAGATGTGATAGGGAGAGAGGGTGAGAGGGAAAGATGTGATAGGGAGAGTGGGAGAGAGGAAGAGAGAGGGAGAGAGACAAAGAGAGATAAAGAGAGAAAGGGAGGGAGAGTGGGAGGGAGGGAGAGAGGGAGAGTGGGAGAGAGAGGGAGAAGTGGGAGAAAATAGAGGGAGATGGGGAGAGGGGGAGAGGGAGAGTGAGAGAGAGAGAGAGAGTGGGAGAGAGGGTTAGAGAGAGAGTGGGAGAGTGGGAGAGTAGGAAAGAGAGAGAGGGAGGGTGGGAGAGAGGGAGAGGGAGAGAGGGAATGGCCTGAGAGAGAGAGAGAGGGTGGGAAAGAGTGGGAGAGGGAGAGAGAGGGAGAGTGGGAAGAGATAGAGAGTGGGAGAGGAGGAGAGGAGAGTAGGAGAGAGGGAAATGCACAGAGAGAGAGGAGAGAGGGAGAGAGGGAGAGAGGGAGAGAGTGTCATGTTCCCAAAATCATAACATTTAAATAATGAGCTTACTTAAAAGCTATTAACCATTTTTGTACCATTATAATTGTAATTGTTGAAAATAATATTATAATTATAAAAATTATAAATAACATTACAATTATTAAAATACATATCTAAAAATATCAATCTTTCGACATCATTATAATTGTAAAAGGATAATATCATATAAGACATTATGATACTAAAATATAAATTATGAGGTAATAGATATTGAAAATATAGGGAGAAACATAAAATAATACTAAAACTATCAAATATAAAATTATACATATCAAACGATTATGACCATTATCATAAAATAAAGATCATAAATTATAAATGATAGTCTTACAATTATAAATCACCCTAAATCAAAGTGTGAACTTTCAAGAGATGTGTCTCACCAAAAGACATCACCCTCCCTCTACAAGGATAGAAAAGGGGAATCCATGAATAGGCAATGGGGGAACACAATCAATAAACTGAAGGGAAAGAGGACAAGGGTGCAACAGGAGCAAGCAGTGAATTGGTGAGTTCTTATCACATAGCATGTAATATTCAATCAACCCCGATTCGAAATGATGATAATTATAGAAATATGAGTTTGTTGTCCAAAGCATTACTTTGATCTTTACCTTATCATCCAAAGGAATTTTGAGATCTTGTCCATTAATCTGTCCATCTATCTCCTATTGTGAGTGCATTATGAATCGATCCCATCATGTGACATAAACTAGTGGATAAATTTTACATCGTTCGCCAAACTCTGCAATCTATGTAAACTTGCATTCCTTGATCACCCTGCAAATGTAAAGAGTGAAACTCTTTAATTCCAAACAATCTATAATTCCTTAAATAAATTCATTTATATTCCATAAAATATTGTAACTCCATTCAATTAAATTTGTTAATCCAAAGATTCCAAAATATTGACTTAAAGTCTACAATAAGATTCATAATACTTCCAATTGAGTTCAGAAAATGTGTCATCTTACACGACATTTATAATACAAAAACATTGTAAAAGAAATTTATAATTCAAGACTTAGGCATTCTATCGCCTTAAGTTCTACAATAATCATACAAGAATGAAATATAATAGATATATGAGGAAGTATTCATTTTGATCTTCAATCCAATTGCTTATCTTCAAACATGAAGATGAGAACAAGGTTCAGGCACTTTTTCCGCTGAACCTCGAAGCTTACGCTTCCCTAGAATTCCTTAATCATTCAAAGAATACCTGACCCTGCATGAATCACTTAGCAAAAAGAAGTCGACAAGCAAGATGGAATCTGATGTGTGCCTAGTATAACTAGTAAATCCACAAGCATTTTCATTTTTCTAATTCATTTAAAAAACAAGCAAGTTTGGCCCCCACGGGTTAGAGGAGTTGGTCTGAGTCTTGGGTTTGCTCCCCAAGGTCTTGGGTTCGATTCTCTCTAGCTTGGAATTCACCCCGCCGCGGACGTTGGGGGGCAACGTTGGTTACCCCGTGGCCGTAAAGGGATCCGCTAGGCTTGAGTCGCGGGGACACCCTTCGAGACAAAAAAAAAGAAAAGAAAAAAAAAAAGAAACAAGCAAGTTTGATACTAGGATATGGTAGAGAGTTATATACATCCCATTTATTTCAATGGTCCTTAAGCTTCTTGGCCAAGTAAAATGTCATGCACAACAAATAATAGTAGTTTTGGAAAAGAAAAACTATGCTCTCTCTAAACCCATATTCGACACCCATCCCAGAAGGTAACTTTCCAAACACATGTCATGCACATTCAATTATCAAGCATGCATGGGTCCATTCAAAAATAATATTATCTTTCCCAAACACATGAACTGTACTTTTATTTTCAAGCAAACATGGTTTTAATACAATAATCTCACAGATTTAAATCATAAAAAACATTATATTCATATTCAAAATAAATAAAAGAAGGTGTAACACACATATGTAACTAAGCACATTTAAAGCAAAACTAAATGAGCACACATTCTTTCAGTTCATTTACTCATAAAATTGAACTACACTTCAATATAATCCTCTTCTAATTCATTTCATTTCAAAGTAGTTATATTTTTATTTTACTTTATTTCTTTTCTTTTTTTCATATTTCCCTTAAAATATTATCTTTTCAAAAACATAAACACCTCACATTTACTTAGGCAATTTAGTATCATTCCTAGAGAATTATCAAATTTCACTTTTACTTTTCAAGCATATTTAAATACACAAAAGTTATTTAATCTTACCATTTTAAATTTTATTTAAACCAAAAACATTCAACTATATAATTCTGTAAAAAATTCCCTATCTTTTATGTTCTTTTCTTGCAATTCCCAATTCTCTGTTTGTACAGTTAACACATATAGTTTTCTTTTGGAGGTTTTCTAAATCTAAAAACATATTGTTTCCTATGAGAATCTTTACTATATATAATGGAATAAATCGTAAACATACTGTTTTCTATGCGTATCCTTTTATATACTAAAACATAATTTTCTAAATAAAGAAATCTACTATCTCTTAATAGTTTTCTATTCAAGCTTGTTCTTTATCTACATGAAAATACAGTCTGGTGTATAAACTTTCTTCTAAATTTGATAAATACAGTAATATGTTTTCCTATGATAAATATATGAATATAAGAAATTTTTTAACTAAAACATATTAAGATTGTGAATTTGGTAAATAATTTTTCCATTGAATCTACCTATAAACCTCCTGTAGCCGTGAATCTCCTCAATCTTGCATGTATATCCTTTTATTTTTATTACTTTTTGTATGTGTAAATCTTGTATGTTGCTCTTTGTGCTCTGTAATATCGACCTTTGTCTATTTTCCCTTGTTCCTATAGTCTTTTCCTGCACATACTGGTCTTCTTTACTCTCCTTCTTGCTTGAGTGCCTCTTCTTGTACCTACGCATGTATCACATGCATCCGAATTTCTCTTCCTGCGCACTTCACAAGTTATCCTCTCCTTCCTTCCTTCTTCTCCTTCCCTTTCTGCCACGCCTTCCTCTCTTCTCCTCCTTCCCTTTCTATCGTGCCTTCCTCTCTTCTCCTCCTTCCCTTTCTTCCATGCCTCTCCTCCTTACTTCCCACACGCCTCTCTTCCTTACTTCCCACACATATGATGGAGAGTTTTTTGTTCCCCAATTCACTCCCTCCTTATGGCTGCACCTCTCTCCATCCACTCGCACATGAGATAAGCAGAATAAAGAAAAAACTTTTTTTTTCTTTGCTTCACTCTTCCTCCTTTGTAAAAGCATATTTTCTTTCTCCCTTCCAATTCATGCGTAAGGTGTAGTTATCAATAAAATTCGATCCACTTTCCATGCCTAATTCCCAACAGTCGACCATAACTCAAAGTTCTATCCTTGATTGCATGAAAATTAATTGAGAGTTAATCATTTACCAATTGTTTACTAATGTTCTCAGTTCAATTCATTTTAAAACGTATTTCTTCTTCTAATTTTCATTAAATAACTAAATTTAATATATATAATTATTTAAACATATATTTATACTTTTATTTAAATTAGTTTTTCCACATAATAACATAATATACTCAAATTGAGGAACTCTTTGTAAATAATCAATCTTTCCATTTCAAAAAGCAAATTCCCTTTTTACAATTACGTTCAAACAAATGCATAGCCATAATAACCATTAAAATTTAAACCATTTAATCATCATGAAAATAGATTATAATAACTAAGTGGTGTGTGAGATTCCATCATCCTTATTAATATCTAATGGCTAAAACGACTCTACCCGATCAATGTTCTCGCCTTCATTCTCGTTCACCTGTTCCTGCATTCACTTGCACTCAAATTCTCATCAGCAATGACAATCCCCAAATTTCATAATAATGAATTCAAATCATTTAATTTGCATTTAAATTTAAATTTAAATTTAAATTTAAATAATCATCTAACATAAACATGCAAATCTCATGATTTAATATTTGCAATTAAATAAATGATAAAATCAGTACGTGACATCCTTCCCCTCTTGGAAGAGACATCATCTCGATGTCTTATTAATCAATCAATAAGCATAGTATCTCAATCAATAAAACATAGTATCTCAATCATAATGAAATAATAACTAACATCATAGTTCTCAAAACATAAGCATAAGCAATTAATAGTAGCATCCATGCTATCCAAGTTCACAACATGTGAATAAAAAAACAGAGTATCAAGTATCTCATGCATTAAGCAAATACTAATCTAAGAAAGCAAATGAGGAAAATGACGGTCAATCATCTCAAAATCCTCCCATGTAGCATTATCCTCAGTATACTGGTCCCACTATACCTTGTACTATCTCTGTTACACAACTTAATTCTACGTCTGTCTAGGATTCAGATGGGCTCCACTAGCACCACCCCTGGATCCTGTACCTGTAATGAACGCCAATCAAGTATATGAGATGCATCAGGATGGTATGGTTTTAATAAAGAAACATGGAATACATTATGGATTCAAGCTAGAGCAGGTGGTAATTCTAGTCTATAAGCAATTGGATTAATGACTTCCAGTACATCAAAGGGTCCCACAAATCTCAGAGCCAACTTTGATGATTTCCCAAATGAGATAGAACTCTTATGAAGCTTAACCCTCAAAAAGACTTTATCTCCTGCAACAAATTGTCTGAAAGTCCTGTTTCTATCAGCATAGCTCTTTTGTCTATCGGCTGCCTCCTTCAACCTACTCTTGATCAACTTCATTTGCTCATCCATTTCCTTGAGCATATCCGGACCAATGATGATCCTATCTTCCATCCTATCCCAACTAATGGGTGTGCGACATTTCCGTCCATAAAGTGCCTCAAAAGGTGCCATACCCAACGATGCATGGAATGCATTTTTGTAAGAAAACTCAACCAATGGAAAATATTCCTCCCACTTGTACTGCTGATCCATGCAGTACATCCTCAGTAGATCCTCAACAACCTGATTGACCCTTTCTGTTTGGCCACAGTTTGTGGGTGATAAGTAGAACTAAAATTCAATTTAGTTCCTAAAGCTGCATTCAGTGTTGTCCAAAACCTAGATGTCATCCTAGTATCCCTATCTGATATAATGGTCTCTGGTACACCATGCAATCGTAATATCTCTTGCACAAATTTCTTTGCAAGTGTTAATGATCCATCTTTCAGATTCCCAGGTATGAAATGTGAAACCTTCGTTAGCTTATCAACGACTACTAAGATGGTATCATGCCTATTCCTTCTCAAAGGTAATCCTTGGATAAAATACATACTGATTACTTTCCACTTATACTCAAGTATATCGTGGGGATACAAAAGTCCTGTTGGATGCACATGCTCAACCTTGACTTGCTGGCATTCCAAACATCTTTCCACATACTCCATAACATCTTTCTTGATCTTAGGCCAAAAATAAAAAGTCTTCAACTCTGCTACCATCTTCGTAACTCTTGGATGCCCTGAGTAAGGTGCATCATGTACTTTCTCTAGAATCAACCTCCTCAAGTCTCCACCCTCAGGGATATACATCCTTCCCTAATATCTCAAAATACCATCATATTCCATCACATATCCATCAAATCTATGATCTAAAGGATCTGCCTCTAAGGCTTGCTTGACCCTCTCATAATGCTCATTTGTTGGAAGATGATGCAACACCTGTTGTCTCAAATTTGACCTTGTGGTTAGCATAGAAGAGAGATGTCTTCTCCTACTAAGAGCATATGCAACTCTATTTTCCTTTCCCTTGATATAATCAATACCAAAATCATACTCACTTAGGAACTCAATCCACCTTCTCTATCTCGCATTGAGGTTAGGCTGTGTAAAGATGTACTTAAGTCCTAAATGATCTATCTTTAGTTCAAATGGTTTCCCTAGGAGGTAATCTCTCCACATCTTTAATGCACGAACAATAGCTACAAGCTCAAGATCATGTGGTGCATAATTCAATTCATATTGTTTCAGTTTTCTAGACTCATATGCAACCACTTTCCCTTCCTGCATCAACACAACTCATACACCTTCACCTGAAGCATCTGTAATCACTATGAAGTGCCCATTAGGATCTGGTATAGTCAAAACTAGTGCCGATGTCAACTTCTATTTTAGAATTTGAAATGCCTCCTTGCACTTCTCAGTCCACTCAAATTTCCTTCCCTTCTTTTGAAGAGAAGTAATAGGTGCTTCTATCTTGGAGAATCCTTCCACATATTTCCTTTAATACCTTTCAAGCCCCATGAAACTATGAACCTCAGTAACACTCTGCAATGTTGGCCATTCCACTATTGCTTTAATATTCATAGGATCAACTGAGATTCCCTCAGCTAATATGACATGACCTAAGTAGTGAACCTTCTTCTGAAAGAAAGTACACTTCAAAAAATTACCAAAAATCTTTCGGTATCTTAGTTGTTGCAAGACTATCCTCAAGTGCTTCTCATGCTCCTCTTCTTGGAGTAAATCAAAATATCATCTATGAATATAAGCACAAAATCATCTAAACAATCTCTAAAGATGTTGTTCACAAGATTCATGAATGCCGCTTGGGCATTCGTTAGACCAAAAGGTACCACTGTGAACTCGTAATGTCCATACCAAGTTCAAAAGCCTGTCTTTGGAATATCTTCCTCCTTAATGCTTAGCTGGTGGTAAACTGATCTAAGATCAATCTTAGAAAACATTGTGGCCCCTTTCATTTGATCAAATAACTCATCTATCCTAGGTAAAGGATACCTATTCTTAATGGTAACCTTGTTCAACATTTTGTAATCAATACACAATCTCAAGGTCCCATCCTTCTTCTTCACAAAGATTATCGGTGCAACCCATGGAGATACACTTGGTATAATAAATCCTTGCTTTAGTAACTCTTGCAATTAAACCTTTAGCTCATATAACTCAGTAGTAGTCATTTTGTATGGAGCCTTGGATTGAGACTCAGTTCTAGGTAAAAGTTCAATTGAGAAATCAAATTCTCTCTTCGGTGGTAACTCAATAAGTTCTTCAGGAAATATATCCAAGAACTCCTTGAGAACTTGATAGTGCTCTGGACTTTGCTGGACATTATCCAAGTCACTCACCAATATAGCAAATATGGAACATCCTTTCCGATGTGCTTTATTTAGCTGCATGGCTGAGATATGTCTCAAGTCAAGAGGCTCTTGAGATCCAAAAATCTCAGCTGGATGTCTAAAATCATCAAGACAACTCACAATATTATCCTCACAGTTCACTATAGCTTTGTGCTCAGTTAACCAATTGATCCCTAGGATCACATCATATGACCCCAACAATGCTACATATAGGTTAACTTGGGTTTGGAAATTAGGTAGCTCTAAATCGCTGCAAGATAGACATGAATCTACCCTCTTTTCTGCTTGGTTTCCATATTGAACCATCCATGCATGTGACATATAACCAGGTCTAATAGGTAACTCAATAACTACTTTAGGATCAATAAAGCATTCAGTAGCTCCTGTATCTATCAAAATGGAAACTGATTGACCAAAAAGCTTACCCGTCATCTGAATAGGTGAAGCTTGAAAATATGCTTGACGGTTATCAACTGCTGCATGAATCTAGTGTTGTGGTGCTCGCTGATCATTTCCTCCTCACTGAACTCCTGCACACTGTGGGAAATTGGAGGCATAGTGATCTCCTCCACAATTGTAACATCCATCTCGTGGCCCTAGGTGACCACCTATCCTGATCTTGGTATTAGAGAAGTTGGTGTTATTATTATTCACTTTCTTATTTCCATCATAGTTTCCTTCTCCTTTTTCTTGAGAGTTTGTTCCTCTCTTAAGGTTCCTTATTTGCTGATTGTTGTTACCCTTCTGGTTATTACTGTTTTGGAACTTCCTGTTTCCAAATCCAGAGCTAGAATTCACATTCTTTCTGTAGTTTTCTACCTGTTGCAACTTCTATTCCTATTTTATGGCCTTCTCAAAGACCTCATCCATAGTCAGTGGATTATAAATATCCACATCAACTCCTATCTGTGGCCTCAGTCCTAGGATTAATTTCCAAATACGGAACCTCTCATCCATCTGATACTGTGGTACGTACTTTAGGAGATTAGTGAATCTCTCCCAATATTGAGTAATTGTCAAACCACCCTGTGTTAGATTCTGAAACTCTATCATTTTTCTATCAAAGAATAGCTGTGGAAGCCATCTCTTCCTGAAAAAGTTGCAAAAATACTTCCCATGTAGTCCCACCTGGTGGTAGCTTCTTCTTAGTTTTCTCATTATCCCACCAAGTAGCAGCTTCTCCAGTACGCTAATATGTAGCACAAACTACCTAGGTCTCATTAGACATATTCCTAAGCTCAAAATACTTTTCCATTTCAATTAACCAGGCTTTAGCTCCATCACCGATGGTCTTACCATCAAACTTGGGTGGGGCTACCCTTTTCAAGTCTTTTGCCAACTCCCCTTCAATCCTAGCTTGAGGATTTGGTAGTTCTTCAACCCTTGGATTTTCATTGGTGGGTTGCTCTTGATTTTGGGGAATTTCGTTTGGAGGGTTTTGTCCTTCTCTCACTCCTCAAACTTCTTGTTTGAGATTATCCATTCTGGTACCTTGCTGATTCAAAAGATTGAGAATCTGATCCAACCTGTCATTCTCATTACTTTCAACAACTCCTTTTCCTCTTGAACCCATTATGTATCAACAATTCCTGCATCAAGGAATGTTTCTTTAGCGTAATGTACAAAGGCCCTAATGTTCAAACCTAGGGCTCTGATACCAAATGTAAAGAGTGAAACTCTTTAATTCCAAACAATCTATAATTCCTTAAATAAATTTATTTATATTCCATAAAATATCGTAACTCCATTCAATTAAATTTGTTAATCCAAAGATTCCAAAATATCTACTTAAAGTCTACAATAAGATTCATAATACTTCCATTTGATTTCAGAAAACATGTCATCTTACACAAAACTTATAATACAAAAACATTGTAAAAGAAATTTACAATTCAAGACTTAGGCATTCTGTCGCCTTAAGTTCTACAATAATCATACAAGAATGAAATATAATAGATATATGAAGAATTCTTCATTTGATCTTCAATCCAATTGCTTATCTTCAAACATGAAGACGAGAACAAGGTTCAAGCACTTTTTCCACCCAACTTCGAAGCTTATGCTTCCTTGGAATTCCTTAATCATTCAAAGAATACCCGACCTTGCACGAATCGCTTAGAAAAAAGAAGTCAACAAGCAAGATGGAATCTGATGCGTGCCTAGTATAACTAGTAAATCCACAAGCATTTTCATTTTTCTAATTCATTTAAGAAACAAAAAAGTTTGATACTAGGATATGGTAGAGAGTTATATACATCCCATCTATTTCAATGGTCCTTAAGTTACTTGGCCAAGTAAAATGTCATGCACAACAAATAATAATAGTTTTGGAAAAGCAAAACTACGCTCTCTAAAAACCCATATTCGACACCTGTCCTGGAAGGTAACTTTCCAAACACATGTCATGCACATTCAATTATCAAGCATGCATGGTTCCATTCAAAATTAATATTATCCTTTCCAAACACATGAACTGCACTTTTATTTTCAAGCAAACATGGTTTTAATACAATAATCTCACAGATTTAAATTGTAAATAACATTATGTTCATATTCAAAATAAATAAAAGAAGGTTTAACACACATATGTAACTAAGCACATTTAAAGAAAAACTAAGTGAGCACACATTCTTTCGGTTCATTTAATCATAAAATTGAACTATACTTCAATATGATCCTCTTCTAATTCATTTCATTTCAAAATAATTATATTTTTATTTTACTTTATTTCTTTTCTGTTTTGCATATTTCCCTTAGTATATTATCTTTTCAAAAACATAAACACCTCACATTTACTTAGGCAATTTAGTATCATTCCTAGAGAATTATCATATTTCAGTTTTACTTTTCAAGCATATTTAAATACACAAAAGTTATTTAATCTTATCATTTTAAATTTTATTTAAACCAAAAACATTCAACTATATAATTTTGTAAAAATTTCCCTATCTTTTATGTTCTTTTCTTGCAATTCCCAATTCTCTGTCTGTATAGTTAACGCATATAGTTTTCTTTTGGAGGTTTTCTAAATCTAAAAACATATTGTTTCCTGTGAGAATCTTTACTATATATAATGGAATAAATCGTAAACATACTGTTTTCTGTGCGTATCCTTTTATATACTAAAACATAATTTTCTAAATAAAGAAATCTACTGTCTCTTAATAGTTTTATGTTCAAGCTTGTTCTTTATCTACATGAAAATACAGTCTGGTGTATAAAATTTCTTCTAAATTTGATAAAAACAATAATATGTTTTCCTCTGATAAATATATGAATATAAGAAAATGGTTAACTAAAACATATTAAGATTGTAAATTTGGTAAATAATTTTTCCATTGAATCTACCTGTCAACCTCCTGTAGCCGTGAATCTCCTCAATATTGCATGCATATCCTTTTATTTTTGTTACTTTCTATATGTGTAACTCCTGTATGTTTCTCTCTATGCTCTGCAATATCGACCTTTGTTTATTTTCCCCTGTGCCTACAGTCTTTTCCTGTGCATACTGGTCTTCTATACTCTCCTTGTTGCTTGAGTTCCTCTTCTTGTACCTACGCATGTATCACATGCATCATAATTTATCTTCCTGCGCACTTCACAAGTTATCCTCTCCTTCCTTCCTTCTCCTCCTTCCTTTCTACCACACCTTCCCTTTCTATCATGCCTTCCTCTCTTCTCCTCCTTCCCTTTCTGTCGTGCCTCTCCTCCTTACTTCCCACGCGCCTCTCTTCCTTAATTCCCATGCGTATGATGGAGAGTTTTCTGTTCCCCAATTCACTCCCTCCTTTTGGGTGCACCTCTCTCCATCCACTCGCACATGAGATAAGTAGAATAAAGAAACAACATTTTTTTTTTGCTATGCTTCACTCTTCCTCCTCTGTAAAAACGAATTTTATTTCTCCCTTCCAATTCATGTGTAAGGTGTAGTTATCAATAAAATTTGATCCACTTTCCATGCCTAATTCCCAGCAGTTGGCCATAACTCAAAGTTCTATCCTTGATTATATGCGAAATTAATTGAGAGGTAATCGTTTACCAATTGTTTAGTACTGTTCTCATTTCAATTCATTTTAAAACATATTTCTTCTTCTAATTTTCATTAGATAAATAAATTTAATATATATAATTATTTAAACATATAATTCTACTTTTATTTAAATTAGTTTTTCCACATAATAACATAATATACTCAAATTGAGGAACTCTTCGTAAATAATCAATCTTTCCCTTTCAAAAAGAAAATTCCCTTTTTACAATTACGTTCAAACAAATGCATAGCCATAATAACCATTAAAATTTAAACCATTTAATCACCACGAAAATACATTATAATAACTAAGTGGTGTGTGAGATTCCATCATCCTTATTAACGTCTAATGGCTAAAACGACTCTACCTGATCAATGTTCTCGCCTTCATTCTGATTCACCTGTTCCTACGTTCACTTGCATTCGAATTCTCATCAGCAATGACAATCCCCGAATTTCATAATAATGAATTCAAATCATTTCATTTGCATTTAAATTTAAATTTTATTTTCAATTTAAATAGTCATCTAACATAAACATGCAAATCTCATGATTTGATATTTGCAATTAAATAAATGATAAAATCAGTACGTAACAGTAAATAAGAATACCCTTAGCCCGACTTTAGAGGAAGCCTTGTAATATATCATCTATGCCACTACTGAGGAAAGACCAGTATAAGTAAACAGACTAGGATTAGTCTCATCACATTACCATTGTGGGAATAAATATTGATGACACTTTAAGGCATTCAATAATGAATATGACTGCATTTAAATTTAATTGATGTTGGACCTTTTATTGGATAGAATGCATTATCATTGATGGAAAAGAATATAATAAGAGTTGATATGGATATATTAATATGGCTACATTTACTTCTGCATTATGATATATTTCTATGATATAGATCATTTGGTTATATGCTCATGTAATACTCTTAAAGCATAATGGATGAATATAGACGAATCAACAGTAAATGCATTCATATGTGATTGTGGAAAGATTGTATTCTCCATGCTTGTAACCCTATTAGGGAGGGTGAACCATGAGTGAAGTGGTGCCTAAAAACCCCACTTAAGATTTTGCCCCAAGGGCCCAAGGCAGGGATGTGCCATGGAGGGGTGGCAAGTCCACTTAAGTTTTTACTAATCCCAAGGCAAGGGTTGGTCCATGGAGGGGTGGGGGTCCCACTTAAGATTCTGTTGTGGCCATGGAGGGGTGGTAGGCCCTAGGCCACTTTGAAATTTATGGTTCCCTTCTCCTAATAGGATGAGTGTCTTTCTGGGTGTTGCCACTTGCCATGAGTGGAGTATGTAGGTACTAAGCCGCTAGGAAAGGAGGTTTGTGATGAACAACATCTTGAGGTTGGAATGAGGGCTTCAGGGTGGATCCACCTGTTGACACAGTATTTTGCATGTAGCAGCAGTTTCATGAGAAACTTAGCTAAAGGGAGGATGTTGTGCGCTAGCTAAGTGACCTCCGGGATTTTACCGAAGCCGGCTCTTCATTTAGTGGGGGAAGTAAAAGGTGAGGAAGATAGCAGGAATGTAAAATTTACACTACAGGTGATGCGCCAAAGTCTTAGACAAATTTACCAGAGAATAGTGCAAAACGCAAAGGCCCGAACCACTAAATTGCTGTTAGTTAAACTAATTTTCTCAAAAGCACTTGAAACGTAAGAGTACCTTCTATTTTTGCATAACATAATTTTAGCATAACTTTTAGCTAATACATAAGAGTTGAAGTAAACATGGTCTGTATTTATTGAGTTATGAAAAATTACAAAAAACTGAAGAACATGCATTCATACAATAAAAGAAGATAGCGGCACAAACCAATAGTCTCATTAAATGCATAAACAAATAGAAAGGCCGAAATTATTTGGCACAGTTTGGAGTCTTCAAATTCAATAAAGCTATTACAAAGGCCTTCTTCCCAGTGCTCAGGAGTTTTTTGTAAACTTAGCCAACAACTTAATAAAAAGAAACATGGTCGTACATATAGGCCAGTCCACCACCTGAAAGCGTACCAAGAGAAAAAGAAAACCATGAGCAGAGACCGACGACCCAAATTATCTCGAATCGTCACAGCGAATATCAATCGGCCAAGAGCATGCCAATGAAGCCAAGACATAGAATGGAAAAATATGCAGCAGCAAAGGGAGAACACATGGCACCACAGCAAGAAACGCAGTAGCAAGTGAGTACAAAAGTTTAGCAGCATTTCCAAGGTAACTGGCATTGCAACAAATGCCACGTGTCGCTTAGATGGAGCCTAGCAGGGATTCAAAGAAATGCCCAACGAAAAGCTTTGAGAGGGAGCAATGTGGAGCACTCCGAGCAAGGTTAAGAACCAGGTAGGCCCAACTTGGAAAGCAGCTAGAGAAAGCCACCCGGCACACAGACGGAGACCGAAAAAAAGTGAAGCGATATAACAAGCAAAAAGCTTCGAGAGGTAGCCACGTAGAGCGCTCCAAGCACAGTGAGCAGTTGTAAATAAAGGCGCAACCGCAAAGGTAAATATAAAACCGCAAAGGCTTGGTAGTTTTTTGTTGAACAGTTAGGCGAATCACAGGGGCATTTCGTTCGCGTAATGAAGAACCCTAGAAAATTTTGGTTCAACATCCCTAAACTGCTCACAACCTCGAGAGGATGACCTGTAGGCTGGTCCATACTTCATTTGATGGCGCAAAGAGATTTCACAGATTCTCGTGAGCTAGCCCAAGATCAATGATTGCATTGAAAGGCAATCCATCTAATACTTTTGTCTCCAATTCCAATTGGAAAAAGAGCTGCGCTAGCTGATGCACGATTCCCTCTATTTCTTCGGTGGTCGGAGATTGATCAAAAGATTGGAAGACAGAAAGGTCATGCTTCTTTTCTTCAATCATTGCAACAATGTGCTCCACACCGCTACTGCTTGATCTCTAATGAAGGGCAAAGGAAGGCCTCTCTAAGTCAAATGGGAAAATTTCACCCGCATATCACTTATGACCTGGTTCAACCGAGACCTGCATTCTGCTACCTGTTGAACAGCCTCGTGTATAGAGATGAGGACACTTGCGCCCATGACTTCCGTCATTCGATCATTGATGCCCATGCTACTCAATGCTTCATTGGAAGCTGTATACAATGTGCCCAATAAGATTCTAGCCTCTGAAACTTTGTCAGAAGTTAACTCCTAAACTTGATGTATTGATTCACTCACTGTTCCACAAAGGCTAGCCTCTTGTGCCATAAATTTTAAGGTGGGTTGAAGAGTAAGGCATAGAGCCTTCACCTTATCCCTGTATGATGCATATAACTCTTTGGCAATAACCAACGAGTTTATCTAGGGTGCAAGAGGTTGAGCCTTTAGGGTAGCCAATTCTACCTCTTTGTTGCTCAAATTTGTCTTTAGTTCTGACAAGTTTCTGTCTAATGTAGACATCTGCTCCTCAGAGTGAAAAATTCTTTTTCTTTCTCACTCAAGGCCAAGTCGCTCTACTTTGCTCTTTGTGTTTCTAGCTCTAGATTGGCATTCATTTCATTGATCTCGACATTGGTGTTCTGTCGGAGTTCCTTCATTCCCTCAGTTAGCAGGTCAGACTTAGCGCGGAGTTTCTCCTCATTTGTTCGACTTTGCTCGACCTCCTGCTGGAGAGTTGGAATGATCTCTACGCTCAAATCTTGCAACTCTTGTATTTGAATTTCGAAGGCACTCCTCTCCTTCTCCAATCACTTTATTTCGTTCTCCTGGGCTTTAAACTTGTTTACCTAGATGTCAACCTTGCCCTTGAGCTCTGTTATCTGATCATCCCTTTTCTTCATTTGGCGGTTAAGCTTGAGATAATCAATAGTCACTATTTTTAGGGTCTCCTCCATCCACTCAACCTTATCTTGTGGCTAGGCCTGCTGCAAGTCCAAACCAATAGCATTCACGGAATAATCACTCGGTAGCATTTCTCCTACCAGCTTGATCACATTAGAAGTGATTTTTGCAAACATCAAGGAATTCTGACTTTCATTGAATACGGTTTGTAAGTGGGGTTCCGCCTACCTGGTTGTGTATTTCTGTCTTCTTTTGTTAATCCGGTTGGCGCGGGTGCTCTTATTTGCATCAACCTGCAAGAAATATTCCTGGGTAGGGATACCCAGGCCACCGACAAAAGGGTACTCCCGAGGGATGGACAACAGGAAAGACAACGTACTCAATGCATCAGAAGTCTTGTTGGCCCTTGCTATAATAGCCGGGGAGAATGGCGGAATGAATTGGCCACTCGAAGGAGATGAAAACGAGGTGTAAGGGAAAAATGGAGATGCACCAATTGCAAGGCTGGGCCTTGGAGATAAAAATTGTTGGTCCGTGGGACTAGTACTTACACCAAATTACGTTCTGGGCAGGGGATGGAAAGCGGAGGATAAAGGTGGGAAACTAGGAGGGGCAAGACTGGACTGCCCGAGAAATCTAGCGGCAAAGAGAATTGGAACAGATGAAAAAGCAAGGGCTGGTGAGGAAGAAACTAGAGACATGGAAGAGAGAGAAGAGGGAGGAAAAGTTACTTGAGGCTCATGCGGAGTTGCAGATGTTTCGATCGATTCCTCCATCAACTGCTCTTCCTCCTCACCGGCTTCTTCGGTTCATTGTCGCTTTTCCTCCGAGGGATCATCAAGGTCAAGAATGACCCGCCTCCGTCTATTGGTAGTCCTCACCTGATTTCACATTGATTTAGAGGAGCCAGATGGCTCTGAAGCTTGCGCATGTGGATCCTCTTCTTGTGCACGCTATTTACCAGTATCCCTCTCGTGCATTGGGTTCTCGACAACGGTGGGGGAATTTTGAGTTACTTCCTCCCCAGGCTCTATGGCAATCTCTTCTCTTCAATACTGTTGCATGGATGCCGAACGGTTCAGAGACCTTTCCACATCCGGATGCTCATTCCCTCAAATATCATCAAATCTTTCATCGAGGGCTACCTCCTCATAAAGCTTGCCAGTTGCCAGAGTCTCCTACCAATATATCCAGAAGTCTCGAATCTTCTCAGATGTATAATTGAGCTTAGTCAATTGAGTGCACGGGGACGGGTTGATTTTCTGCTTTGGGTTGGCCTTCCCTGTGATGAAATAAAAATTCAGCCACAGTTGATGATTATCATCAGTAGGAAAATACTCAAGGCCTACATATCTACTTAAATTACCCTCCTTGGCATTTCTCTGAAGGTCCCAGAATGGTCAAGGTGAATGTGAGACTTTGATACCAACCTTTGAAAAATTATTTTCAGGGTTGTAATGCCAGGTATCTTCTATCAACACCAACCCGAGATGGCCCAACTTTGAAAGTAGAACCTCTGAAGTATCAATCTTCAGAGTCCTCTACTTGATCAATGACATAGATCCAAAAATAATTGGCAGCACCAAATAGGCGGTCAAATGCTTTCCTCCCCAGTAATCATTGTCAATATTACACAGCTACCTCATGGTTTCTAGGGCCAACACACTGTTGGAAAGAAAATGGGGGAGCCGAAAGGTTTCCCAGATGAAACCTCACATGCAGAGTATGGTGAAATCCATGCCAAAGAACCAGTCACAGGGCAGAACCTGCTTCCCCAACCAGGACTTATGTTGGGGTGATATGCGTTCGGTCATATTGATGCCAGCTCCATCCAAAGGCCGCAGAGTTGGGACTAGGAACCAATCTGAAAATGCATTGAAATCAAAAGTTTTTGACATGATAGGAGTCGATGTCGAGACAGGTTTTCTCAATCCGCCCTCGTAAAAAATGGTTAGAGACATAAATGTTGAAAAATAATCCGATTCTGATGTAGAATCAAGTAAGCCAAGAAAGAGGGATACCTGAATCTAGAGCCGGCCTGGAATTCCTGTAGCTGCTGCCAAATTCCATCACTGATAACTCTTGCAAAATCTAGGAGCGGAGCCTCATAATTCCTCTTCAGCATAAAGCTGAGGCACATTTGAAACTCAAAAACGTGTTTGTCCTAATCCAGACCACACACCAACGCCAACATAGAAGCAATAGAAGAAGACCCAACTTTAAGAGCCTTCAAATTAAAAGAGAATTTGGGCGGTGCAGTATTACTAGTTGGCTGATTGATCTCGGAGCGATAAAATTGTTGCACCTTTTGGAGCTCTCCCCACTTTTTCTGCATTCTTTTCACTTCAAAAATCTCAATCTCCTGGGTCAAGGGAAGGGAGACGCACAACATATCTTGAATAGCTTCAGGGCTAATGACTACCCTAAAATTTTTGCCGCTGATCACTCCAGTATCTGCATCAAAGCGTGCCACGCATGCTGCCACAATTTCTGGGCACAGGTGCACCAGAGGAGCCATGTACTGTGGAAGCCCACAAAATCACAGATGCTTATTGAAAGAGTCTGTTACATGCTTCATTTTTTTGCATGTGGCTTCCCTAAGGCTTTTAGGATTGTGGGATAGCTCAGGATCAAAGACGTTATCCCAATCTTTTATGATCAAAGTCTGATCTCTGTGAGGAAATATGTTTAGTATTGTTTGGTCCACTGGATGGGTGAACGACCAGCATGGCTTTGTGGGGATGCCAGGAGTAGCATAAGACTCCTAGTCGTAGAGCTACACGCAGAGCGTCCTTTTCATTTGCTCGCTTAGACTTGCTGGAGCCAGGGTCTGCATTGGGTTCTCTATAATTTCAGGCATGTTTGGTATTTGCAAGAACTTTTCTGCAAACTTTGCAAATGACTTAGATTTTTCCTGAAAATTTCTTTCCTCTTGCGAATTCCTTAGTTGCTTAATCCTTAGGTAACTCCTTGCAATAAATTTATTTCTACATGCCTTAACCTTCCTTTTCGATCCTTGAAAAAAGCGACCGAAAAGGATACGTGTCAGCCATTCATACCAAGTTGCCATTATGCATCGCCAGCTTTTCATACGTGCGAAAGGATCGCCAACCAGCCAAATTTCTCCAGCATTTAAGAGGAAATCTCTTATGTGTGACAAAATCTGATTTTTCTTGAAAGACCAACCAAGGAAATCTTGCAAAAATACTTTTGCAAGTTTTATGCATTTACTGATTTCATTGAACGTACCTGGGTGCATCGCCCAACAGCCTTTTGAAATGATTTTTCCTTGATTTGGATGGGACAATAGCCCTTTGTGTTGACACCTGGCCTATCTGTAATGAATGTGGCGTCTTAATAGAACAAGTTGCAACTGTACTTGCATATTCCCATCACCTCACACGCTACAACACTGAAAACTGCGACAATGTGACACACTTTGGCTCAGTCATAATTATGGCTTTCCTCGGATGATAAACCTTAGCCAGTCTATAAATAAGACCCTTGGAAGCATAGCAAATCACCAAATTTTCTAGCATTCCCAGCTTAGCAAGCTTTCTGCAGTTACTTAGCAATTGCATTTTTCTAGCTAGAAAAGTAAACAACATGGAAACACCAGTAAGACTCATTTGCAAGAAGACTCAAGCTACCTTCTTAGGAAAAATTAGATGTAGGTGCTTAAAGCACATGACAGGTGTGAAGAACTTGTTGTATGTGAAGGAAATCAAGTGGATCTTGGGGAAAGACTACGTGGAGTATGAGGAGTAGTATTGGGTGAATACTAGCATTTGCTCCCACTTTGTCGCCTCGCTACTGGACATTAGCATTTTCAAACGCAAAATCTTAAAGCTGACAAAGTGGGTCTTCCCTCGACACTACCTCAAAGGCCTAGAGCAGATTGTGCACGCAGCTCAATTTGATCGTGGGATTCCCTCAGTTCGTAACATTTGCCTGCAGCAACTGCATGAGGGAATTGTTCCAACCAGGCCCTTCCTCTTCGGCTTCGAGCTAGAAACTCATGAGGAGCATCGCGCCAAGGTCTGTGCCGGCTGCTACTTCCTCATGCATGTGCACTACATTGAACCATTCCAAAATCTTCAGTGGTACGAAGGTTTTGAAAGAGTGGTGTTTTCCGATCTCATGCCACCTACTGCTATGATTGCTGGTCCTTCCCACAGATGACTTGAGAATGAAAATAATCTCAATTTTTTCTTTTTAACCTTACAAGCTCCGCTCTATAGCGGATATATGTAAATATTGATACAAGGCCTCTGCCCCCCCCATCCCCCCCACAAATATAATGTAAATCTTTGGCTCTATGAATATAATATTTGTCTTTTCAGAAAACTTAGCCCATTTACAATATTTTCTTCTATTTTCATGCATTATTTCTGCTATTACGAAGCACTGAGAATAACCAAAACTTAAAGCAGGAAAAATTAATTACATATTTACAATTTACACGGCCTTCGCACAGGAAAAACTAATTAAATCTTTTAAGATGTATCCCATTAACTGGAATACTGAGGGGGTTACCTTCTTCGTCTTCCAACTCAAAAGAGTTGAACTATTTGCACTGGGTAATTTTGAAAGGTCCTTCCTAGAGGCTGTCAAACTTACTGTACTGATCGGGCTTTGCTCCGCGCTCATTGAACTTGAGCACTAAATCCGCGCATTGTAACCATTGATCCGACGCCTTTTTGTCAAACCATTTCTTAACCACCTACTGGTGGCTGTTCATCGCCTCAAGGGCGTGCTCTTTTTTTTCTTGTACCTTGAGTAACTTAGAAAATCTCACCTCCATTGCTCCGTTTTGCTCAATTTCTAGAGATTTAAGCAGTTGCAGGGCAGGAATTTTCGTGGCAATAGGCAACAAGGCCTCCTTGGCATACACCATCTCATAAGGAGATGTCTTTAGTATCTTCTTGGGTGTGATTCGGTCTTCCCACAGTGTTGTCTGGAGGTTCCTATGCCATTCTTTCTGGTGTTTAGAGCCTATTTTCTTTATTAACCTGATGAGGTTTTTGTTGGTAGACTCTGCGAGGCCATTTCCTTGGGGGTAATAATTAGAAGAGGTTTTCAAGAAAACCCCATATTTTAATGCAAACTGGCTCATCTTTGAGCCGAGAAATGCTTTAGCATTGTCAGAAATGATTGTTTTAGGTGGGCCAAATCTGGCTACCAACTCCTCTAAGAAATTAAAAATCTCCACCTCTATAGCATTTTTTAATGGCATTGCCTCTTCCCAGCTGGTGAAGTAATCCGTAGCTGTCAAAATCCACTTATGTTCGGCTGAAGAGAAAGGGATAATCATCCCAATGAAATCTAAGCCCCATTGAGCAAAAGGTTCTTCAACTACTATAGGCCTTAAAGGCATAGCAACATTCTTTCTCCTCTCGACATGAAATTGACATTCATTGCAAGACCTAATTAGTAAAAATACATCGTTGAAGAGTGTTGGCCAAAAATGACCAGCACATATAACGTTAATTGTTGTGGTTCTTGCAAAAAAATGTCCTCTGACCGAGCTATTGTGATATTGATCTAATAATCTCTTGGCCTGCTCCTCGTTTACACACCTCAGCAGGACAACATTAAAATTTCTTTTGAACAGGACGCCCTCCAGGAGAACATAATTACTATTTTGCAAACGATAGAAACGGCTTTTGAAAGAAGGTAGATTGATCGGATACCTTCCTGTCTGCATGAATTTTATTCTATCTACCAGCTAGTCACTCTGAGAAGTTTCTTCGTTCAAAAGCATAGGTTCCAGAGCCTCAAGTTCTGTCATTGTTTCATAGTTTTTCGTGAGATACTTACACAGTCCCTTTCCTTTGATAGTCTTGACGAGTCTGACTTCAATATCATATTCTAGGATCTTAGTGATCCAATTAGCTCTTTTCTCTGTGATTTCTCCCTCCATGACATACTCCTGCACACTAGGATGTGATACATAGACAATCACCTTGTTATATGATATCAAATGTCGGAACTTCTTAAGCCCTTTAACAATGGCAAAGGCCTGCTTTTCTACAAAGTTGTACTTTACTTTGTACTCTTTCAAGGATTGTGAATAGAAAGCAACAAGGGACTCCCTTTTCTCTTCATCATTCTTTTGCATAAGCACTGTAGCAATACTATTTCCACCACCAAAAACATACATAATAAAATCTTTTGACAGGTCGGGGTTTACCAACACAGGAGCGGAAGAAATAGCCTCCTTTATAAGCTTGAAAGCTTTTCTGGCCTCTACCGTCCATTTGAAAATCTAGTCCTTCTTTAGCATCAAAGTAATAGGCCAAACGGTCCCTGCGGAATCTGTAATGAATCGACTAATAAAGTTGACCTTACCCAGGAAAGACTGCACACCTTTTTTGTTAACAGGTAACGAAAGTTTCTGAATCGCATCAATTATTTTTGGATCAATGGCAATGCCTTCCTTAGAGACAACATATCCCAATAGTTTCCCCTGGGGAACTCCAAACACACATTTTTTCGGATTTAAAGAAATCTCGAATTCCTGGCACTTCTGGAAGACAAGCTCCAAATGATCAAAGTAATCATCAGCAAATTTTGAAAATACTGTCAAATCATCTAGATAGATGAGTATAATCTTGTGGATCGAATCCTTAAAAGCAATGTCCATGGCTCTCTGAAAAGTGGCTCTGGTGTTTGAGAGCCCAAAATGAATTTTAGCATATGCATAAGTCCCCCACTTCATGGTGAATGTTGTCTTGTGTTTGTCTTCCTCTTTTACTCGAATCTGGTTGTAGCCCGAAAAATCGTCCAACATTGAAAACATTTCGGAGCCAGCTACAGTTTGCAGAATTACCTCCATTGAAGGTAGGGGTAATGATCTTTTAAGGATTCTCTATTTAGGTCTCAGAAGTCTACACACAAGCATATGTCCCCATTTTTCTTTTGGACTGGCACCAGGTTTGACACCCAAGTGTTGTGGTTTGATTGGGAACACTATTCGGGATGCGATCAACTTATTTAACTCTTGTGACATGAGAGACTCAATATTTGGGTTCATAGGTCTCTACCTTTGATGGACTAGCTTCTCCCCTTCTGATAACTCAATTGTATGCTCGATGATCCTAAGATCATATCCCTTAAGATCATCATATGACCAGGCTACTACACTCGGATATTCTTCACAGAAATGCCTTAGTCTGTCCTTATTCTTCTAAGACACTTCTTTCTCGACTTTGAGCTTTTTGTTTTCCCCAATATGCAAATCAGTGTAATCACCTTTGTCAGCCACAAGCTTCCTTTTGTCTCTCGCCGCATCCTCAAAATAAAAAAGGCTCTCTAGAGTGACTAGCCCTCTCGGAAGCTTATTTGATTTTAACTAGATGATTTGATCCCCATAAGCTTCGGTGATCTTTGGTTGTAGTTGATCAGAAAATTCACCAGATGACTCGAGGAATGATGCAATATGAGCATCGCTATCAAACACCTGCCAATCTTGATTGTTATCTGGAACAACGGGTCTTATAATCACCTTCACCGCATGCTTATTTCTCAATAATTCAGAGGCTGACTCGAACTGAGCCCCGACAGTTGCCATTCTGTCGGCTTCAGAATTCATCTCCCTAGGAATAGCCTGAATATTGAAAGCCTCAAATTTGTTAATCAGATCCCAGACCCTATGTCGATAGGATCGCATATGGATATTCTCTGCAGCAGAAGTTCCATGAATTTGGTTGACCACCAGCTCCGAATCTTCGAACACACTTATTTTCTTTGCACCCATCTGTTCTGCAAGGCTTAAACCATGGACAAGACGCCCATATTCCGCTTCATTGTTTGAGCATGCAAATTGGAAATGATACGACCTCAAGGTCTTTTCGTCGGAAGGGGATATCAAAAAAATTCCCACTCTAGCTCCCACTCTACATCTTGCACCATCAAAGTACAAAGTCCATATTTCTGAAGATAGTTCACCCCTAGGCTCCTTAGTAACTTTGGGCATAATTTTCTATTCTTCATGTATAACATAGGTTCCAAGGCCAGTTGCATGGTAATTCCCAAAAGGGTCTGTATCAATGAACTCTTTCAAAAAAAATTCTTCGTCCTCTGTCCGGGAACTAGTAGCCTCCTCTTCTTCAAGAAATTCCACATTGAACCTTTCTTCCCGAGTGATTGAAGTATGTGTTGCTTCAAAATTGAGCAGGGCCTCGTCAACAACATGTTCAGAATGCAAATTTTCCGATAATACTTTCATCTTGGCTCCATGTTTGGTCCTTAGAATCAGGTGCGACCAGTCCAATGCTAGATATCCTCTGACATTTGCCGTGAATTCCCAGGATAAAAAAATCTTGAATAGAGGAGGAATATCAATGAGTACAGTATCTTGATTTACAGTGATACTCGGGCAAACAAACAAAGTTATAGGAAAACCCTTGATTATTCCGATAGTATCAACCTTATTTCCATCTAGCTGCATGACTCCTTTGTTCAGAGGCTCATATTTTAAACCCAAAACATCAACTACTTGCTTTGGCATGACAGTGGTGCTAGCACCAGAGTCGATCATACAATTATGTAACAACTTGTCACCAATAATAAGTGTTAGAAAGAAAGGTTTAGGTTTAGGCTTACTTTCCTTTCCAGACTCGAGCTTCTCCTCCGATTGAATTGTTAGCACTTTATCCAGGTCGGGCCTGGATACTTTCTCCTCATTAGATTGAGTAGGAAACTTCGCATCCTCTTTTCCTGACAAAGCCTTTTGCAATAGTACCTTCTGCTCCAGAATAGCTAGGACATCCCATAGAGAAGCGTTGGTAGATGACTTCTTGAGTTGTTCCACCATGTTGAATTGCGCTCTCAACTGGTGAGTCGCGATAGCTTTTTCTTTAGGTTTCGTAGTTGACATTGGCTTTGCAGTTGACACGTCCCGCTGTTTGGCAACAACAGGGGTGATTGATGGAGCTTTGGCCTTTGAAGGAAGTGGACTCAGAGAGCTAGGAATAACAACCTTAGACTGTGGTGGGATGGGAAATGGGCCCGCCGCTAGGTTAGGCACCGGTTGCGTTGAAGGATTGGTAGGCAAGGCTATGAACTCCCTAGTGAATCTACACTTTGAATGCGTGTTGTAGTCAGATTGCACTCGAGGCACTCTATCTATTGAGATGTCATTTGGAAACATTGACTCTTCTCCCTCCATCCAAGAAAAGAGAGCCTCGTCTGGGACAATGTCCGATTCTTGCTAAATGGATATCCCTTGCATTTGAGCGGCAAGGACAACATTGTCCATCTGTTGAGAGGCGTATGATGGATTACTGGGGTCTGGTGTGGTGCCTTGGCTACGCTGGTCAGCGATCTTTTGTTGCAAGTTTCTCTACAGATAATTTCTTGGCATGTGTGCATCATTGCAAGGAAAGCACCATGAATTAGCATCTTCAGCTAAGTTCTTTTGCCCAGCCACCAGATCCTTATTTGAACTAGGATGAATGGTTTGCATCGGCAAGGTTACCAAAACTATCTGGTTACTTGGCTGAGCAGAGGTATTTCCATGTGACCTATCCTGCCATTGATTTGATTGGTATGGGGCTTTTCCACTTTCGTAATTCTGGTAAGCCAGTTTTCGATAGCTATATTGCTATCGTTTTATAGTAGTTAACTCATTAGTCATGGCTCGCATCTATTTTCTCATCTCATTCATCTTAGCGGCCAAGGGATTAGGCACAGGAGCTGCTATCAGAGCTGCCATCGGAGCTGTGCTCAGAGCATTTTTGGGATAAACATATATAGATTGGGGTGGAGCAGTAGGCACACTAGTGGAAGGAACTTCAGCCTCCATAGTGTTGCATTCGGGAAACAATGGCATTATCAGTCTCAGTGCCAACTTTCCAGTGGCGATCAGGTTATTTTCCGCAGTGACAACCAAGGCATAAGCATTGGGTAGAGTCTCTCCACCAAGAGCTTGTAACATCATAGAGATGTCGGCATTGATCGACTTTAGGTAGAACACAAATGCCAGATCTGGAGGTGGTCGGCTGCAACTAGGCACTCTCTGCCAGGTCAAATGGAACCTCGCATTGAAATCGGGCAGAGCTTTGTGAGGAGCTCGCTTTATATTTGCCAGTTGATGGTACAACAATGATCTATCATCAACATTGGAGAGATGTTCATAAAACAGAGTTTCGAGCTGGTCCCAAGTTGTAATAGTACTAGCCTCGAGAGTCTGGTACTAGTTTAGCACCTTTCCTCGAAAGGAGGCGGCGAGCAACCTAAGAGCTACATTTTCATTTGATACGCCATGTACCAGGCATACATCTGCTACATCTTGCAGATGCTTTGTTGATGTCTTTGACTCATCCCCAAAATACTTAGGGATAACTTTTTGGGCAGATGTCGGGATGGGAGCCCATGCTGCAAGGGGCACAGGTGCAACTAAAGGACTGCTAGAGTCCCAGGCCACATAGTTTCTAGCAACAGTAGCCATAGGATTAGTCAGAGCAGGCGACAGTGGAGTAGAAGGTGACGGGGGAGACGAAGGAGGTGAAGGGCTGCCGACGACCTCTCGTGTACACAGAGACTAATGGTGGTACAAGCTGGCCAAGGACTCTTGCAGTCTGCGACCTTGTTACAGGCCAATGGATCATACACACTTATAAAAACAGGCGAATGTGCTAGTTCGCAGTCCCACCAGGCATGCCAGAAAAAAGAACTATTGATGCAGTATTTTGCATGTAGCAGCAGTCTCATGGGAAACTTAGCTAATGGGGGACATTGTGCACTAGCTGAGTGACCTTCGAGATTTTACTGAAGCCAGCTCTTCATTTAGTGGGGGAAGTAAAAGGTGAGGAAGATAGCAGGAATGTAAAATTTACACTATAGGCGATGCGCCAAAGTCTTAGACCAATTTACTAGAGCACAGTGTAGAACGCAAAGGCCCAAACCACTAAATTGTTGTTAGCTAAACTAATTTTCTTAAAAGCACTTGAAATGTAAGAGTACCTTCTATTTTTGCATAACATAATTTCAGCATAACTTTTAGCTAACACAAAAGAGTTGAAGTAAACATGGTCTGTATTTATTGAGTTATGAAAAATTACAGAAAATTGAAGAACAGGCATTCATACAATAAAAGAAGATAGCGACATAGACCAATAGTCTCATTAAATGAATAAACAAACAGAAAGGCCGAAATTATTTGGCACAGTCTGGAGCCTTCAAATTCAATAAAGCTATTACAAAGGCCTTCTTCCCAATGCTCGTGAGTTTTTTGGAAACTTAACCAACAACCTAATCAAAAGAAACATGGTCGTACATATAGGTCAGTCCACCGCCTGAAAGCATACCAAGATAAAAAGCAAACCACGAGCAGAGACCGACGACCAAGATTATCTCGAGCCGTCATAGCGAACATTAATCGGCCAAGAACATGCCAGCGAAGCCACGAAATAGAATAGAAAAACATGTAGCAACAAAGGGAGAACACGCGACACCACAACAAGAAACGTGGCAGCAGGTGAGTACAAAAGTTCAGCAGTGTTTCGAAGGTAACTGACACTACAACAAATGCCATGTGTCGCTCAGACAGAGCCTGGCAGGGATTCGAAGAAACGCCCAACAAAAAGCTTCTAGAGGGAGCCACGTGGAGCGCTCCGAGCAAGATTAAAAACTAGGCGGGCCCAACTTGGAAAGTAGCTAGAGAAAGCCATGCGGCACGCAGATGGAGACCGGAAAAAAGTGAAGTGATATAACAAGCAAAAAGCTTCGAGAGGAAGCCACGTGGAGTGCTCCGAGCACAGTGAGCAGTTGTAAATAAAGGTGCAACCGCAAAGGTAAATATAAAACCGCAAAGGCTTGGCAGTTTTTTGTTGAACACCACCTATGGCACTCCTCATATGTATACATAATTTCATTATGATTATGTCTTATTTGGGTACTAGATATTAATGCTAACATATAGATATGTGGAAATGTATGCATATGGTGAATGTAGGTATTAGTCCAAGGTTACCCTATTGTAGAAGGCCATCTGGTAGGGAGATAGAAATCAAAATTCCCTAGCCAATAAACAACTTTTAGAACAAGACAGGTAAGGGACATTACAAAGAGAGAGAGGGAGAGTGGGAAGGAGAGAGAGGGAGAGAGAGAGAGGGGGAAAGAGAGGGAGAGTGGGCGAGAGGGAGAGGGAGAGTGGGAGAGAGAGAAAGACTTGAGAGGGAGAGAGGGAGAGAGGGAGAGAGAGAGAGGGGGAGAGAGAGACAAAGAGAGAGGTGTTGGGAAAATGTGTCTCAACCTTGCAATTATATGTGGTTGATTGTTGATAGGATGTATAATTATATATATTTCCTAGTTACTTTGATAGGTGTATACAATATTAGCACAAAGTGAAATGTGAGCACGTTAACCTTTTCAAGAAACTTCTAGGATGGCCGACATAGATTAGATAAATGATACATTATAAATTTGGACCGTTTGTTATTAGGTTTTAGATCTAATGGCATATATTTTGTTGACCTATCTTTCCCTAGAATGTAACTCTATTTAATGAGGGTATTGTATTATGACTATGATAGAGATTGTGATGATTTCTAAGAGTCTGATAGTGGTCGTGTTGTCTCTTAATCTTTGAGTGGTGATACTCCTATGAGAAGCTTGCTCTGTAAGTATATTGTAATATTTTTTATTTACTGAATAATATATTGGGTGACCTTTGGAGTGTGGGGTTTTTCTCCCGAAAGGGTTTTCCCCACGTAAATCACTATGTCATGGTATACATGATATTTATGTTTATTTTTGCTTAAGTTTCTATAATTGTTAAATATTTGTAAATTTTTTATATTATTCTCCTCTCAAGTTTAGTGTAGGAAGTTTTTCCTCTACCTTAGCTTCCTTACAAGTGGTGTCAGAGCTTGATCACCTTTGGTTTCAGTTGTGGGTTGTTGTGTTTTTTGAACTAATCCAGATTTGAGTGGGAGCTTGTGCAGAAGACACTTTGTGATCTTGTTGTAATAATTTTTAGATGGCAAGTTCATAAGGGAGAATAGAGGTGGAGAATTTTTGTGGAAATAATTTTGAGATGTGGAAGCTAAAGATTGAGGATCTGTTGATAGATTGAGATCTATGGGATGTTGTTGATAAGAATGTTTCAAGGCCTACAAATCCTACTCAGGCTACTCAATATGATGTTATGGACCATAAAGCTAAGGGTCTAATCAGATTATGCTTGGTGGACTATCTTAATTAATGTTCATGAAGAGACCTCTGCACATAAACTATGGAAGAAGCTTGGTGAGATGTATCAAGACAAATCTTTAGTGAACAATATTTTCTTGAGGAAGAGGTTGTATTCCTTGGGAATGGAATAGGGTGGATGAATTACAGACCACCTAGAAGCATTCAATATGTTGGTGGCTCAGTTGGCATCAGTTGGTGTTAAAATGGAATAGGAAGAGAAATGTCAGATCCTGCTTTGTTCTTTGCCTAATTCATGGGATTCTCTTGTTATGGCTATTGGGAGTACTTCTATTATTTTGAAGACTGAAGATGTGGTGGGTTCTTTTTTTTCTGAAGAGATGAGGAGGAAGGTATCCATCAATTGCAAGGAGGCCCTGAATGTTTGTGGAAGACCTAAGGAAAAAGGCAACAAGAATGAGAAGCATGAAAAATCCAAGTCATTGGGGAGATCTAAATTTCCTAGAAAGTCCAAAGTTATTTGTTGGAACTGTGGTAAGCTTGGACATGTTTGTAAGGAATGACAAGAAGAAAATAAGAAGAAAAAGAAGAAATTTGATTTTTATTCTGAGTTCGAGAAGGAAGATGATGACACATTCATTGCAGCTTTGGCAACTCGTGTAGGTAATGATGCATGGTTAATTGACTCTGGTGCATCTTTCTATATGAACTTTAATAGAGATTGGTTTTCTGAATATGAAGAATTTGATGGAGGTAAGGTGTACTTGGGGGGTGATGATTCTCATTTAGAAATTGTTGGCCGTGGTAAAGTTAAAATCAGGTTTCCTGATGGTAGAATAAAAATAATTAATGGCGTGTTGTATATCCCTGGATTAGCACAAAATTTGTTATCCGGGAGAAAACTAATAGATGCGGGTGTGTAGGTAGTATTTTTTGATGTAGGATGCAATATGGTTAGAGGTGCTATGGTGATTGCTAGAGGTGTTAGATATGGCACATTATATAAGCTGGATGCATGCACTATTGAGTGCAATAGTACTTTGGTGAAAAAAAAGTATGTGGAAGAAGTGAGGGTTTCACCTGCAGTAGATGGTCATGGATTTTGGGTAACCAAGGGTGCTTTTTCTTCTGAAACAAAGTTACCTATAGAGAAAAATATGTTATGGTACTAGAGACTTGGCCACATTGGAGAAAAGGGTCTAAAGACCTTGAAAAATAAAAACCTTGTTGAAGGTCTATATGATTGTAATCTTGAATTTGATTTATGTGAGCATTGAATTTATGGAAAACAAAACCGTGTTTAGTTTTACTCGAGTTCTCATAAATCTTCTGGTGTATTGGATCTTATTCATTCTGATGTGTTTGGTCCTATAGATGTTCCTTTGATTTGTAAATCCACATATTATATTTCATTTATTGATGATTATAGTAGAAGGACATGGGTATATTTCTTAAAGAGTAAATCTATTTTTTCAGTCAATTTAAAGAATTTAAAGCAATGGTTGAGTTGCAGACTGGAAAACAAATATTTTTTTTGAGAACTAATAATGGTGGTGAATTTTTCTCTAATGATATTGATAAATTTTACAAAGATTGTGGTATTCATAGACAGAAGACAACTCCATATTATCCATAATAGAATGGAGTTGCATGAAGAATGAATAGGACACTGATGGAGAAGGCTAGGAGTATGTTGAGTGGTGCTATTCTAGAACAAAGGTTTTGGGTTGAAGCTATTGCTATTGCCTGTTACCTAATTAATAGGTCTCCTACATCAACTCTTATTGATAAGACACCTATAGAGGCATGGTCAGGTTGCAAGCATTCATTGAGACATCTTAGATTTTTTGGTTGCGAGGCATATGCACATGTGCCAAAGGAGAAGCAAACAAAGTTGGAGAACAAGGCTATGAAATGTATCTTCATTAGATACAGTTATGGTGTGAAAGGATACAAGCTTTGGGAACCTATTGCAGAGAAGGTAATACATAGTAGAAGTCTGATTTTTAGAGAAACTAATTCTTGTTTTGTTACATTGTAGCCAGAAAAAAGTAAACAAGAAGATGTGATTCAATTTCCTCCTACACCTGAGAAAGTTGAATCGAGGCCCAAGGATAGACAAGAAGTTGAGTAGAGCTCATCTAGCTCTGGATCTTCAGAAGAGGAGGAAGAACCTCAAAGTCAACTTGTTTGTAGGTCTACAAGACATAGACAACCACCTGAAAGGTATTCACTTGATGATTGGAGATGTATTTTTGCTTTGAATACTAACATGGATGAACCCAAATTTGTAGAAGAGGCACTAGGTATGAATGATGTAGAATCTTGGAAGATTGCTATGGATGAAGAAATTACATCTTTAAAAAAAGAATGATACATGGGATCTTGTAACATCTCCTGAAGGACAAAAACCTATTGGTTGTAAATGGGTGTTCAAGAAAAAGATTGGTTCAAATGGAAGTATTGAGAAATACAAAGCAAGGTTGGTTGTGAAGGTTTACTCTCAAGTTGAGGGTGTTGATTATGGTGAGATATTTTCTCCTGTTGTAAAAATGACATCCATTAGATTTTTATTTTCTATTTTTGCTACTTTTGATTTAGAGGTTGAGCAAATGGATGTGAAATTGATTTCCTTCATGGTGATTTGGAGGAGGATATTTATATGACACAACCAAAGCACTACATGGTGAAATGTAAAAGTAAATTGGTTTTCAAATTGAAGAAATCTTTGTATGGCTTAAAACAGAGTCCTATGATGTGGTACCAAAAATTTGACACATATGTATTGAGTTTGGGATTTGAGCATTCTAAATCAGATCATTGTGTTTATTATAAAACTAATGGTGATCATTTCCTATTTATTGCATTATATGTTGATGATATGTTATTTATTGGAAAAGGGAAAGGTATGATTTCATAATTGAAATCTCAATTTGCTGCTAAATTTGAAATGAAAATCTTGGTGCAGCTAAACACATTCTTGGGATGGAAATTAAAAGAGATAGAGTGAATAGGAAGCTATGGCTTGGCCAAAGTAAGTATGAGAATTCAATTTTACAAGATATGCAAGATTGTAGACCATTGTGTGTTCCTGTTTTAGTTGGAACAAAGTTATCTATTTCAGATTGTCCAACATCCTCATCAAAGTGTAGTTGGAAGTTTTATGTATGCTATGGTTTGTACTAGACCAGACATTTCCCAAGCAGTGGGAGTTCTTTCCAGATATATGTCGAATCATGGTAGATTTCATTGGGATGCAGTTAAAAGGGTCTTCAAATATTTACATGGTACTTTAGATTATTCCTTGTGTTATCATAGTAATGTGTCTGAAGACAAGATTTCACTTGATATTCATGGTTATGTGGATTCAAACTGGGCCAGTGATATTGATAGCAGACGATCCACGAGTGCTTATGTGTTTACATTATTTGGTGGTGCAATCAGTTGGATGAGTAAGTGGCAAGATGTGGTTGCTTTATCCACTACTGAAGAAAAGTATATGGTAGCTACTCATTCTTGTAAAAAAGACATTTGGCTTAACAAACCATGTTCAGATATTAGAATAAAACAAGGTGCAGTGACAATTTATTGCGACATTCAGAGTGCAATATGTCTAGCCAAGAACCCAACATTTCACGCCAAGAACAAGAAAATTGATGTACAATATCATTTTGTTTGAGATATGGTCAAAGATGGCAGGGTGAAGCTGGTTAAGGTAGAGACTTTGATGAATGTTGTTGATTCTTTAACTAAGCATGTGAGCACAAAGAAGTTCAAGAGCACAGAGAAGTTCAGATGGTGTTAAGAGACTATGGGCCTTTAGGCCCCTAACAATTAAAGAGATGATGTTTACACCCTCATCTTGCTTTTGCAAGGTGTTTGACAAGTGGGAGATTTATTGAGAAAATATGTCTCAACCTTGAAATTATATGCAGTTTATTGTTGATAGGATGTATATATATTTATATATTTATGTTTCTTAGTTACACCAATAGGTGTACAATGGCAACACAGAGCAAAATGTGAGCATGTTAACTTTTTCAAGAAACTTCTAGGATGGCCGACATACATTAGATGAATGATACATTGTAAATCTAGATAGTTCGTTATTAGGTTTTAGATCTAATGGTAGAGATTTTGTTGGCCCATCTTGCCCTAGAATGTAAATATTTTATGAGGGTGTTGTATTACAACTGCGATATAAATTGTGATGATTTTTGAGATTCTAATAGTGGTCATGTTGTCTCTTGATCTCTGAGTGGTGATACTCTTGCGAGAAGCTTGCTCTGCAAGTATATTGTAATATTTTTGATTTACTAAATAATATATTGGGCGGATTTTGGAGTGGGGTTTTTCTCCTGAAAGGGTTTTCCCCACCTAAATCATTGTGTAGTGGTATACATGATATTTATATTTATTTATGTTTAAGTTTCTATAACTATTAAAGATCTATAAAATTTTTGCATTATTCTCTTCTCAAGTTTAGTGTAGGAAGTTTTTCCGCTACCTTAGCTTCCTTACAGGAGGGAGAGAGAGAGGGAGAATGGGAGAGAGGGAGAGGGGGAGAGAGAGTGGGAGAGAGAGAGAGAGAGAGAGAGAGAGAGTGGGAGAGAGAGAGAGGGAGAGAGGGAGAGAGATGGGAGGGAAAACTTGAGAGGAGAGAGGAGAGTGGGGAGATGGAGAGAGAGAGGAGAGAGAGGAGAGAAAGAGAGAGGGAGAGGGAGAGTGGGAGAGACCTGAGAGGGAGAGAGAGAGGGAGAGAGAGAGCGAGAGAAAGAGAGAGGGAGAGTGGGAGAGGGAGAGTGGGAGAGACCTGCGAGGGAGAGAGAGAAAGACCTGAGAGGGAGAGATGAAGAGTGGGAGAGAGAGAGAGTGGGAGAGAGAAAGAGAGGGAGTTTTCAAGAGAGAGAGAGAGAGTGGGAGAGAGAGAGAGGGAGAGGGGGCGAGGGAGATTGGGAGAGTGGAAGAGAGAAAGAGAGAGAGAGAGAAAGGGAGAGGGAGAGAGGGATAATATATATTATATATTTAATATAATATATTAATATATATATATATATATATATAATATTAATATATAATATATATTAATATAATATTAATATAATATTATATATTAATATACTATATATTAATATAATACTAAATATATAATATAAGATATATAACAAATATATATATCATAACAAATAATAATTCTTAAAACTAAAGTAAACATATATCCATTATGAATAGATATCTATTTTGTTTGTTATAGGTTATAATGATAGACTTGCACAAGAGTAATATATATTATATATTAATATATATAGTATATATTATATAAATATATATAATAAATTAATATAGTATATGAATATATAATAAGTATATATATTATAACATATAATAATTCTTACCAGTAAAGTAAACGAATATCCATTTATAAGGGTAAACCCACAAAACTAGTTTACAATTCTCTCGAGGAAGGAAAAAGTCATTTTTGGAGTTTGAGGAAATTTAGGGGGTTCGCTCGAACTATTGGGTTTGTAGTGCCCCTCCGTGTTTCGCCCTGGTTTTTCGTTGTGATTTGGTTCGTCTCTTTTATCTTGATATTATCCTCCATTTCACTGTGTGATCTGGTACTGCTTAGTATGTTGTGTATTTGATTTAAGTTGGGTTAATTAGTACTTGATTAATTATAATGTTAAAATAAAGGTTATCAAAGTTAAAAGACTTTGAGATAATTAAAATAAAAGATTTTATGTAATTGAGGTATTGATTAAATAAAATTGTAAATAGTTATAGTTGTGGTATAATATTAAAATAAAATAACATAAATAAATAATAAGTAGTAAAAATAGATAATGCATTTTAATCGAGCACATCATTACAACTTTCTCTATTCTGCTCTTAATAACTTAATGAAGAAAATGAAACAGTTGCATATATTTAGTAACTAGCTATGGCACCTTGTGCAATTTGTACGCCGAAGAGGTGTGGAAGGTGAATCAGGGAAAAATTGGTTTATTTTTTGCACACATTTGTGTAGTAAATGATGCTAAATTTATACTTAACTACGTCTAGGGTAAAGGATGTTGTAATTTTAAAATCTAAATTTGTTCATTATTAGGATCTTTGCCATAATTTCCATTTTATTTTAAAACCTAAATGTGTTCATTATTAGGATGTTGGTCATAATTTTCATTTAAATAAACATACTCTAAAACCTTCATCAAAAAATAAGATGACATAAAATATATAATTACTTGCCCATAAAATTTCTTCATTTAAAAAAAAAATGAATTGCCATACAAATGAACTATCAAGCTATTTACTCATTTTGCAGTTTTTTTGACTACGTACACCAAAATGCATAGAATTGCGTTAATGCGATGAGCATAAAAATTAGAAAAATGGTAGGAAAAACGTGAACGGAAACAAATGTCAACAAACGATCAGGATGGTTTTCCAAAACTGTGCATCGTTGATTTACTATATCAGATCAACTTTCTCATATTTACGTGAAAAGCAGATGGCCTAAAAATCCATGAAGGCGTATATTTGTCCTCTAATATAATAGTTAGTTATATGTCCTCTGATATGCCCTCCAAGAGTCTGCTTTGACGGGAAGACCGCACAACAATGCTTGCATGGGTATTCTCTATCCATTGATATTTCGATACAACAAAACGATGTGGAAGTAATGCTTATAAGGAATGCAAGTTCTAGCACGTTTAGTTTTGATAGTGACAAGTAAGACAACTTCCCAGAAGTGTCTTGGCATCTCCGCAAAAGAAGCCATAGCCGCAACAATATTATTCATGGAAATTAAGGCTGACCATGGGTGATGTATCAAGTGGGCCCCATTTAACTTCACCTTTTTCACAATTTCTTTAACCTTGCCCTTTTTTCTGTGTTCTGTAGCAGTTTCATCTATCAGTTAGTAAATGTCAATTACTTTATGTCGCGTTTATTTTTTTGCCTATGAACGATCCAAAACGAAGGATAGGGCTTGGTTGACATTAAAATGAATCTCAACCATCCATTATTTCATTTTGTTTGATGAGCCTAGTTTTTGGCATATTTTAGACTATGTTTTTAAACATTTTTATCTTTTATTATGCTGAGAAAGACATTTAGTGGTAATTATGGAAGTAAAATTTATGCTTAAATATAACAAGTTTATTATGATAAGTCTTTCCATGGTTATTGCTTAAATGTTTTATTAGTTTGATAGAAGATGTGTGCCTTGTGACTTTTTGTGATGAAATGCCTTTCTTGTAGCCACTACTATTAACCTTCTTGCAACCATATGCAAAATATTGTTTGCTCGAAACCAATACCTAATAAATGTATGAATGAGATAATGGATCATTTAATGAGTTAAATGTGTTGAGCTAACCCTTTGTCGTAGGAGTAGCTATTAGTTATTGTAGGTACCAAGTCTCAAGGAGAAGATTTAGCCTCCACTAGATCATTGAAGGGCTGATTCAAAGCGGATCGATTCAACATCAAGAAATGAGGAGACAACTAATAAGTCATCTGCCATGCAAGGGAAGCATTCCAAGAATCTAGCAGAGGTGTCTTGATGACACATAAATCTAGGATAGTGGTGCTTTAATTCTACAAACTGATTTGACTCAGTTTTCCCGCTTGTGTCCATTTCTTCAATGTAAAGGTCATGATGTAATAAAGATTTCCCATTTTATGAGGGAAAGGTTAGTTAGTTGTTAGGTTTCAGTTTTTGAATAAATAACCCGTTCTCCTTTAGAGAAAGCGTTGGAATTTTACTATGTAATAGCTTAAGTTTTCCAAAAATATAGTTGCAAGTTGTGAGAAATGTACTTATCAGTTTCAGTTCAATAAAAGAGTTTCATGGAGTTTACAATCTAATCTGTTGTGTACTTGAGACACTACCTAAGGGGGCCCACTTAGGGACGCTGTCTATATTTTTCATTTCTACAATTAGAGTATTTGTATTTCATTTTCATAGAACCTTAGTGTGACTGTTCCTGCAACTGGCAAAATTATAAAGCTCTCAACTATTCTTGTAGCCACTAGGGATAGAGTAGTTCCTGTCTTTAAAACTAGATTTAGTTTTCATTTTGAGAATATTTAGTTAGCTAAAGTTTGTTTCCAACATGGTATTTTCAAGGAAGAATAAATGTCTGAAATAGGTTGTTAGTGCATATACTGTGCAGACCCATTTCAAGTCTAACATCCTTGGGTTGACAATTAAATGATGTCCTTAGTAGATTATGACTGCCAGTCATGATGTCTAATCCCTGAGTAGAGGAATATATGTTCCTAGTTATCAACCTATTTATGGGCACTACATTTTTGGCGCCATTACTAGGGATGGTGTCAGAATAAGAATCTGTTGCAGGCATGGTAGTAGGAGTTTGAATTTCATTCCTAGCATTTAGTTTAGAATTCAACATTCTAGCATTTTCCATAGTTTAGACTTACTTTTTGCTGTATGCGTAGAAGAAGGGACCAATTTGAGAGATTCCTTCCTCGAAGAATAGATACCCAAGAAATTAAACCAGATTTTTTCCAAGAAGAACCATATTTGGATGCTGGCCAGGACTTAATTACCTCATCTTCTTCCTTAGAGTTAAGCTTGAACCTATTTGATGAGCCATATGACCTTAATCCACTCATTCAACATCTGAATAGTCAGCAAACTTCCAACAACCAGGACCCATATTATAATCCGCTTGCCCTTGTAGTTTATCAGACAGGAGCTAACCTAGTAAGACCACCAAGGATGGCAAGGCTTAATTTTCCATTCCCAATTCCTGACCTACATGACAATAATAACCTCAAGAATATCCTTTCCTCATTACTTCCAAATTTCTATGGACTTATTACAGAAGACCCTCATACCTTCTTGTTTGAGTTTGACATCCTTTATAGGAGTTATGACTACACAACCGATGCACACAAGATGAAGTTGTTTCCCTCTACCCTAAAGGAGTCAGCCTTGAGGTGGTTCATGGGATTGGGTGGCAGTGCAACGACCAATTGAGATGAAATGAAGGATCTATTCTTGGGAAAATATAAAGAACATTGTAGAGGGAATGATATGAGAGGAGATGACATCTTCAAGATGTCATAGAAAGAGGATGAAACCTTGGAAGACTATGTGTCAAGGTTTTTGTTTAGTGTGCAAAAAAACACTCAACATCAGCTGAATGAGGAGTCTAAAAACCTTCTCTTTCTAAGAGGAGTCAATGATGCTTTCATTGAGGCACTAGACCTCATGGCTGGAGGAGATATCACCCAAAACAATTAGGATGATATCAAGAAGATCTATCTCAACTACTCCAGAGTAACTGTGAAGAAAGGCATAGGGTTTAGACCCTCTATTGCAAAAGGAAATGGCTCAGGAGTGTCTAAGGGGGAGATTTGTAATCTATTGTCCAACTTCAAGCAAGATATCATTAATGACGTTGCTACACAACTGGACACTATGCAAGCTAAGAGGAAGAAAGATGAAGTAGAGGCAATGCTAGCTGAATATTGCACTCATTGCAGACAAAGGAAGAAGGATTGCAGATGCAAGGCAGTGGCTAATTTGGAGGTGCAACATCTTCCCATTGAATTCAAGACAATAGAAGGGGATAAATAAGTGTTCTTTGTTGCTCAACGTAGGCCTTGGGCCCCAAGATAAGGTGTTCCTCAAGACCCTTTGCAAAATTTTGGTTCATATAATAGTTAGTGGAAGAACCAGTACCCTCCAAATTATGGCCAATATTCCCAACCTAGTTGGAATAATCCTTGGCCAAATGCTCAGCAAAACTGGTGGCATCCTCTGCAAGGAAATTGGCAGTCACCATAGAAATATCAGTGGTAACCTCCCCAATGAAATTGTCCACAGTCCAACTAATGGAGGGAAGGCCAGCAATGGTCAAATCAACCCGCTGGTTTCCTTCAACAACCCCAAAAATAGTCAATCATGCCACCTTCTGCAACTAACCAAAGCCAAAATCCAAAGGCAACCCAACTCCCAGCTCAAGCAGCACCTAACCCAAATAACCAGCCTTAATAATAGCAGAAAGTTTATTTCACCGATCCCAATTAGCACCCTACTTATGCTCTCAACCTGAGTAATATTAACTTATGGTCCGACCTACGCCTTCTCCTCCCATAATTGTAGAATTTCCACCTAAGAAAAATGAGAAAGAAGATACTAATGACTTAGTTTCATCCAAAGAGCCCATGCAAAATCCATCATTGCCTAAGGTGCCCAATAAAACTTCAACTCCTTTTTCACAAAGGTTGGAAGGTGAAGCTGTTGAAAAGCAAGAAGAGCCTACCTTTTACATTCTTGAACAACTAAAGCACATATGTGTAAAAATTCCTTTGTTCCAAGCAATAAAAGAAGTACCTATCTATAGTAAGACCATTAAGGAAGCATGCTTGAAGAAGCTGGGTAGGAAAAATAAAGACCCTCAAACTTTTCATGTCTTAGTTCAACTCTCTGATTTGATGCTAGGGAAGCTTACCATCCCAAAATATTCAGACCCTCGCAGTCATGTTGTGGAAATCATTACTAATGGGGTTCAAATTAAAAATGCTTTAGTAAATCTTGGAGAAAAAATTAATGTCATGACTAAAGACCTTGTGGTAAAGCTAAGTATCTTAGACCTAAGGGCTACACCTACAGTCCTGTAACTCGCTGATAGTTCAACTATCAAGCCTAATGGAGTAGTTGAAGATCTAGTAGTCACCCTAGATTTATGGGAATATCCTGCTGATTTTATGGTCTTGTCTCCAAAAGAAACACTAGGAGGATATCCTGTAATTCTAGGAAGGCCTTGGTTAGTCATCGCAAATGCTTACATAGGATGTAGGTCTGGTAATATGACTATCTCTTATGGATATAGCACCAAGAATCTCACCCTCTATTCCCCAGCCTAGCCTCAACTTGAGTCTGGACAAGGAGTCTGGCCAGATTTAGGAGAAGAAGTGGAAGAAATGAATTCTATGGAAAATCTGATGATGATTAGCAGGGAGGCTTTTATTGAAAAATAAGAAGATGAAGAAATATTGTTTAATATCCTTCAGAACAATTATGGCATTGAGTACCGCCTTTGTGAAGAAGTTCCATGTTCTTTGCAGACAATTCTTCCCCTGCCTACTTTAGCTCATTATCCTATAGAAACTGACTGTTTGCACACCTTATTACCCCATGAAGTAGAAATACCTATTATGTCCAAACTGTCTATGCTTGAATTGACTTGCCAAGTGGAAGTAGCTGCAGGAAAAACCTTGAATATCAATAGTAAACTTACCAATGAGCAGCAAGGGTCAATTGTCCAAATGTTTACTACCCACAAGAGAACTTTTACCTGGGATTACAGTGATATGAAAGGACTAGATACAAAGCTATGTACACACCAAATTTTCATCAACAGTGAGTTCAAACATGTTAGACAACCCCAAAGGAGAATTAATCTAGCCCTAAGAGAAATAGTTGAGGAATTGCATAAAATGTTGAATGCTGGCTTTATCTACCCAATCTCAGATAGCCAGTGGGTTTCTCCATTGGTTATTGTCCCTAAGAAAGTTGGAAAATGGAGAGTGTGTGTGGATTACAGGGAGGTCAACTCAACAGGGAAAAAGTATTTCTCCTTTATTGATCAAGTCCTGGATAACTTATCAGGGAAAAAATATTTCTCCTTCCTTGATGGTTTCAGTAGATATAATCAGACAAAGATTGCTCTAGAGAACCAGGGAAAGAATACCTTCACATGCCCCTAGGGAACATTTTCCTATTCAGTCTTACCTTTTGGTCTTTGTAATGCTCTTGCAACTTTCCAAAGAGTTGTGATTAGTATTTTCTCGGATATTTCATATGATTACAAAATATATATGGATGACTTTATTGTTTATGGTGAAACATTTGAGGAAGCCCAAGATAATTTGAAAAAGGTACTACAAAGGTGTGAAGATCACAATTTGTCACTCAATAGTCAGAAATGCTTCATGATGATGCAAGAAGGAATAGTGTTGGGTCACTACATTTTTGTTGCAGGAATATAGGTAGACCCTTCTAAAATTGAAGTCATTTCCAGTCTACCCTTCCCTAACAAGAAAAAGGAACTCAGAAGCTTTCTAGGACATGCCGGCTACTATAGGAGGTTTATTAAAGATTTCAGTCAAACAACAGGACCCCTATACAGTTTGCTAAAGAAGGATGCAGAGTTTGCTTGGACAATAGAATGTGAGAAAGAATTCATTGATCTTAAGATTGCCCTTACACAAGCACCTGTTTTGAAAGGACCAGATTGGTCACTTCCATTCCATATTCACACAGATACATCGGGTTATGCTATTGGTGTCGTCCTAGGAAAAAAGAGTGGTTCAACTGAGCATGCACTTTATTATATTAGCAAGAACTTACAATGAGCTGAACTCAACTACACTATTATAGAAAAAGATATGTTAGCAATCATCTATGCCCTCAACGAATTCAAGAATTATATCACAGGCTATCAAATATTTGTCCATACTGATCATGCAACAATTAGGTATCTCATGAAAAAGAGTTCAATTACAGGGAGACTAGCTAGGTGGTTGTTGCTGATGCAAGAATTTGATATCACAATTATGGACAAACCGGATAAAGCCAATGTGGTTGCTAATTTCTTGTCTACAATCCAAAGGAAAGATGATCTTGCACTTATAGAAGATTCCTTTCCTGATGAACATTTATTTGTCATCAAATTCATTCATCCATGGTATGCAGACATAGCAAATTATTTGGTTGCAGGAAGAACTGCTCCTCAACTCTCACCTAAGGAAAATAGATTGTTAGTAGAGAAAAGCTTTAACTGCTCTTGGATTGTAGATTGCATGTTTTACACAGGGGTAGATCAAGTAATGAAGAGATGTGTGAGAGAGGAATACAATCATGACATACTGCATGCAATCCATGATGAACCTTATGGTGGAAATTTTGCTGCTAAGAGGACAACCATGAAGATCTTAAATGTTGGATATTATTGGCCAACACTACATAAAGATGCAGCCAAGTATACCAAGAGGTGTGATAGATGTCAAAGGATGGGGAGGCCAACAAGATTAGATGAAATGCCTTTTTTTCCACAAGTTATTGTCACAACCTTTGATAAATGGGGACTGGACTTTGTAGGCCCAATTGACCCACCTTCAAATGGTAAGTATTACATTATTATATGTACGGATTATGTAAGAAAATGGGTAGAGGCTAGACCAATGAAGCATGCTAGAGATAATAAAGTAGCAGAGTTCCTCTATGAAGAAATATTTACTAAATTTGGTGTTCTTAGAGAAATAGTGACAGACCAAGGAGCATAATTTACTTCCACTCTTATAACAGCCTTAGTAAATGAGTACAACATAAGGAATAGAAAGTCAACTCCTTATCATCCTCGGCAAGGTAGAAATCACTAACAAGGATATTGAGGCCATTTTGACAAAAATAGTGAACCTGCAATATAGGAAGGATTGGGCTATGAGGTTACCTGAAGCTATATGGGCCTATAGAGCTACTTGGAAGACTACAACAGGTTTTACACCTTTTGAAATGGTGTATGGGAAGAAAGCTATGATGCTTGTGGAGTTTGAACACAAAACTCTCAGAATAACTTTGGAGTTGGATATGGATTTAACAACTGCACAAAAAGAGAGAATCATGCAACTCAATGCCTTGGATGAGCTAAGGAAGAGTGCCTTGCATCATACATAAATAGTATAAAATCAGAGGATTAGATGGCATGATAAGTACATAAAGGAAAATAAATTCAAAGTAGGAGATTGAGCTCTGCTATATGATTCAAGATACAAAGACAATCAAGGGAAGCTACAGACCAGATGGTTGGGACCATATGAAATTATAGAAGTATTCGATAATGGTGTAGTTCAGCTGAGCACAATTGATGACATCAGGTTAAAATTATTGGTCAATGGGCATCGACTGAAGCTCTACCTAAAACCCATTAATAAGGAAGAGTTCCTGAAGCAGTTTCAAATAGAGCAGGAAACCACAGATCCTACAACTGAAGGAGTTAAGTCTCGACTCGATTCCCCAAGCAATGCATCAAAGTGCATAAAAGTTCATAATAAAGGGGTAATCCTCGTGAAACTCCATTCCATACCATCATTTCATCCGCCATCCGTACCATTTCTTCTTCTGCCACCTCATCCACCTGTCACACATCACCATTTCCATGTTTCCAAAGATCACCTTTTGCAATAAAAGAAATGGAGTCACATCAGTCAGTTGTGGTGCATCATTGCAGGTAAGCTCCACTTAACTCACTGAGTGATTAATTATTCTCATTTATTATGTTTAGTTAGGTATTAATTTAGACAACAGATTTCCTATATGGTTGCAATATCCCTCGGTCTTTTTTGCATGCTCAAAGAATTTTTCCTAATTCCTAACTGATGGACACGTCATTACTTTCTATTGCCACAAAGCCTTGTCACATCAAGTGTACTGTCCTTTTTTTTGCTTAAACTCAGGATTTTGAGAAAATTGCAATAAATTAGCAAATCTCCATTACTTCTTGCAATAATATCTAGACTTGTCTTTTGCTCCTCTCAATAAATCTTTTTATGTCTAAAAGCTGAGTTTGAATGTTCGAAGTTCTTCCTTCTATTTTTTCTGCATCTTTTGAAAGATGTTCAAAAGTTTAGGTTGAGGGGGGAAAGGAGAGTTAGTTTGAGTTGCAGGAAGTAGAAATTGAGAAGGAAATAAATTGAAATAACCAGGTTGAATTCTCGCTTGAGAGCTAAGTTGCAAGATAAGCATAAAAATGGGAGGCCAACCCATTAAGCATGAGCCGATAGACCACAATGCCTTATTACAAGATGCACAACATTTTATGCCATTCAGACAGTATGGGTGGCTAACTATTTTCTCAAAATTGTCATGTTTGATGAAGCTATTGCTGAGGAATTTACTAGGACATTTCACAATGGAAAGGCCAAGGTCAGGGGAGTAAAAATTGATGCCTCAATGGAGAGAATTGCAGAGGTAATGGGGTTTCCTCAAGCTGGTGAACTATTTCCCCGAACAAGGGATGCACGAAGTGCTAGGGAAGAATTTACTCAGCCTAAAGATCCTCCTCTGCACATGGATAAGCAAGGAGCTCAACGAATGAGTTTTTCGCAGGATTGGATTCCACAAGAAAGCTATGTAATTAAATACCTGACATGTGAAGGTCGGTTCTCTATGTTGCACTCTCACCATTTCAAGCTATTATCTCATTTGTGTCATGGTTTATTAATGAACATACCAGATTTTCTGTATAATTTACTCTCCAATAGTGCTGCCGAATATAAGAAGGGAAGAATCAATGTTGTATCCCATCATTGCCTCATAAAATTTCTTGTCGAGAAATCCATTAGGGATGTGTCACAAATGACCTGGGAGGAATTTGCTGTTAATTTCAAACCAAGGGTTCAAAATGTTAGACCCAGGGGTCAACCTCTCACTTTTAAACAACAAAACTCTCAGTCAAAGGCCGAGACCTCTGCAGCCACACCCTCTATGCCTAAAACCTCTGACTCGCAAGATGAAGTCCCTCTTTTTGAAAGAATCCCTAAAGAACCAGTACAAACCCCTGTTGTTACCCCTAGAACCTCCTCTAGAAAGAAAAAGGGAAAGTCACCAATGGTATCACCTCAGAAAAGACCCCTACACCTGCTCCTAATTCTGTTAATAGGAAACAAATAGGAGAATATTCTAATCCTGCAGCTAGGAACCCGAAGAAACACAAGGCAACCCCTACTCCTATATGAAGAAGCTCCAAGATTTTGAGCCAGAAAACACTGCATTCACAAAGTACCTCACAATCTGCACCATCAACTTTAGAGCCCTCTAGTCTAGTACTTGAGGAAGAGGACAACTCTGTTGGTGAGTCTGGGCATGGTTCATAAGGGGCTGGCCTTGATGAGATGGAAGCTATTGCAGAACAAATGCAAGAAAGGTTAACATAACAGCTGCAAGAAGAGGTAGTGTGTATTGGGGAGGAAATAAAATCAGTTGTAGCTCAATCAGAAGAGAGAAGTGAAAATAATGAAGGGATAGATGAATCACCGACTGTTCCAGAAAATACATCGGAACATCTGATGTCGCAGGAACAACAAGAGGACTAGCAACAAGATGACAAAATGGAACAAGAAGTTCCTGAGCAATCATATGCCCAGGAAATAATTGAAATGACGGAGCATGGAAATATTGATGCACCTAAGGAAATTCCTAACCATAAGCCTCCTCTCCATGTCACAAGTTTTGTTGTAGGAGTGTCATGTTACACAGAACTTCAAAATCAGTGGACTGCCTATGAATTGGAAATTGAGAAATTGAAAAGGGTAATTCAGAACAAGGATATAGAAATTGCTAACCTTATGGACACCCTCAATCAGGTAGTCAAAATTGTCCCACATATAGTGCAATGTAGGTCTCCCTCTCTTGTTTATGCAATGTAATTGAGGGAGTTATATTTGAATTTTCAATTGATACAGATTTGGCAAGGTCAAAACCCTTCTTTGAGCACTCCCCAGGAATTCTATGATGCATACAAGGAGTCACCACAACATGTCAGACACCTTCTGTGTGAGTTCTATTTACACCATTTGGTTATGCCTCATGATACAAAATGGAATCCTCTGTGCTATGTAGGAGACATACACATCAGTGCTTTGATCTCTTGGATCAAGAAAGGAGATAAGCAGGGGAGAACAGTTTGACAGTTACAAACATGACAAAGCTAACATGCCACTGAGAGTGAGAAACGAATCCAAGAAAGGGATGGGCATTTACTTTGACTGGAAGAAGTTGTGGACAGATGAAAGGGTTAGACCGATAATTGAACCCTTGAGACAAGAAGTGTTTACCCATTACTCCCAGATTATAAATGATGACCTCAATGTTCTTGTGCAGCACAATAAAACAAGATGGGAAAACTTTCCATTGCAATTAAGAAGGGCATAGCCACATACCCCAAAAAACCTATATGCAGCCACTCGGAGAAGAGAAAGGTACCTGAGAAATGCAAGGATGAAGAAAGAGAATTGGTTACCATTGGTTATGGAACCACCCATTCTCTTATGGCCACTTCTAGCCATGTAGGGAGAAAACAATACATACAGCAGGAACTCAAAGGATAATAGGTGGCAACGGTTGGAATCTATGCGGGCTCACTTTTGGAGATTTCAAAGTGGTGAATGTGGCCTCAATTTTGTTGTGCAACATAGTAAAACAAGATGGGAAAAATTTCCATTGCAATTAAGAAGGGCAGAGCCACATACCCCAAAAAACCTATATGCAGCCACTCGGAGAGCAGAAAGGTACTTGAGAAACACAAGGACGAAGAAAGAGAATTGGTTACCATTGGTTATGCAGCCACCCATTCTCTATGGCCACTTTTGGCCATCTAGGGAGAAAATAGTACATACAGTAGGAACTCAGAGGATAACAGGTGGCAATGATTGGAATCTATGCAGGCTCACTTTTGGAGCTTTCAAAGTGGTGAATGTGGACAACAGCTGAATGCTAATTTAAGAGAGTTTTCTCAGAGGAAGAATGCCAGACTTTCTGAAGGGACTAGAAAGTAGTCGATTGAGGGGAATGATGAGCCCAGTTTTTGGCATATTTTAGACTATGATTTTAAATATTTTTATCTTTTATTATGCTGAGAAAGACATTTAGTGGTAATTATGGAAGTAGACTTTATGCTTAAATATAACAAGTTTATTATGATAAGTATTTCCATGGTTATTGCTTAAATGCTTTATTAGTTTGATAGAAGATGTGTGCCTTGTGACTTTTTGTTATGAAATGCCTATTGTTAACCTTCCTATAGCCATATGCAAAATATTTTTTGCTTGAAACCAATACCTAATAAATGTATGAATGAGATAATGGACCGTTTAATGAGTTAAATGTGTTGAGCTAACCCTTTGAAGTAGGAGTAGCTGTTAGTTATTGCAAGTACCAAGTCTAAAGGAGAATATTTAGCCTCCACTAGATCATTAAAGGACTGATTCAAAGTGGACCGATTCAGCAACAAGAAATGAGGAGACAACTGATAAGTCATCCACCATACAAGGGAAGCATTCCAGGAATCCAACAGAGGCGTCTTGATAACAAATAAATCCAAGATGGCGGTGCTTTAATTCTCCAAACTGATTTGACTCAGTTCTCCTGCTTGTGTCCATTTCTTCAATGTAAAGGTCATGATGTAATAAAGATTTCCCATTTTATGAGGGAAAAGTTAGTTAGTTGTTAGGTTTCAGTTTTTTAATAAATAGCTTGTTCTCCTTTAGAGAAAGGGATGGAATTTTACTATGTAATAGCTTTAGTTTTCCAGAAATACAGTTGTAAGTTGTGAGAAATGTACTTATCAGTTTTAGTTCAATAAAAGAGTTTCATGGAGTTTATATTCTAATCTGTTGTGTACTTGAGACACTACCTAAGGGGGCCCACTTAGGGACGCTGTCTATCTTTTTCATTTATGTAATTAGAGTATCTGTATTTCATTTTCATAGAACCTCAGTGTGACTATTCCTGCAGCTATCAGAATTACAAAGCTGTCAACTGTTCCTGCAACCACTAGGGATAGAGTAGTTCCTGTCTTTAAAACTGGATTTAGTTTTCATTTTGAGAAGATTTAGTTAGCTATAGTTTGTTTCCAACAATTTCAATTCCAGCATGGTATTTTCAAGGAAGAATAAATGTCTGAAATAGGTTGTTAGTGCATATACTGTGCAGACCCATTTCAAGTTTAACGTCCCTGGGTTGACAATTAAATGATGTCCTTAGTAGATTATGACTGCCAGTTGTGATGTCTAATTCCCGAGTAGAGGAATATATGTTCCTAGTTATCAACCTATTTGCTACTTGTCACTATAATTTTGGTCTATTTTTTACAAACATTTTGCACTACATGAGGTCAATTGGTCTAGGTAATTTCTCAAATGATGTTTTTTGTGCAACAAAGGTCTCAATGGAGAAGTGATAGCTTCAAATAAAATGTGTATAGCTTCAAATCAACTATGCATCCTTGTATAGGGGTCCAAACATGTATGAAACAAAACCTCTGAATGAGGAAGATAATTAAGCTCCATTACCAACAGGCTCATGTTATGTTTGCAGTAGAGAGAAGGAGAGATATGGATAGAAATAGGGAGAGATAGAGGGGGAAGAGTGAGAGAGAGAGAGTGGGGTAAGGAGATAGAGGAAAAAATAGAGTGAGACTTAAAGAACAAAGAGAGAGGACTTGAGAAAGAGAGGGATATACAAAGAGGGAAGGGGTAGATAGAGAGACCAAGAGGTAGAGGGATAGACAGATAAGAGAGATAAAAGGAAATATATATTGAGAGAAGAGAGATTAATAGTTAAAGTTGCATCTATAATATCTAAAAAAAACTCCTTCCATTATGTTGTGATAGATGGCATACTCTATTATAGAGCTCCTATAACAACATTTGCAACTACAACATTTGATATGTCATTCACAATTGTACTAATTGGGAAGGTGGAATTTATATAGGAGAGAGGGCCAAGGGAGGAGAACACTTGGAAATTTCATAGGACATGTCATTTTTCATTGAATATGTACTAAGTTATGACATGTTTGTTGGTTTGAATCCATTGTGATTAACCCACTATATATTTTTTCACTTCTCTTTTTTACATTGTTTTAACACTTTTGGGAGTCTTAAATTACATTATGCCATTATTTTCCTTATACCCATTCTCATCCATGCAGTGCTATAGAAGTTATGCAAGACAATGAGAGTGTTCTCATCCATTCATAAAAATATTACACAAAAGAGACATCGGATTCAATGAAGCATAGTTAGTAGGTACAATGCAGAGATCAGTTCCTTAAAGTCCACGTGAACGAAGCCTTTCACTTTTGTATAGGCTTGAAAGGCTATATCAGTTGTGGTCAAGGAAACAAGGGAAAAAGTGCATGTTAAGGCTATGAAAATTAACACCATTTTAGCTATGAAAGCTGGTGAAAGAATTCCTCTAGATGGCATTGTAATATCTGGTACAAGTTTTGTACATAAGAGTAGCTTAACAAGTGAATCCGTGCATATGGAAAAAGATGCGGGTAAGATGGTGTGGATGGAACTACGATTATTTTCCTAATTCAAATATTTTGTTTCATTCATGTTTGGGTCCTTGTAAATAGATGCATATCACTTCTTCATTGAAACCATTATTGACTAAATGTACCCAAAAAACAAACTTTTTTTTCAAAATGACCTTCCACATCTCTTCATCGTACCTATTGTACACTAAGTTGTGGTTGCTAGTATAATATTATTATACAAAGAAAACTATTAATATAGAAAACTATGGGGTGAAAATAATTAAATTAACGTATTAACATCCTTTATTTATTATATTATTAAGATAAGAAAGTTGTGTACTATGTTCTTAAGATCAAATTTGTACACATGCTCTAGAAGTGCACATGTATAGGTTTAAATGGATATTAATCAAAGAAGAATTTAGTCCACCAAATTTGCACATAATCCTTTCAAGCCCTAAAGTAAAGACAAGTAAATTATAACTTCAATGTGTACATGTATCAATGAGAATATATACATGTATACATGTTCATATAAGCCTATGCTATATGCCTATCAATAAAATGTGTATATTTAGAAACCAAACTTACTATGATTTCTACCAAACTAACCAATCTAAACTAACCATAGGACCCAATGTGTGTGCACACATATGTAGATACGGGTTTAAATTTTTGAGACCAAATGGGTATTCAAAAAGTAGACATAATTTCCTCTCAAGGCTACTAACTATGTGTTCTCTCCCTAGCTAAGAGATATCCACAATGTATACAAGGGCATTTTTTTCCACTTACATTACATATTGTTCAACAAGGTGTGTCACTCCCTCTACATTCAAGTAGGTACCTCTTTTGTGAAATATCAAGGAAATATATAATAAGGAATCATTCTTATAGATAATCCAATCATGCCCTAAAGCAAACTACAAGTATATACACACAATCTTATGTGTATACATGATGTGTTTATATATATCAATCTTCATAACCTGACTAACATGAATTCTATCAAATATGTTATGTGTACTCTAATTACAAGTCCCAATGTGCATACACATAATTCACACACAAATCTAGACATATCAATGAAATGGGTATTTAGGAATAAGACTTTGCAAGAAATCATATCCAGTACTGAATAAAATTATAAACCATACTTACAAGGATTCAAAAAAAGTCTTGAATCATACCATATGTACTCTAAGGGCCCAATTTTTATATATATTATACATATAAATATAAATAGGTAGAGACATACATACACATGCTTATATGGATATGCAATGAAATGGATATTCAACAATAAGACTCAATGAAAGTTCTATCCAACACTAAAGAAAATAAAAAAACAGACTTACAAGGATTCCATCAAAGCCTTGAATATACATTGTATGCTAATCACAAGGTCCAATATATATACATATTATACACATACATACGCATAAACATAGACTTAAAGACCTGTGCCTATATGTATATCAATGAAATGGATATTCAACAATAAGTAGAAAATTTTATTGTGTCTTTAAGAAAATTGAATACCCACATATAATATATATATAAGAAGGGATATGTATATTCAGAGGATTTTTAGTTTTCTTCTATACATATATATGGTATGGATATAATATAAAAAGGAATATATATTCACTAAATTTATAGTTTTAACAAATTTGAACTGCTAAATACCCATTTCATTGATATGCATATGATATGAGAACATGTATATATATGAAATGAGAGTTTAAAAATTATATTGAGATTTGCAGTCATCCAGAAAACACATCCACACAACCACCATAGGTTTAATGATCAACTGTAGGTGTAATGCAATAAGGGTTACTCATGTGATTGAAGTGTGTACAACCCTCATCCACTAAATCTGCATGGCTGCATTCATATAGAAGCTAGAACAGAAGCAAAGCTTATAATGTCAGGATATGTTCCGGAGTGCTTCATTAATTCAAATATTTTGAGAACATCCCTACAAAATCCATATTGTGCATATCATTGCATTACATGAGATGCCATCTCTTTGGAGCATTTTTGTCGAACAGTTCATGTGTCTTTTCTATACTTCCACATTTTTCATACATGTCCACCAGGTGGTTGCAACTGCAGGATCTGATAAAATTTCTCTATTATTTATGCTTTGATGGATGTCCATACCTTGTTCCAATGCTCCTATTTTGGCACAGGTAGGGAAAGTGCTGGAAAAAGTTGTGAAGTTTTCCTTTACACATGCCAATTGCATTTGCTTGAAAGTTTCTAAATCTTTAAAAAAAATCCATTATGTGCATATCCTACAATCATTGCATTCCACGAGATAACCTCTCTATGAGGCATTCTGTCAAACAGTTCACGTGCCTTTTCTATGCTTCGATATTTTGCATACATGTCTACCAAAATCCTCTTTCCATGCTTTGATGGATGTCCATACCTTGTTCCAAATCTTCCATTTTGGCACAGGAAGGGAGGATACTGGCCCAGGTTGTGGAATTTGGCTTTACACCTAACAATATCCTGCAATCATTGCAGTTCATGAGATGACATCTTTTCTGGTTATTTGATACTATTATTTCTAAACTGAAATGTTTTTTGCTGAGATAACTGATTGAAATATACATAAAAATTAGTATGCTTGGTTTTGATTTTTTTTCTTGCCATATTGGATGCGTTTATAAGATGGCTGACAAAGGAGACCATACAAAAGTGTGTCATGTCATCATACACACTGATCAGAACATAAACCCAAAACTCAACCTGAGCTGCATTGGTATGCAAATTTCATTGTTACATCTTATTCCTATTCATCATCGCCTTCATCGGACAGTAATACCATGAGGTGAGCTGGTACATCTTCTTTATTAATGAACAATTGATTCCCCCATACAGCTGGCGTGAAAGGCCCGAACAATACATTATATTCCCCTATCCCCATAGAATAGATAGGGCAGTTGTGGATATGGCTGGCAATCTTTTATTTGGCAGGATGAGCTAAGTGGGTCTAAGTCAGAGATCTTATCACGAGAATCCCTTCCGTTACTTTGGAAAGGCGCTTGATTGGGGTCGGAGGAGGGGAAATAAATCTCCATAGTTGCCAATGTAGAAGCTGAAAGGCTCCATGTTTTTCCTTTCCACACCTCTGAATACTTGTAACGCTTCCTAGTGGCAGTAGCATAAAAAATGCTAGTAATTGTCCCTACGGCTGGAGATTTCACTATGGTGGGAATCGCTCTTTTCACCGCCTCCCTTTCTCCCTCTTGATATGCTTTCAGTTAGTAAATGACCCCAACTTTTCCTGCCTAACAACTGCACCATATTGGTCAAGAATATTTGGTAGACCCTCCCGTCATGCAGGTGGCCATTTGACCACTTTTCCCTTCTGATTACTTTAATGATCACCTCCTTGATCTTGTTCTCTTCTGCATTGAAAGGCCTCCTTATCTGAGTATCTTTATCTTCTTTTATGCACCTGCACTCAATTTCAAAAATCTTTTAGTTTCCCATTTTACTCTATTCGTTCAGCTCTTTGCTCCTTTATAGCGTTTTAAGGGTTCTTGTTTGTCGGGCCTTTTGTAATCCTAGTGAAGATATTGCAATCTTTTGCCAGTTCCTGTGTGAATCATTTTCGTGTTTGCTTTGATTTCCCATTGGGAAATTTCGGTTCTCATGCATTCATCCAATCAAATTGAACACACTATACTAGATTCAATTTCAGTTTTCGCGCATTAAACTCAAAGAGGAAGATCAGAGCGGTCATGCTCACAGACCATACTGTTGTTTCTCCTGCAGAAGTTGAAAAAGAATTACATGTCTTAAATGGCTAATTTGAGTAGGAAATCCTATCACAGCGTTTTCAACTAATAGAGGAGCGTTGGTAATGGTGTGTAGGTTTTTTTATCCTCCTTAATGCTTCCTCAAGAATCGCTTGTCATCTTCAATTATATTCAAAAATTTACTGTGATCTATCGCAACAGATTCCATTCACCAAAAAATGCTTGTAGCCGTAGATACCTAGCCACGAAATGGTCGAAGGAGGGACCCGCAATGCGTGATAAATGGAAAAACGTGAGCAGATAAAGCAAACCAACAATGACAAATGTTATAGTGGAGTGTGACAATAGAGAAAGGAGAATGGATGGCTGAGATTCATTTTAATGTCAACCAAGCCCTATTTTTCATTTTGGATCGTTCACAGGCAAAATGAGCTTGGAAAGCTCATATAGGACAGGCCTTCGGCGTAATTAATGTATTTGAGCATGAATGTGACAACAAATTCAAAAAAGGAGGAAACCACCGGCCTAGCGGTTGGGAGGGGTGAGGGTATGCATTAACACTTGGGTTCCTTTGAAAATCCTCTTCTATCTTTTTGCGGATCCCCACCCCCAAAAAGGTGGGGAGTCTTTACTCAGGAGGCATTCCTTTAATTTGGGCACTATTACTAATCTTGCAAGAGGTTGTTCATAGAATTTGTGGGTAGCACGCCAGTGGAAAAGACACCGTAATTCCTGGTGAAGATTGCAATGACCTTGAATACCTTATAGATTGTGTGAGAGAGTGGGGATTTAATCAAGCTTGCCATTGTGAATTAATGTTAATGCCATACCTGGAGGGAACACATCAGTCTTACAGGGAGGAATTCGCTATAGTTCTTGAAGAAAGAGGAAAGGGAGGAGGACGCCTGATAGTGCGGAAGAGCTTCAACATCTGCTCCAGATAAATTGCTTGAGGACATCTGTAGCGTGGAAGAGACTCAACAATCGACTTCAGATAACAGCTTTTCAATACAAGATTTTAGGTTCATCTTTAACCCTTATTTATTGTCTCAGGATATGCAAGAATTGATGTAAGTTTGCACCATAGAAGGTGTTTATCATAACGTTTTTTCTAGTCCTCTGATTAGATATGAAGTTAGAAGTAAATTAGGTGAAAGAAATTTTAGCTAGAGGAATCGGGTTTTGTTGTAGAAGATTTCTAGAGGGTCTTTTATGTCGATTGATTATCTTATGGTAGGTTCTAGAAATGTCGAACCAACATGCCTTCTCAGGAGCGTATTTTGTAATCCATTTAAGCTTTGGAAAAAATTCGTTGTAGATAGCGATCTCACCCCTAAAGTCTGCAATCATTCGAAGGTTATAGATATTTTGTTTCCATTCGATGCCCAATGTATAAGCTCCTTATTGTTAATGATAAATACTTATTTGAGTTCACTTAGCATGCACTGTAGGTGGGATTCGCTGGATTTTTATTCAATTCGATTTCTTTGTATGACGTTTGGTACAACAATTCATCTCCTGTGTTGCTTAATTTATGGTGACTTCATGTTTATGTTCTGCGTTTTTATATGCATGATCTGGCTCATAAAATACCTTTTAAGTCTGCACTAGGAGATAAATGTCCTTTCTACTCATTATATGGCATTGCACTTCTTAGCGACCACCTTCTGATCTTGTGTTTCAATCTTCGTTTTGGTCATATCCAGGTCATATGAGTCATTGGCTTGCCAATGAAAAGTGATTATTGCTATATTCTAATTTTTACGTCGGTAGGCATCTATTGCATTAGTATATTTCTAAATAGAACTAGAGATATTATTGCCTTAGAAGTGTTTCTCAGCTTGCAAGATCACTTAACAACTCAGTTTTTTTCCTACCTTTGAATCAACCCCTTGCATGTGTGCTCTGTTTCCCAATGCCTTCACTTTGACACAGGTAGAGGATATCAAGAGAAATTGTGATTTTGGTTCTATGGCGGTCCATTTTCCTAAACTCTTTTCCCTTCATAGACATGAAAGCTCATATCAGTATTGGTATGGTCTTTTGTGGTACCTTGGATCTTGGCCTCACTATCTTCAGATTGCCTAAATCTTGCTTTCAATTTTTGATGGATAGTAGTATTCAATAGTGTTGATTCATATAAAACTCTTAGTGGCTAGCTGAGACTACTTTAACGTTATAATTCCTTTTACTATTGATTATTTCATGCCACATTTATGCTTTCACTTTTTGCATACAAGACTACTCGGAAGTACATAATTTGTGATTAATGAATGTGTATACCTTGTTCCAAAGCTCTCATTCGGGCTACAACAAAGAGTATTACTTATATTATTTTACTGGTTTTAGTTCTATAATTGTCACTTTAGTGAATCATAAGTTGTGATTTATTTTAATAACATTATTCATTCTTAGATACACCTTTCAATCATATAGGGTTTTTCTTTAGATCAATTAGAAGACCAAATGCTATCCCTATAAACATGATAAGATTATATATATATATATATATATATATATATATATATATATATATATATATATATTAATTAGAAACATGAAAGTTGATTAGGAATGATTCATAAAATAAGCTTTTTATGACGCAAAGAAACTTGTAGAAGTAAATTATCTTGTTGTCAATTATAATATCATCCATATTGTTTATTAGATGTACAGATATAAATATGTTATTAGGGTTATTAGTGAAAGCAATATTTTATAAGATGATTTTAATTAGATGATCAATAAGGGTAAATAGAAAAATAAAGCGTTATTTAAATTAAGAGAGTTTTAGAGGATGGAAAAATGTTATGTAATAAAGATACTAGTTAATAAAAGATTTTAATGGTGTAAGTGCAACTAAATAGGTATTTAACCTTGTTGTAGGCAAATGGACTATGTATTTAGTTCAAGTAAATTGATTCATTTCATACATACTTACTTGTAGGTCAAAAGATAAAGTTAAATGTAAGTGAAGGAAATATAAATGATATTTAGTAACAGGGAGTTTTTATTGGTTAGGTTATTTTTAAATTGAGTAAATAATTGTGTATTTTTTTAAGAATTGATTTATATTTAAAGTGGGAATTGAATAATTTGTCAAAAGAAAATGTTATTCAATTAATGAATTTAAATTGGAATTTTCTTTAATTGGATGGGTATTACTATAAGGAGAATTTAAATTGTTAATTCGTGATCATATATGTTATTTTATAAGTTGCCTAACTTGTGTTCTTGTATGTTTACTAGATGATGTTAAGTGTTGCATCCTTCCTGAATGTTAGATTTTCTATGTGAAATGATTAAATTAGAGTACTGTTATTAAGGTTGTGTTAATAATGATATAGCTATGTGAAATATTGTCTTATTAAAAGGGGTAATTATCATGGATGTTAACCTTGATGGAATAATTGTGCTAAGCAATGTGTTGATTATTGAGTGTTTATGTTATTATGCACCTCTTGATTCTGTTATTAGATTGAGTGGTTTGTATGCAGTAATGTGAATGATATTTGAATTGGGGTGATTGTGGGCCCTATAGTTTTAGTGTTCGAATCTTTGGGTATGGTGGATAGTAGAAGTCTTCTAGAGGCTTGGATTAATATGTTATTGGTTGAATCATTGTGTTTGATCCTTGAAGTGAGTAATATTGTGCTTGTGAAGTGTGGATGAGTGTTTTTAGCGATGCACTCTCTATTTGTGTTACATTTGTGTTGGAGAGAGAGATGGTCCATACCTTGCTCGGGATATGAATTTTGTGGTATCACTTTTTGTGCATGATGGCTTTACCTTGTTGATGTATTGGGTCTCCTAGTTGTTTGTAAGGGGGAGTGGCTCTCAATGGGGGGCAACACATAAAGTGACACCAGGTTAACCCATCTGGAAGTTTCTTAACTCAGTGATAACTTAAAATGAATTAAGGGTTGGGTAGTCTACGCATTAATCAACATAAGTGATGTAAGAGAGGGGGACCAACCATTGCAAGGCCCCAGGTCATGAAAGTCCAAGAGCGGTAAGGCTTCTCTAACTTACCTCAATTTAAAGGAAGATTAGGATAGAAGGGATGAGGACTATGTAGGTCCTTCGACCACTCTGCAAACCTAAGAGTTGGAAGGAGACTACATGAGTCACTTTTTAAGGTCAACTCTATTTCTCAGGTAGCTCTTTGTCATGGGACATAAGAACAGTTTTGGGATGACAACGCGACATGTTGGCATCTCATAGGTGTGCTGGCATCTGTACGACCAAAAAACTAGAGAGATAAGGTTTAATCCTCAAGAAAGGATAGTCAACCTAGTTTACAGGTTTCTAGAATGATAGAATGAGATTAAGAAGAGTGAAACATAAAGACGAACGTGATAAAGGAGATATATTACCACAAGGGTGAAGAAGATGATTTCGTACAACAATCCCCTCATTAGCTTTCTTCAAAATCTCTCCACCTACATATAGAAAAGGGGAAAATGTTGGGATTTTTTAGGGGTCTACCTCAGTCAGACCTCCATTTTGGTGTTTCTACCTCCACGGATAGCCAAGTTTGCAATGATAGAAATAATGATAAAGAAGGGAATACAAGCTACATAAGCAAAAGACACTACAAAATAGTATGTGCTTACTCAACCAAAGACAATAGAGAAGATAAGAGGAGCTTACCACCTTTGTCCAAAGCACTCAAGGCTTGTGGAGGAGAAAATGAGAGGAACTCAAGCCTTTGCTACAATGGTGTTTGTCATGTGCTCGCACAATCAGAGTGATGGAGTGGTAGATTACTGCAATGGAGTGTGAAGTAATGCTACAAAGCTTGTAGATGGATTCTTGAAGTGTGGAGAGAATGTGTCAATTTGTGGAGAAGATCAGCCAACTTGAAAATGAAAGAAGAGATGAAGAATATGAAGGAAGAGGATGAAAAATGACCATATTTGGGTCGGCCAACTGAAGAGGGGCGTTACACTTCAATTTCCAATGGGAAATGTAACGTCTCTACAATCTCTAGCCGCAAGAATCTTCCATGGACGTAAGTGTGTTGCGTGAACGTCTGCATGCCACATGGGTGTCCCCAACAAAAACGCTTCCATCGACACACAAATTGGGCACCAAGTGTGATGTGGACAATGGGCTTAAGTGGAATTAAGCCTCTACCTTAGGTTTTCCAAAGTGAATGGGGGTAAAGGGAAATTTTTATTAGGGGTGAAAATTCACGCCTATACATTTTTCCCCCACTTTAGCGAGCCCGAGTACTGATGAGTGCTTCAGTAAAGTAGATTAGTAAGGAAGTAACAAAGTAAGAGATGTATACCTGAACCAAAGAGGAAGCAAAGTACGGTCTGACAATCTCGGAAGTACAGGAGAAGACTTCATAGTTCCACATAACTACAAAGTTGAATAACGAAAGCACCTCACAGGCTCATGGCCCTGTGAGGGAGGTATCCTTCGAGAACTCTCACATGAAGGAAATGAGGAAGAGCTCCTTATAGACCCACAGACCTGCAAGGAAGGTATCCCCCAAGAACTCTCACATAAGGGAGACCGAGCAAAGCGGACTCTGCAAAGTCAGAGTGGGTGACATGTTTACCCGTTGTATGAGCATGAATTTGCACCCCTAATGCAAATTTCCCTTTCACCCTTTTACACTTTAGAAAATCGAAAGCGGAGGTTTAATTCCTCTTAAGCCTGCTGCTTGCATTCCACTTGGTGCCCTATTTGTGTGTCGGTGGGGACATTTCTATCAGCGATGCCTATGTGATGCATAGACGTGCGTGTGGCATGCTTACATCCCTAGTAGATTCCTGTGACTGGAGTCTGCAGAGACGTTATATTTTTGATTGGAAGTCGAAGAGTACGTCCCTCTTCGGCTGGCCGACTTGAATATGGTTGTTTTTCATCTTCTCCTTCATATTCTTGACCATTCCATCCATTCAAGATTTTTTTTGCAAGATCTTGAGTTCATCACTTCACATTATCTCCACCCTTTCGAACATCCATTCAAGGTTTGTAGCAACATTCTCCACTCCATTGTAGCAATCTACCACTCCATCACTCTAATAGTGCGAGCGCAAGACATATACCATGACAACAAAGGCTTGAGTTCCTCTCATTCACTCCTCCACAAGCCTTGAGCTCTTTGGATGGAGGTGGTAAGCTCCTCTCATCTCCTCTATCGTATTCAGTTGAGTAAGCACATATTGTTTTGTAGTGTTTCTTGCATACGTAGCTTGTATTTCCTTCCTTTATCATTATTTCTATCATTGCAAACTTGGTTGTTCGTGGAGGTGGAAACACCAAGATGGGGGTCTGATTGAGATAGGCCCCTAAACAATCCCAACATTTTCCCTCTTTATTGTGTGTAGGTGGAGAGATCTCGAAACAAGCTAGCAAGAGGATTGTTGTACGAAATCGTCTTCATCACCCTCGTGGTAATATAATTCCTTTATCATGTCTGTATTTACCTTTATCTTTTCTTAGTCTTGTTCTTTACTTCCTGAAACTAATAGACTAGACTGTCAATCCTTTCTCAGGATTCCAACCTTGTTTCTCTAGTTTTCTGGCTGTATGGATGCTAGTGCACCTGTGAGATGCCAACACGTCGCACTGTCATCCTGAAACTATGCTTCTATCCTCAGAAAGAGAGCTACTTGTGACACAGATTTGACTCTAGAAAATGACTCGTCTAGTCCCCCCTCAATTCCTAGTATTGTAGCGTGATCAAAGGACACATAGTCTTCATCATTCTAATCCTCTCTATTCTAACCTTCCTTTGAACTGAGGTAAGTTAGGGTAGCCTTTTCGCTCTTGGCCTTTCGTGACCTGGGGCCTTGAAGTGGGTGGTCCCCCTCTTACATTTTTGGTGAACTTGATGTGAATCAACGTCTATCAATTTGTCGGCAACCCAAAAAATTTCTCATATACCTCTTGGTTGTGGTACCCTAGTGTGTTGTGAAAGTTTATGAGCTTCACGACCCAGTCTATGACCTTTGGGAATATTGTTAGAAGAATTATGTGACACCTTCCGATGGACAAGATGAAGGTCTCGTCTAGCTTCACTACCGGCCTTTTCTCTGGTTTTACGGTTGGTCTTTTCGCACAGGAGCACATATCGTGGGGTGAATCTAGAGTTCTTGACGAGACTGATCACATCCCTATTCCTCTTGCATTTTTGACCTCTTCATCCATAGATGAGCATGAGGCCATCTGTATCCCTTTTGAGTGCGTCATTAGCCTCGATAAAGGGTTAGGTGCATTGGAAAATCACTTGGAAGGCAACCCGAAGTTGGCTAGGGCTGCTATGGTGATCAATGAAATAAGATATATGGTGGAAAAAGACAGGTGTAGAACTCTTAGCTAGCCTCATTGGTCTGGCCGAAGCATGTGTGTCCTCAAGCCTTGGCCGCATGATACGAGGTGGCCTCTTCGAGGAATGTGAGAGGCAGCTGGAGATGTCAAAGCCTCCTATATCAGTGTATATAGCTGACACGGTCGCGTCGGTCAATATACCCCCTACTTTTGAAAGTTTAGAGATCATCAAAGTAAGCAGGAACCCTTTGGGTTTTCACTTCACCCCTTCTGCCGCCTTCGGTGGTGGAGAATTTAGCAGAATGATGGGCAGAGGCTTTGGTGGTGGAGACTTCAAAAGTAGGGATCGTATTGGCAAAGGTGGCGCCGGTGGAAGTCATGGCGGTGGCTCCGACGGGAGTGACATTGGTGGCGGTGACATTGGTGGCAGCTTTGGCGGTGGTCATGGTGGTGGCACCAATGGAGGTCATACTGGTGGTGACAGTATTAGCGGTGGCTCTGGCGGTGGTTCTAGTGTTCCTATGTCTTCTAATGATCCTATTATGAATACCCTTCTTTAGAATATGGGGAAGATGCAGAGTCAACTAGCGAACCTTCCCCAGGCCTCAACCCAACCTATCTTCCAACCTTTCTTTTGACACAACCCATTGTCAGTTGCAATCCTAAACACTCCTTTCCCGCAAGGGATGGAGATTCCCAAATTCAAGAAATATGGTGGTAAAGGGGACCCACAGACACATGTGTCCACCTTTAATGCCTTATGCATAAAATATTTCCATCACGATGTGTTGATGGCCAAACTATTTCCCCAATCCCTCAAAGATACAACACTAGACTAGTACTATTCTTTTCTCGATAATTCCATCTTCATGTTCGATCAACTTGTGAATCAATTCCTACAACAGTTCCAAGCCAATATCAGAACAAAGATGACTTTCTCAGACCTTGTTAGATGAAAACAAGGGGATAATGAAAATATCATAGACTTTATAGCATGGTACCAAGCACTCTTCTCATAGATCTCATATCCGTTACCCAATTCTGATGTACAAAAGGTCTTCATAGGGAACTTACAAAGGCCTTGGCAAGAGAAGTTCACCCTCATGAAGTATCCTTCTTTTGCACACTTGTGTGTGGCTTTACGAGAGTACCAACAAATGGTGGTTTAGTTCGAGAGTTCTCCCTCGTGCTCCCGTTCTGAAGGAAGATCTATCATATCAATCTTGAGATGAGGTAAAACTGTGGCGAATGTAGTAGCCATTGTGGATAAAAATGACCTCAGACGCGACCGAAAGTTTATGAAGCTATTTGAATCTTATTCTTCCATCTTGGAGAAGTTGGTGAAGGATAAGATCCTTACCCTACCACCTCCTAAACTAGTAAGAGAACCATACCCTCACTGGTATGAAGAGAATACTTATTGTCAGTACCATCGAGTTAACGGACATGATATCGAACGATGTATGCACCTGTGCCATGAGATATAGGATCACATCGAGGATGGTAGTGTCCGTCTTGATGGAGGTAAACAAAAAATGAAAAAATCAGTGGTGAAAGCTAACAGTGAATTGCAGATATACACGGACCCATTTCTGTCACATTCTACTATATTAACATGATTATCGATCCCGTTGATTCTACCTTTCACCCTGAGGTGTATGTTAACATGGTTGTTGTTACTCCCTTTCCCTACCTTGCGATCGGTTCGCCGGATATAACATTTACTTCACAAAATGTGCCAACAAATGGTAAACCTTCTTTGCTCTACATTCACGCTCGCCTCAATGGCAACATTGTGATAGGGGTCTTGGTTGACCCTGCAAGTAGAGTGAATGTCATCTCAAAGGAGACATTACTCTTGAAATCCCTACAAAGGGAGGAGTATGACAAAATAAAATCCATCATCTGTACACATGATGAAATTTCTCTTAAACCCTATGGATCGATAATGTTGTCTGTCCTAGTTGGACCTAGGAGTGTAGACACAGTCTTCAATGTCATCCTCGAGTCAGACCTATTCAGAGTGAAGCTAGGCATACCTTGGCTAGCTTCCATGAATGGGATCTCCTCTATGATTCATAGGTGCCTTAAGTTTTCCCACGAAGGTGTCGTGCATGTAATACATGATACTAGATATCAACCTATGGTATCCCATGGAGGATACTCATTGGATCACTTTTGGTCCACTCTAGTTTGTCCACTCGCACAGAGAATGAACCTACTTTACAAGAACTATGTGAAGTACAAAACTGGGGGCAAAGGGCAGCCAAAGTTGACCCTCCCCGTAGTAGAGCATCCAACTACCTCCTCTTCTCAAAAAGGAAAGGAAAAGCTTGCTCCCTCTCAAGCTGGCTCGTCGACTCCCCTCTCTTGGGAAGAGTATTGGATGAACAAGATTGGGTTCTAATCGTTGAGTCTGATGATGCCTCCTTGGCGAAAGCCAAAGATTAGGATATTAGATCTCCCTAATGGGTCCCCAGGACCCTGGTACTATCTGTACGGCTGAAAGAAAGGTTCACGGAGAGAGTTTTCCCCTCGATCTCTTCCTGTCCCCCTGAACGGGAAAGGTTCCACTCCTAAAGTGGTAGAGTCAACTCCTCCCGCCATTTCTGAACTTGCCCCTCCTTCTCCCATTCAGGATTCTGCCCTTCCACTGGAAACAGTTGTGGAGGACACTCCCATGGCTAAGAAGAATCCATCTATCCCTTCATAAGTTCTGACTTCTGGTTCGAAGAGCCATAGAAATGGCCTTGCGCGTGAGCGTAAGCATCGGTGAAAGGCTTTCCTAGCTGAGCAAGCTTCCTTATAGAAGAAGGGGGAGGAGAAGGTTGCACCTCCTGCTGCATCGTCCTCTTTTCCTCCTTCTGTCTCTAAATCTCTTTAGGTTCCCACTGTGAGTGCACATGCGCCTGGAAGGGTGCAAGTGTTCATCGCTCCTTTGATAGAGCCTCCCTTGTTGAATTCCGTCCCTGATGTCTCACCTTTTCCAAAGCCCGTGGACATGGTGAACACTTTAGTTGTGTCCATTGTGGTTCTTTCCTCTTCTCCCTCGACCCTTCTTGTTTCATCTATGGGGAGTTCACCTCCTTCAATGAAGAAGAAGCTAGAGCATGGCCCCTCCAGTAATGGAGGACATAAGAAGAGCCCACCTTCCCCGAAAGTTGGCCCCAAGTTGACTTGTTCTCTCCTAGTGATGGAACCAGTCCCAACCTCTCTTGATTTTTTCACCGCTCCCAAGTCTCTCGGTGAGCCCAGCAGTGAACCTTGGGTGAAAAATCCTCCGTCCACTGAAGTGAATCATGGAACTCCCGTTAAATGCATGTTTAACTTGGTGGATGAATTTCTGACCTTGTCAGTGATCTTTGTGAGGTCGTTGACCTTGAACCCACAAGAGTTGAGCGATGGAGACCTCACAAGTCCCTCTGCCTTGGCCCTTGTTGCTGGAGGATCAAAAGCTCCTCCCCTTACCATTACACCATTGTAGGCTTGTCATCCTTTCCCCTTCAATGATCTAGAGTGGGAAGCTGATGACCTCTTGGTCGACCTATGTTAGAGGGAGACCCTCTTCTTGATCTTTAGATTAGATGTGTGTGTGTTGTGCTCCCCTGTAATCGTGCTACATGTGCCTGGATGATCCTCATCACCCCTATTGGTGCTTGGATATAGGCATGGTGTTTGTGTTTTAAACCTTCCTCTATATGTACCTTCATTCTTCCATGTTTGTGATTGACTTTCGATAAATTGGGGACGATGCAAAGTGTCGAGAGCATTTAGGCCTCCTTCCAGGTTGACCCAATTTTTTACTTTTTTTACTTTATATTTTGTGCATTCTTCTTGATGTGGTTGGGGATTGATGATCTTTCGCCTCTTTCCATGGTTACCTAGCATATATAAATAAAGGCAGATCTGACCCCGCTGAACCAGATCCCCCTATACCCTTTGTGTGTGATCTACTTTCTTTTACTTTCTCTTTATCTTTCTCCTATCTTTGCTTGAGTTGTCCTTTTCATGTGTGAAAATGCCTCTTCTACATTACTTGGTCTTTAGAAAATTCATTTGTTGCCAAATGAATCCTTTCTCGAAAGACCCCTCACACACTTCTTTGTCAGAACTACATTCTCAACTTAAAACCCTAGAAAAACATGTTTCCTTCATCATGGGTTCATAAAGAAAGGACTTGGGAATCCTCCTTCGAAGCGGGAATGGTCTTAGTCTTCCCCTCGCATGAGCACATCTCCTTCCTTTTGAATTCCTTGATGAAGTGAACATCTTTCAAAAGGATTCCTTGGTGACGAGTCGATTCGAGAAGGAAGATGGTAACTTTTGAAGAGTGTGTCCCTTGAGTGGACCCCTCGCTTTCATGTTGGGTTCCTAAGGGATCCCTTCGAAATCTTTCAATAATTTCTATGGCATCTAGCTCTTGGGCAGCCCGACTAGGCCGGTTTCATTTCTTCATGTCTAGTCCGAGGGCATCCCGACTAGACCGTCTTCACATCTTTATGTCTAGCTTGGGGCCAACCCGACTAGACTTGACCTTTCAAATAGGGCATCCGTTGAGTGGACCCTCCTTCCTTTTGAACGATTCCCGAGGGACACCTTTGAAAGTCTTACAACTTAGCAATGGTTTGCATGACTGTCCGTTCACTAGCCTGTGCGGCAGCTTCCTGATGTGTTTTATCTACGGATAAACATGTTGCCATCTCTGACTTTGTGGAGTCCCCTTTACTCGGTCTCCCTCATGTGAGAGTTCTTGGGGGATACCTTCCTTACAAGTCCACGAGTCTGTAAGGCACTTTACTTGGTCTCCTTCATGTGAGACTTCTTGGGGGATACCTTCCTTATAGGTTTGCAGATCTGTAAGGTGCTTTACTCAGTCTCCCTCATGTGAGAGTTCTTGGGGGATACCTTCCTTACAAGTTCGTGGTGTTGTAAGGTGCTTTTACTGGTTTCCTTCATGTGAGAGTTCTTGAAGGATGCCTCCCTTGCAGGACCGTGAGCCTGTAAGGAACTTTTGTACTTTAACTTTTTGGTTCTGTGAAACTATGAAATCCTTTCTTACACTTCTGGGTTCGCTAGATCATGCTCAACTTCCTCGTCGGTTTAGGTATACATCTCTTACTCTATTACTTTCCTACTACTCTACTTTACCAAAGCACTCATTAGTACTCATGCTAGCTAAAGTGGGGGAAAAATGTATGACCATGAATTTGCACCCCTAACATAAATTCCCCTTTCAACCCTTTACACTTTAGAAAACCGAAAGTGGAGGTTTAATTCCACTTAATCCCGCTGCTTGCATTCCACTTGGTGCCCTATTTGTGTGTTGGTGGGGGCATTTCTTTTAGGGATACCCGCACGACGTACAGACATCCACGCAACATGCTTATGTGCCTGGAAGATTCCTGCGGCTGGAGTCTACAGAGATGTTATGTTTTCAATTGGAATTCAAAGAGTAACGTCCCTCTTCAGTTGGCCGACCCGAATATGGCTGTTTTTCATCTTCTCCTTCATATTCTTGACCATTCCTTCCATTCAAGAAAAGTTTTGTGAGATCTTGAGTTCATCACTTCACATTTTCTCCACTCTTTCAAACATCTACCATTCCATCACTCTGATAGTGGGAGTGTAGGACATACACCATGATAGCAAAGGCTTAAGTTCCTCTCATTCACTCCTCCACAAGCCTTAAGCGCTTTGGATAGAGGTGGTAAGCTCCTGCCATCTCCTCTATCATATTCAGTTGAGTAAGCACACATTGTTTTGTAGTGTTTCTTGCATACGTAACTTGTATTTCCTTCCTTTATCGTTATTTCTATCATTGCAAACTTGGTTGTCTATGGAGGTGGAAACACCAAAACAGGGGTCTGATTGAGGCAAGCCAATAAACAACCCCGATACTTTCCCTCTTTTTGTGTGCAGGTGGAGAGATCTCGAAACATGCTGGCGGGAGGATTTTTCTACAAAATCATCTTCATCACCCTCATGATAATATACTTCATTTATTATGTTTGTATTTACCTTTTTCTTTTCTTAGTCTTGTTCTTTACTTCCCGAAACTAATAGACTAGACTGTCAGTCCTTTCTTAGGGTTCCAACCTCGTTTCTTTGGTTTTCTGGCCATACGGATACCAACACACTTGTGAGATGCCAGCACGCCACACTGTCATCCTAGAACCACACTTCTATCCTCAGACAGAGAGATACCTGTGACGCAGAGTTGACTCTGGAAAATGAGTTGTCTAGTCCCCCTTCAATTCTTGGGATTGCAGAGTGATCAAAGGACACATAGTCTTCATCATTCTCATCCTCTCTATCCTAACCTTCCTTTGAACTGAGGTAAGTTAGGGCAATGTTTCCGCTCTTGGCCTTTCGTGACCTGGGGCCTTGTAGTAGGTGGTCCCCCTCTCTTACACCAGCAAATTGAACATGTTAGGAAGTGGCCACACAGGCTAGTGAATGAACAATCACTCAGACCATCACTAAGTTGTAAGACTTTCAAAGGGGTCCCTCACGAACCCTTCAAAAGGAAGGAGGTTCCACTCAAGGGACGTATTGTTTGAAAAGTGAAGTCTAGTTGGGCTACCCCCAAGCTAGACATAAGGATGTTAAGTAGGTCTAGTCAGGCTGCCCCCAGACTAGACGCAAAGATGTGAAATCGACCTAGTCGGACTGCCTCGGGCTAGACATGAAGAAGTAAGACTGGTCTAGTCGGGCTACCCTCGAGCTAGACGCAAGGATGTGAAACCGGTCTAGCCAGGCTGCCCCCAGGATAGACGCCATAGAACTTGTTGATTTTTTTTGAAGGGGTCCGTTGGGAACCCAACATGAAAAGGAGGGGTCCATTCAAGGGACACACTATTCAACAACTAATGTACTCTTCCTCGAATCGATTCATCATCAAGAAATCCTTTCGAAAGATGTTCACTTCATCAAGGAATTTGAAAGGAAGGATATGCCCCCACATGAGGGGAATATCAAAGGTGTTCCCGCTTAGGAGGAAGGTTCCCAAGTTGTTTCTTTATGAACCCATGATGAAGGAAACATGTTTCGTTAGGGTTTCAAGTGAAGAATACATTTCTAGCAAAGAAATGTACGAAGGGTCTTCAAGAAAAGATTCATTTTGTAATGAATGGAATTTCTAAATACCAAGTGGTGTAGAAGTGGCATTGTCACACATGAAAGGGACAACTCAAGAAAAGAAGAGAGAACGATCAAGAGAAAGTGAAGGAAAGGAAAACACAGGGGGATCTAGTTTCGTGGGGTCAGATTTGCCTTTATTTATATATATAATAGGTAACCGCAATGCAAGGTGAAAGATCTTCAATCTCCAACCAGACCAGGAAGAATGCACGGATGAAAAATTGAAATAAAAAATTGGGTCAACATGGAAGGAGGCCTAAATGCTCCCGACGCTTTGCATCGTCCCCAATTTACCAAAAGTCAATAACAAACATGGAAGAATAAAGATACACATAGAGGAAGGTTTACAACACAAACACCACGCCTGTATCCAAGGACCAACAGGGGTGACGAAGGTCATCCAGGAACATATTGTGAGCCCTAAATCTGCTTTAGATCAAATCAACAACCACCATTAGTTTAGTTAGTCAGTTCAACATAAGCAAACCCAAGATTCCTATAAAATACTTGACCATGTTAAAATATGCAAACAAGATAAGTGGAATAAAAAAAAACTAAATTAAAACAATTAAAATAAACACGATCAAACTCTATTCCATAGCGGGAGTGGTGCTCCTCATGATGTGGAAAGAAAGCCCTTTCCCACCCCCTAATAAGCAAGAATGCCAAGATGATAATGCTGAAAATGCAAGAGATTATGCATCCAGTTGTGTTGTTGTGGAGTAGAAATGCTTTGCATTTATAGATTCAAGGTTGGGAGATTGAGGGATTTGGATGAATTTGGGATCATTCATGATCCAATGACAAGATGCCACTTGTCAAGATGTGAGAGGATGAGGGTTGTGCACATTTTGGTCAATGTGCCAATTTGAAATTTGAATTTTCATGAAATGACATGTTTATGGGGGATGAAAGAGGAGAGTTAATGCCAAGTTGACTTGTGTAAGAGACATGTAAGAGCTCATAAATGCCAAGTTGGAGGACAAGTCTTTTGAGAGGGAGATTCAAATTGGAGGAATATTCCATCTTGATGCCCTTTTGAAAGTAATTGGAAGAAACAATAAATCAAATAAATTGATTTATTGTGCAAGTGGGAAAAGCTAGAGGATTCAAGTGATTAGGATTAAATTAATCAAGATTTGATTAATTTAATAGGAGATTAGGTGATTTTGACTTTTGACTTATATTTTAGGATTAAAATAAATCAAAATGAGAAGAAAATGATTTTAGATTAAATAAAGATTTGTTTTATTTAATCAAAGATGATGATGTTAGTGTTAAATCAAATAAAGATGAATATATTTAATTTAAATGAATGGCTTTAGGAGATTAGTTAAATAAACCTGATTTATTTAATTGATGGGTGAATATGAAAATTTTGAGAATGCATGATGTCTATTTTGCATGTCTACATTTTTCCCCTCTTTGAACCAATGTACTTGTTGCATTGGTTCAAAGAATGATCCTGCCGACATCAAAATTTAAAAAATTTCTGCTTTTTTTACGGATGCCCCAGTGGAAATAAGTATGTTAGTATATTTCCCCCTTAAGAGATCGAGCGAAAAGATTCGATTTGAGGTCGATCTCGCGACAAAGAGGTTCAGAATGGATGTATGGATGGTTAGACTAACAAATCTATATGATAATGATGATATAAATGAGATGTTTTTAAGATGCTTAGAATAACAAATCTATGTTATCCTAAACAACTTAAATGATTATGCAATGCATGTGAGATGGATGAGATGGATGATGTTGTCCTATGATTATATGACGTGATTATGCAGAATGAGAGTGTGGATGTAGGATGGATGCATTGATGTAATGATATTATGTTAGCATGAAAGAGGATAGAAGAATGAGAGGGATCAACCCTTGAATCCAAGAAGATGCAGAAGTTCAACAAGCCAACTTTATTATAAATGATGATGAATGATGATGATGTATTGCTTATCTAGGGATGGGAGAAATAAAGAGCATAGCTTTCCTTATGTTTGATAACACACATAGGTGTGATGCATCAAGGTATAAAGAACCAAGATGACGTTGCACCTAGTGTGATGGACTTTGAATCGATAATCAGATAGGAGTGCTCTTGTTCACACTTGACATACAAAAACCTTGCTAGGACAGACCTAACAAAGCAAGTATTCACCAAGTTATGTTAAAAGAACATCCAACAAGCACAACAAAAAAAGAGATAATGATCATTGCCCCATTCCTTTCTCTCTAAACCTATTTTTTTTAGGCATCATCGAGAGGTCCTTGGAATGAATGCAAAATAAGATGTCAAAAAGACCAAGATAAAGTAAACAAACAAGCTAATGTTCTTCGTACCGCTAGCCAAGGCTAAACCAAGGTGATACCTGATGCTAATGTCCATCATGGGAAGGATGCATCCTAGGACATGTTGTGATCAGGGTTTTGATGAGATTGATTGGATGATAAGCTATTGATACTCCGAGTTGACCAACTTGCTTGCTTACTGACCTAGACTTGAGACTTCTGACGATCAGGGTGTTCACTTTGGAACCTGCTAGACTTGTTTCTAATTGCTTCACCAAAGGATGAAGATGGTGATTTATTAGGAATGATGATTATTTCGGGTGAAATTGAGATGAGATGGGTGTACCATTTTGGGTTTTTTCAAATATTTTGAGGCTGTTTTGATTTTCGAGTTTTCAATTTTTTGTTATTTTTGAGATTTTATGAATGTTTTTGGATTTTGTGTCTTGAGGGCCAATCAAGGATGGCCTTGCCTACATTCCAGCTCAAAGATGACGTAGTTTGACTGACAACAAACTTGATTGAATGATGAGAACGATGGGAAAACGGATTGCCATTGTGACTGATGCCTAAAGGACTGACCTAAAGTGTGAAATAGATGGGCAAACGGATTTCCATTGCGATAGACGCCTAAAGGACTGACCTAAAATATGAAATAGATGGGAAAAATGGATTGCCATTGTGACGAACGCCTAAATGATTGGCCTAAAATGTGAAATAGATGGGAAAACAGATTGCCATTGCGACAGACACCTAAAAGACTGACTTAAAATGTGAAATAGATGGGCAAACGGATTGCCATTGCGACGAGTGGCTAAAGGACTGACCTAGAATGTGAAATAGATGGGAAAACGGATTGCCATTATGACAGATGCCTAAAGGACTAACCTAACATGTCTTGAGGGATGATCAAAAATCAACCTTTCCTTCTTTCAAGCTCAAAGATGACGTAGTTCGACTGACATGTTTCGGATTTTGAATGATTTGGATGATTTGGATATGGATATGATATTAGTGCTTTGTTTTGGGATTTTGTTGAAAACCAAGCTAAGGTTGATTGATCGGATTGATGATGATAACATTGCTGAGGATACACAACAATGCAAGGATAGTGTTAAGCTACATGAGGATTGAGAAGGATATCTCGATGGATTGATTGGATTTTGATTGATCAGGATTGATGAAGCTTGATTTGGAACAAAATTGTTTTGATGGTTTAATGTGACGCTGAAGTACACATTAGATGCAACTGATATCAATTGTTCAGATTGATGTTCGATGAAAGATAAAGCTTGATAAGGAACATCATCTTGTCAAAATATGCCCTGGGCTAGTGATTTGGATTTTTGGCTCACAAATGCTTTGACCAATTTGATTTTACGTCTGACAATGTTTAGATCACCACATAAGTTGGAGGATATAGATGAAGATTTATTCTAGAAGCAAGATGTAAATATTTGCCCCCAATGTCTAGCAATGTTTGAATGATCATGGGTGGATTCTTGGATAGATGTATGGATGGATGGATATGGATAATCTTGTGATAAGATAAGGTGTTCGAATAGAGGATTCTCATTTGGATAGTGCTTCCTAGCTCAAATAATGTTGGGTAGGATAGGATCAATGAAAATGACCCATCTCAAGATGTCTACCATAAGAAAGTGTGTAGAAAACCTTCATCAAGATCAAGATAAGGTGGATAGATGGCAATGGGCTGAATAAATGGTTCGTGGATGAATGGATGATATGGATGGAATGGAATAATAGATTTATTATGGATGGGATGAGATTCTTCCAATTGAACTAGCGCACATAGATGCTCGATTATACACATGACGCCTATTTTCTAGGTTTTGATCATGGTACCTATCCAAAGCGCCACTAAAGTGGTTTTCACCAGAGGACGATTTTTTTTTCTTTACTACTTTCAACCTTTTTCTGATTTTTTTGTATTTATTGCTAAAAGATTTTAAGCTCATGCTAAACCACCTGGTACTGCTAACGTTGACGCTTCTATCATAACATGCCATCGGTATCCTACTTGAAGAAGCTGCTTTGCCAAGACACATGCACTTGAAAGCAACTTTCAAGATTCCTGATCTACTTTGCTGATACCAAGGTTAACTTTATCTTTGTGTGCACATCATGATAGAGTGCCTTTTAAATCCTTATGATGAAGGGTCGTTGCCAACACATGGTCAATGTGAGAATAGGATATCATGTGTGGAGGCATGGATGGAGTGTGTTTAGGAATAAAATATGGATTGGTTGATAGTTTGGAACCTTTGACTCTCCAAACTTGGGAAGATGAGCAATGATAGGTGGATAGAAAAGTGTGTAGGGAATTAGGACCAACTACTCGATATACTTTGTATGTTGCTTGAGAAGCTTGCTTTTTCCTTTGTAGACATATTTGATGGATACTTTTCCATTTTTGATTTTTCCCCATAGTTTCTTTGACTAATGGAGTTTGATAGGGATAATAATTCTTTGTATCCTTTGGTATCCATATGTATTTGATTTTTCCAATATTATTCTTAGCTTCTTTTGCTTTGATAATGTTATTTGTGCTTTGATTCAAAACCTTCTTTTGATTTTGGTCCCAATCCATGGATGGGGTGATGGGTGGATGGAGATTCGTGACATGGCGGGTTGTAGCGTTGGCATTGGTTTCATCATAAGGATTCTTCATGCTCCCTATGTGGACGTTTTCTTGAGATGAAGTTGCCCCCAGTTTTATAGAAGTATTATTGATATGATGAGATCCCTTGATTGTCGATTAGCCAAGGTCTTGATGCTTAGGATTGCCAATAATCTGCACTGTTTCTAGGATACCTTGTTCATGCAGACCTAATCCTTTGCCTTGATAATTCATTTGTTGAAACATTTTATTTGCAATAGGATATGATTTACCTTGGAAACAAGGTTTTTTTCCTTCTCTGCTCTGTCGTGGATCTTCAAAGGTGATAGCTTCTTGGGTGATCCGACAAAGCTGGTTTACAATTTCTGAGAGGAATTGAGTTTTGTTAAAATCACATATTTTTAAAAAATATAATGATTTAAGCCTTAAAAAGTTCCATTTTAAGGATTCCAATTGAAGAGGATTTGATCAAACCACCTTAAATCAAACCCCCTTGGATAGAACCTCGCTAGTTTTAAACCATACCTATAAATGAGTCTCCTTTACATCTATCAAAATGCTGATAAAAAATCACTTTTGATTTAATTTTTAGGGGATCAAATGAATTCATTTAAAATATATTTCAAATGATTATGGTAGTCCTCAGAATGAGCTATCCAATGAATATAATTTTAATATTTTTTGGTTTTATTATGTATTTGTTTTTTAAGTTTTATTAAACATAGGTTTTTCATTGAAAATGAAGGTCTTTGTTCTACACATGTGGAAAAATAGCATATTATAAAAAAAAAATTGAAAAATATGAGTGCACTAGATATTGAAGTCCTTGCTCCAACAAAAAAATAAATTTGAATTTTGATATATACAAAAAAAGTTACGCGTTATATGGTCGCGCTATGTCTGAATTGTAACTAGTTTGACTTTGAAACTTAATTAAAGAAAAAATATTCAATAAAAAACAATCTAACCAAATGGAAGCACTAGATATCGGAGTTACAAATCTAAATTCAAAAGAATTAGAATTTTATCCTTCATGGAAAAAAATTTATGTGTTATATGGTGTGCGTCACTTTTTTAAAATGTTGTTTTTAGGAAAAAACCAATTTTCGTGGGAGACGAAAAAAGAAGTGCAATCTAATTCCAAAAATTTTGAAAAAAATATTTTAAAAATCTATAGACAAAATTTGACAAGACTCTAGTTTGCATCATCTTCAAATTCCTCACGGTTTAGCCGCTATAGGTGCCCGAATGTGAATATTTAGTTAAAAATAATAATTTCAGTGTCCAGTTTGGCCAAAAATTGTAAACCACTATTGTGGGACCACCCAGATTTATTGATGAGATAGCTTGCTCTAAGAAAGGTAAGTGATCCAAGTTTATAAGTCATTGGATCCTCTATATGTGGGATAACTTTTTGATTGATATCTTTGGCTTGATCTTGTGAAATATCAGATTTTAATGCTTCTTCAAGGGGTGTTGATGATTCATTGTCCTCATAAAACTCTTCCTCATGATTCATTTCACAGGATGTTTCTGATTCATGATTTTTGTAGGAGCCTTCTTCATGACCCATTTCTGATATGTCTCAACAAGATATTTTTGATTTACAACTTTTATAGAAGCCTTCTTCATAATTTGTTTTGCTATGTCTCCAGATTTTTCTACATCTTGGTCTTGTGCACAAATGTTAAGAGTAGGAGACTCTTGTTCCTTGGTAATGATGTCAAGAATACGAGACTCTTGTTTTGAATGAAGATCATCTACGTGTCCATCAAAAGAAAAAATATCATGGGTAGATGGAGGAATATGTGCTATATGGATATGATCATCATTTGCGACATCTTGTATAGATAGAAGAGTGCCCATTAGGTCATTGTAGTATCTTGGAGATACAAATTCTTGATCTTGACTAATTTTGGAATTGCTTTCGACATTTTTGGATCCAGTTCTTGACATGGGTCAATTTCAAATGATGGATTTTGGACATCGTCCTTAGGCATGGGTAGTGGCTCAATATCCTTTTGATCTTTGAGAATTCCTTCACTATCCATAATCATGAGGTCGAGGGATGTCAGTATGTCTTGGGAAAGACCATTGCTAGACCTTGGTGATAGATGTTGATCATGCTTTGGAATAAATTCTTGAGATATGTCCTCTAACTCATAAAGAGATGTAGAGACATTTTCAATATGATCATTGGTCGATGGATCGTGGATTATGTCAATAGTATCAAATAATGTTAACACATCTTGAAATAGATCACTAAAAAGTGGCTCTTGATGAATGTTGATTTGATCACTGGATGGGGTAGACATATCTTCATAGAGCTTATTGATGGATTCATTTTGATCATTATCTTCAGTAGTTATGGTGGAGAGATTGTCAATCTTTTCAACCATAGGATCAAATGATGTTAACGTTTCTTGGATTGGATCATTGTTGGGCATCGTTGGTGAGTTTTGATCATGATTGAAAAGTGGCTCTTGGTGTGTGTTGATTTGATCATTGGTTGAGGTGGAAACATCTTCGATGTGCTCACTAATGGATAGATCTTGATCATTATTTTCAACAATTATGGTGGGGAGGTTTTTAATGCTATCACTAATGGTTGAATTTTGATTATTGTCCCCAATAGTTATTATTTTTTGCTCAATAAGGTCTTGGATGAGATTTTTGAGTTGAATACAATTTGATGTTGTGTGTCCCTTTGTTTTATGAAAATCACAAAAGTGCTTCTCATTGTACCCTGGTAGTTTCACCATGGGCTCATGATAATTCACATAAATGGGGATTTTAATGATATTTTCTTGTATCAACCATTGCATGACCAATTCGATTGGTTCCCCAAGTGGTGTGTATTTTCGTTTGTTACCTTGTGAGATTTGCACTTTGAATTGACCTGGTGGCGATTGATTTTGGAGATGTGGTGATTGAGTTTGTTGTTGATCTTGATATACAACTTATTGACATTGGAGATATTGTTCTTGATGTGATTGTGGAGACAACTCAATGCTTTGATGACATGGTTCAACCAATGGAAGAGTGTATTGATTTTGAGGTGGAGATGTCTCTTGGTGATATGAATCGATGAATTTTTTGAGTGTAGCAATTTTGTTTCCCAAGATTTGACCTTGGCATTCTTCATATGGTTGACTTGGCTATTTAGCAAGCAGATATGGAGTCTATACTTGTGGTGCTTTCTTGGGATTGTGCACAAGTTGATTTTGGATAATGCTCTGACTCAGTATGATGTTTTCATTTGGCATTATAGGCTGACTTTGAACATTGTTGTGGTTGAGCATCATATTGCCTTGATTTAGGTAACTTTTATTTTGCATGGTTTTACCTTGACTTGGATCCATACATGGATTCATTAACATATTGTTTGGACTCTGAACAACATTGGGGGGATTTGCAAGAATATCTATCCCAAAGTTCACCAAGTGTGGATTTGAAATGTTCATGTTTGGTAAACTTGTATTTGGCGTGTATGGATTTGGTGGGATAATGTTGTTTGGAAAATTCATGCATTGAGTGTTTGGTTGATAAATTTGTAGGTTTGGACTTGGATTTAAATCTACCATTGGGAAAGGTGTTCCAAAATTTAGATTTGGCATACTCACATTCATTGTACTATTGAGGTTTGGAGAAAATAATGATGCCATGCATAAATGTGAGTTTCGATAATCAATTGGCTTTGCGAGACTTGGATAGTTTGGTTGGCTTGGATTACTCATGATGTATGAGTTGAGTTTATATTCCATGTTTTCCTTGTGTTTTGACCTTGTTGACCTCTGAGGGGTTTATGACCAATGATGAGATGAAGGATGAAAGGGGTGAATGATATGGGTGTTTAAAATTTTAGGAACTTTGTATCAATGCTAGACTTTAGGAATTGATTTGATTTGATTTTGATTGAGGATAGTTTGACTAAGTGTGTTAAGTCAAACAAGATGATAATGGATTGGATAATTTGACTAAGTGTTTTAAGTCAAACAGGATGATAATGAGCTTGTAAACCCTAGGAAGTTATGTTATCCCAGAGTAAACTCGTACATAAAAGGATAATTTGGTTAGGTGTGTTAATCCAAACAAGGTGATTTTGAACTTGTAAACCTTAGGAAGTTGTGTTATCCTAGAGGTAACTTCGCTCAAGAGGATTGATAATTTGACTAAGTGTGTTAAGTCAAACAAGGTGATGTTGATTTTTCCTAAAAGTCTACCATAAGTGATGTTTTCAAAGTTTCCAAGAGTTGTTGGTGAGGTGATTTTTGACTGAATTTGATGGTTGAGAGGCGGATGAAAGTGATTGATTTGATCCTAGATGAACCTATGAGGACTTGTTTACTAGACCAAGGTTTTGAAGAACATGCTTTTCCCTAAGAGTATAAACCAAAAGATCAATGTTGGCATGGAAAACCATAAGAAAAAAGATTGCAAGTGCATGTGTGGGGTTCGATTGGAGTTAATCTTGATTAATGACTTGATTTTTACCACAATAACTTCTTGCTTAGTTTTTCAAACTGAATGTCCAATGTCCTAATTTTATTTCATCCCATAAAGTGCATTATGTGTAAATCAAGGAAATCAAGGCAAAGGTTACCTAGTGTTGACTTTAGTGAGAAAATGGAGATATAAATTCAAATGTTTAGAAGCCTCTAAGGATAGAATCCCTAGGGCAAGCAATACCACTTGAATTTTGTCAATGGTATTTTCTTCCTAAAGGGTTTGAAATTTCAATGATAGTGTTGAATGTTTGTTTTTCCAATGTTTTCGAGAAAGCAAAGTGTTTTGATTTCAAGAACATGCACAATCCTAGGATGAAAATACAACATTTGTTGGGTTCCCACTTGGATAAATCTAGCTACGCATATTCAGTGTGGATGATTAGATGCTTGACCACACTGGCTACCCCTTATAGTGCACTCACTTCTTGAGTCAGCCAAGCATCAATAGCCATGAATCTTCCATGGCATACTTTTCATATCTACAATAGAACCACATGTGTACATGGGGTGACTTCAAAGGACATGACCTTTTGCACCAACAAATAGATAGGATTTTGGCCTTTGCTAAACAAGGGGTTTTAATTCAGACTTTTTGTTCATAGGAGTTGACCCATGTGGTAAGGGACCATTGCTTCCCTTCTCATCGGAGCCAACCATGTGATACTAGATTTTGTTCTAGTACCCACTTTTATATCCCTGTTGGAAATACACTTGTCCTTAGTGTGTTACCGGTTGGGTCATTCCCTTGGGTGAGTACTTTTTCCCACAAGGCGGGCCCTCTAAGATAAACAAAAGTGAGCAAAAATATTCATAGTTCGATCAACCTTCATTTAGAAGCAAAGGGAGAACACACGCAATAGGCTTACTCACACTCGCAAGATGTTTTGTTCAATTTTAAGTACCCAAATTGAAATGTGGAGGAAATCTTTTTGACAACTTAATATCACAAAAGACTTTTGATTCTCAAGATTTCCGTGAGGCGTGAGAGAAGTGCATACGTCTTTTTGATGATATTACTTTGTGAAAAAGTTTACAAAAAAATCAAATGCACATGTTCATTTTAATTTCCAAAGGGAAAATTGAGTTCTTTTTAAAACCCCAAAATCGAAATGTGAGAGTTTGTTTGTCAAATTTTTAAGAACCCAAATTGAAATTTAGTATGTTTATAAGGTTCAATTTTATCCAACTATGAAAAAAAAAAAAATCACCGATTAATTTTAAACTCAATTTGATCTAGTTGGCATAAAACAAAAAATAAAAGCTGAAATTGAAGCCCCTAGGTTATTACAATAAGCATTAAAAAATGCTTTTGTTATGTTCAAGTTTTTTTATGCCCCCTTTTCGACCTCAAATATGCTTGTTGTTTCTAGGTTTTTCTTTTCTTTTTCGCCTTGCTATACCACCCTATTGCACCTGCAATACCAATACAAAGAAACATGTGGATTAATTGTTTAATAAAAAGCTATGCAAATCATTCATCAATATATGCCCAAAGCCTTTACATTCAATTGACATGTTCAAGGACTGTTTACCTTTGGCCGATCAGAGAATTAGATGACATATTTAATGATTTTGATAGAATGAGGATTCAAATACTTCATGGTGAGAGACGTATAGTCCTACTTAGACTTAATTGCATAATAGTTGTCATCATGATTTGTCTTAAGTTTCAATTGTTAGATGTTGCAGTATGACATTCATCTAAAAAATTTAAATTATAGAAGCCATTACGAGTAGGACAATTTGTTACAAGGTAAGAGATTCGAATAGATCTAATTGTCATACCCCTAAAGTAGCCCTTATGAAAATGTCAGCTATCCTATAGATCTTAATTGATTGATATCCCAATGCAATCAATAATCAAATTTTAAAATCTTTTCATTGCTTCCAAAATTTAATGCAATATTTCCTTTTGACAATAAGAAACACTTTGAACAATAAGAATTGCAGATTTGAAAAAAAATACACACGCTTTGAACCCTTTTTTTTAATGCTCTCTTCACACATTCACCAGATCGATGCTAGTAGATGACCATAAGTTTTTATAATGAGTAGTCACACCAATGGATTCGATTATGGATTTGAGCATAAAATATGAAAGAGCATGTCAGAAAATTTAGAGTGGTAGAGATGAGTTATATGTGTACTTACAAAGAAAAGACGTCTCACCACAACAACTTGCCTCTGCCACTCATTACTTCATCCAATCTAGTGGTAGCAATTTATCTGCAAGGTTGGCCTGCTAGAAATAAATGTCAAAGGAAATTTGATTGCACCCAACTTGATTGGAATCCTCTAGATGTAATCTTCTGACAAGCCGAACCAAGCACTATGGTAGAGATGGAAAATGTTCTTTGTCTGAATTCTATGCCATTTTTTATTTAATTAGCCTGGTCATCAAGAGATTTTAGAATAAAAATAAGATTTACCATTTTCCACCATATTAAATACATCAAGCTAATGCAATTATAGAAATAGCTTTTTAGAAAATTTTCAGCTAATGTAGTTGGCAGATGTAAAGCCAGCGAATGAATGGATTTTTAGAAATATTTAAGCTAATGCAAATGACAGGTATTTCAAATGCGTTCATTTCTAGATTCTACGCACTATGAATCCATCGATAATAATGAAAAATGGCAATATTTAGTGATGTAAGGTTCCTGATAGATTTTCAAATCTGGTGTCGCTCAATTAGAAAGTTGCAGTATTGGTGAATGGTTATAATAATTACACAGACTTTACATCCATGCCACCAAATGTACCACCAAATAAATGACTAAGCCTTCTGCCTATGACCTCTCTGCAAACAAATGTAATTGTCATAAATGGTTCATGTTCTTCATCACCAACTGGATATTTACAATCGACTGCCTTTGATTAATCATCTTTCTCTTGCGCCTACTCCTTTGTTGCAGTTTTTGTTTGTTTTATTTTTGATAGGACTGTGAACTCGCAATACTAATAATACTACTTCTTGTGTAAAAGAAATAACATTACTTAATACAAGTAAAAGAGGCGAAGAGAAGAGAAGAGAGGTCAATGAAGAAGAACAAGATGGATGACCGACAATGAAATATGGAGGAAAAGGAACTGGAACACAAACTACAGAGTGTGATAGAGCAGATAATGGCCAAGTAAACATAGTTAGAATCTCACAAGTCACTGGCTAATATCTTTTTGTCACTAGCTCACAAGTCACAGCTGCATCAACACCTTCATCATGAGGTCATGAGGAAATTGGAATTGCGGTAAAGTGATATGGTAGCAGCAGAATATAGGAAAGTCTTTTAGGATGTTATAAATTAGAAGAAGGGTAAAAGTTATATGAGACACAAAAGGAGAAGTAAATTAAGCCATGGATATATGGATCCTCCATGTCTCTTGCTGTAGCTTCTTCCATGCGGTGGGTCCACTAGAAAAACTCCACATTTTATCTCCTTTAAAGTGGTGAAGATGGGATGAAAATGATATGCCATTCAATCAACTAGAGTCAAACATTAACACACAACAAAAAAGAAACAACAACATTAATTCTCAGCATATGCGCTCAACTAATACCTTTAATGATCAATGCCTAGTGTATACACATCTAGATCTTTTGGATATATTAGTAAGGTGAAAATCAATTCCATCGACTCGTTAATCTAAAAGCAATGTTTGACCAAATGACCATAAAACACAAACCGTTCACTTCCAAGAAGCGTGAGTCTAAAGAAGCCTTAGTTGAAGATGATGCCTCAAGCCAAAGTGGTCTCAACTACTAGGGATATCTGCCAGGATAACTTTCCCAAGATAAAGATTTGTTGCACTCAAAAGCAGTCTGTGAATGATATGTAGAGGGTTGATGGAATGGTAAATGAGGCCACGATAGAGAAGTCCTTCAGACAACACCGAGCTATCAAGTTTTGAGTGTTAGTCATGAGGATGAGGGTGCCAATAGTCTTTCATGTGGCTTGCTTCAGAAATCATATTTCCTATTGAGGAGTGGAAGATAACCTTCTTTGGGAATTGTATGGGTAGAGATTAGATAGTGTTGCCTCTAGCCACAATGGCTTAAAAAAAAAAAAAAACTAAGGTCAGAGTTGTCAGGGACAAAATGAATACAGTATTAGCATTGTTCTTTATCTCTGTGGCCCTTTCCCACCCCCTAATAATCAAGAATGCCAAGATGATAATGCTGAAAATGCAAGAGATTGTGCATCCAGTTGCGTTGTTGTTGTGTTGTTGTGGAGTAGAAATGCTTTGCATTTATAGATTCAAGGTTGGGATATTGAGGGATTTGGATGATTGTGGGATCATTCATGAGCCAATGAAAAGATGCCACTTTTCCAGATGTCAGAGGATGAGGGTTGTGCACATTTTGGTCAATGTGCCAATTTGAAATTTGAATTTTCATGAAATGGCATGTTTAGGGGGGATGAAAGAAGAGAGTTAATGCCAAGTTGACTTGTGTAAGAGACATGTAAGAGCTCATAAATGCCAAGTTGGAGAACAAGTCTTTTGAGAGGGAGATTCAAATTGGAGGAATATTCCATCTTGATGCCCTTTTGAAAGTAATTAGAAGAAATAATAAATCAAATAAATTGATTTATCGTGCAAGTAGGAAAAGCTAGAGGATTCAGGTGATTAGGATTAAATTAATCAGGATTTGATTAATTTAATAGGAGATTAGGTGATTTTGACTTTTGACTTATATTTTAGGATTAAAATAAATCAAAATGAGAAGAAAATGATTTTAGATTAAATAAAGATTTGTTTTATTTAATCAAAGATGATGATGTTAGTGTTAAATCAAATAAAGATGAATATATTTAATTTAAATGAATGGATTTAGGAGATTAATTAAATAAACCTGATTTATTTAATTGATGGGTGAATATGAAAATACGAGGAGTGCATGATGTCTATTTTTCTTGTCTACACATATAGCACGGTCATGGGGGGAACACATCACAACTCATACACACATCTAATCTAAAGATCAAGAAGATGGTCTCCCCCTAACACTGGTTGACCAAGAGGTTGTCAGCTTTCCACTCTAGATCATCGTAGGGGGAAGGATGACGAGCTTGCAAAGGTGTAATGTTAAGGGGAGGAGCTTCTGATCCTCCCGCAACAAGGGGCAAGGTAGAGGGACCAATGAGGTCTCCATCGCTCAAATCTTGTGGGTCTAAGGTCAACGAATTTGTGAAGATCGCTGAAAAGGTCAAAAATTCATCCACTGAGTTAAACATACAGTTAATAGGAGTGCCATGCTTCACCTTGACAAATAGAGGAGTTCGCACCCGAGGTTCACCGCTAGGCTCACCGAGAGACTCGAGAGTGATGATAAACTCAGGGGAGGCTGAGACGGGTTCTTTTACTAGGACATAACAAGTCAGCACAGGGCCACTTTTCAGAGAAGGCATGATCTTCTTATGTCCTCCATTGTTGGAAGGACCACACTCTACCCTCTTCTTCATCGGGGGAGGTGAACTCCCCGCAAACGAAGTAAGGAGGATCGATGGAGAAGAGGAAATAATCATAATGGATACAACCAAAGTGTTAACCATATCCATGGGCTTCGAGAAAGGTGAGACATCTGGAATGGAAGTCAACAGGGGTGGCTCCACAGAAGGAGTGATAAACATTTGCACCTTTCTAGGTGCATGTGCGCTCACAATGGAAGCCAAAAGAAATTCAAAGCTATTTAGATCAGAGACATAATAGGGGAGAGAGGAGGACATAGTAGGAGGTGTTGCCTTCTCTTCCTCTTTCTGTGAGGAGGCTTTCCCAACCAGGAGAGCCTTTTGTTGGTGCTTGCAATCGCGCACAAGGAAGTTTCTACGACTCTTTGAACCAAAAGTCATAACTTGCAAAGGGACAGAAGGATTCTGCTCAGCCATGGGAGTGTCCTCCACATATGTTTCCAATGGAAGGACAAACTCATGAATGGGAGCAGAAGGATCAGGTTTAGAAATGGTAGGAGGAGTCAACTCTAGTGCCTCGGTAGTGTGCCTCTTCCCATTCACTATTTTGGGAACAGGAACAGTAGGAGGCCACGGAGGCCGAGACAAAGAGGACTCTCCTCGGGGGGATTTCTATCTTCTATACTGAACGGGTCTAAGCTCCATGGGTAAGACAAGAAGCTCAAAGGTAGGATGCTTAGCATTTTTCCAAGTAGGTACCATGAGATTTTGTAAGGCAGAAGTAGATGGTTCCACATTAAAGCGAGAGGAAGCATCGGGTTGGATAGTGGAAGAGGAAGAAGGAGGATTTTGGGACTGCTTCTCTTCTCCTCTTCTATGTGCCTTGACGGTGTCACTGTCAGCTTTTAGACAAGGTCTATGTGAAACAACATAGGGTGAAGGAGGGTATCTTACTTTTTTCCTAGAGTGCCCCTTCTTATAGTGTTGATATGTGCGATATAGGAGGTCCTTTCTAGGTGGGAAAGGACCAAGAGATGCATGCCAAAAGTAATCTAGGGTATAGCTGCCACGTGCAACTAGTGGTCTATAACCAGTGTCATGAACATGTACCGAACCTCTATGAACAAACTTCAGACACTTGTGCACAACTGAGGGAACTACATTCATAGCTACCAGCCAGGGGATACCTAGCTTCACTCTAAAGAGTTCAGACCTTGGGATGATGTCAAACCTAAGGCTCACAGATTTAGGTCCAACGAGGATCGACAAGACAATACTCCCTATAAGAGGTACAAAAATTTCATCATATGTGCAAATGGTACTTTCAAGTGTGCCATATCCATCCTTATGTAGGAATTTAATCAACATGATCTCCTCAGTTATGATATTCACTTGAGATGTCGATTCAACGAGAACACTTGCTACAATATTCCCATTTATCCTTGCAGGAATGTAAAGAGGATATGGATCTCTATTGAAGCCCATCGATAGGTCCTTTGAAGTGAAGGTTATGCTAGTACCATTACTCACAATCTATGTAGAGGGAATAGTTGGTTTAAGAAAGAGGCCATTACGCACACTAATAGTACTTCTACAGAGCCTCCTAAGGTTTACGGAATAAGCCAGTGACCCGATTAAGGTTTCATCACACAACACCATTGAAACCTTCCAGCTACACCTACTAGGGGTCATAGCCTGGGTTGTAAGGAATAATCCCTACAACACTCCTAGAACATGAGGAAAGGGACTTTCAATATCAAAAAATGGAACCAAAATGGTTCATGTTGGGCTCACCAAAAATGTAAGAGAGGGGGACCAACCACTGCAAGGCCCTAGGTCATGAAAGGCCAAGAGCGGTAAGGCTGCCCTAACTTACCTCAATTTAAAGGAAGATTAGGATAGGAGGGATGAGAATGATGAAGACTATGTGTCCTTCGACCACTCTACAAACCTGAGAGTTGGAAGGAGACTAGATGAGTCACTTTTTAAGGTCAACTCTGCATCTCAGGTAGCTCTTTGGTAGAGGATAGAAGCATGGTTCTGGGATGACATCGTAGTGCACTAGTGTCTCACAGGTGCGTTGGCATCCATAAGGCTAGAAAACCAGAGACGAGGTTTAATCCTCAAGAAAGGACAATCAACCTAGTTTATAGGTTTCTAGAATAATAGAATGAGATTAAGAAGAGTGAAACATAAAGACGGACGTGATAAAGAAGATATATTACCGCAAGGGTGATGAAGATGATTTTGTATAACAATCGCGTCGCCAGCTTTCTTCAAGATCTCTCCACCTACACACAGAATAGGGGAAAATGTTGGGATTGTTTAGGGGTCTGCCTCAGTCAAACCCCCGTTTTGGTGTTTCCACCTCCATAGAGAGCCAAGTTTGCAATGATAGAAATAATGATAAAGAAGGGAATACAAGCTATGTAAACAAAAGACACTACAAAATAGTACATGCTTACTCAACCAAAGATTATAGAGAAGATAAGAGGAGCTTACCACCTCCGTCCAAAGCACTCAAGGCTTGTGGAGGAGAAAATGAGAGGAACTCAAGCCTCTACTATAATGGTGTTTGTCCTGCGCTCGCACTATTGGAGTGATGGAGTGGTAGATTGCTGAAATGGAATGTGAAGTGATGCTTGAAGTGTGGAGAGAATGTGTCAATTTGTGGAGAAGATCAACCAACTTGAAAATGGAAGAAGAGATGAAGAATATGAAGGAAGAGGATGAAAAATGACCATATTCAGGTCTGCCAACCGAAGAGGGGCATTACACTTTGAATTCCAATGGGAAATGTAATGTCTCTGCAATATCCAGCTGTAGGAATCTACTAGGGATGTAAGTGCGCTGCGCGAATGTATGCGTGCAACACGGGCATCCTTGATAGAAATGCCTCCACCGACACACAAACAGGGCGCCAAGTGTGATGTGGATAGTGGGTTTAAGTGGAATTAAGCCTCCGCCTTAGGTTTTCCAAAGTGTAAGGGGGTAAAGGGGAATTTGCGTTAGGGGTGAAAATTCACACTGATACAAGTGAATGCCTCACCCATGCCTGTAGTGCTCGTTTAGGCTAAGGGTGGGCTGAGAAGGCCTAGTTGACAAGACCAACTTCATTTTCCTCACAAAAGGAAGATTGGTTCCGCATGTGTCACCCTATGGGGCTGACACCTAGTGAGAGGATGTCAGGAAAACCATAGATGAGGGTCGATGTCTAGACTGTCAGAATAACCCAAGGATGGGGGCCGACATCTAGGACTGTCAGAACAACCCATGCCAAGACCATGTGATGACACTTTTCCCTCTGTAGAATAGTATTCCCTTATCTGCTCTCTCCCTTAATATGTGTTATCCTTTGGAAGCAATGTATGTTATTTTGTGATGTGTTGTTGTTGTTATGTCAGTTGATCTTTGTTAGCCTTGTTGTGTCAGTTGGGGTCATCTTTTTATTGTTGTGTGGGACCAGGTGTTATCTCCTAGCACGAGGGTGGACCTTTGGGTTCCACATGGTCAGGTGGAATGTGCATTGTACTCCATTGGGTTCCCTTTCTTGTTTGTGTTCGTGGTGACTACTCCTGGATTTGAAGACTTCTGCACTTTTCCCAATTCTTGTGGATTACATTTCATGTATTTGTATTGTATCATCAATCTCATGTATCATGTATTATACTTCTGATGTACTCTCCTCACATATGTTCAAGAAGATATTTCTATTCACGATGTAATGATGTAACATTGTAACTTATTATGAAACTTTCTATTGTAATTGATAAAAATAATGAAATTGATTTGAATGGTAGCTATGGATGACTTGTTATGATTATGATGTTACTTATGATATTAGAATTTAGAGATATATATTTTGATTTTGATGAGTAATGCAGCCAATGAACCTTGAGGGCATTGTTTGAATCGAGAAGTACTCAAGATTTGATATCTTGAGGAGTGACTTCTTAGGGTTCAGGTATCTTGAGAAGTCACTTCTAAGGATATCTTATCTCAAGGAACTTTCAAGTGCATCAAGATACCCGAATGTAGTTCAAGATGGCAAATGGCTATCTTGTTCTGATTTTGATGAGATAATTTAACTTTATGTATATTTAAATATGGATACCATTCTTGTTATATTCTCTTGCAGTTCAATGTTAGACTCTCTTTTGTAATGGATAATATGATGATGACTATTGTATATGTTAGTTAACTAGATGGCTTTTATAGTGCATTATAAGTGACATGATATGGATGATTCATATTATTAGTTGGAATGGTTGAATGTAATGAATTACAATTCTTGTTAGTTTGGTTTATGGATTCTATTAGCATAGTCACATACCTTAGAGGACTTAGGTTAGAATACGAGTTATTGTTTCCTTTGTAATCTTTAATATGTTTACAGTTCAAAACAAAATGTACCATGTTTAGGTGTTGTTTTCTTGAAACCCCTAATTCAAGCGAACCCTTGAAAGTGGTTTATTTTTAATTTAAAAAATGGGGTTCAAGTGAATGTGGGTTCGCTCTAACCCATGAATTAGGGTTTTTTTTATGTAAAACATTTCTTTGTGTTCATTTTCATCTATCTTTTTCTCAGTGGCAAACCCAAATCCAAACCTCCTCCAGGTGATCTTTAGTGACAACCTCACCACCTTCAGAGAAAACCTCACCACCTTTAGCGACAAGCATCACCCTCCACTGTGTCGTCTTCTAGGTTGGTGAATTGAATTTGCTTGAAATTTTCTAAACCATTTTGAGCAAATCCATTTTCTGCATATCTTTCAATCATGTCAGCGTTCACTATATAATAAACCATAATAATCTATTTTCTACATATCTTTCAATCATGCCAATTTTTGTGAGTATTCAATCTAGGATGGGTATTGAATTCTCATTATTTTCATTTGGACAAAGATTATTTGGGGTTTTTACTAGACATTGAAAAATAGAACCTGTAGTGTGGTGAATATCAGATGCTAAATTTTAAGTTTAGTAGCATAAGTGTGTGGATTAAACTTGGGTTCTAGTTTTTAGGTGTGGAGATGATTTTGGAAATAATAAGAAGCAAATGTAAGTGAAGATTAAATTTCCTATGGAATAGAAAACTGAAGAGCATTATTACTAATGCATTCATATAGGATGAAATTGCTTAGAAATCAATGAATGCCTACACTTTGTTTCAACAAATACTCATCATGTATTTTATCATGCATTTACAAGTCTACTCATGCATTTCTCATTCTCAAACTCCATCCCCTAGTTTGTCCCTTTTACTTTCCACTCCATCATATGTTACTCATTTCATAATTACATCCCATTAATCTTACTCTTACATTGTTGCTTCTACCAAAACTTTGAGCTTCTAGTATTAATTTTCATTTGCATCAAAAACTATAATACCTTATCATACATTTCATACTATTGTTTTAGTTTTAGGGGTTCACCCTAATAAATTTATGTCAAACCTATTATTAATTATATCTATTGTATATATCATCATTTTAGTTACTATTTTGATATCACATGATAAACACATATGTGTTCTAGATATAACACAAAGGAAGTAAGATTTCTTAAAGCATGGCCAATGTAAAATAGTGATGTGGCCCTCAAAAACCAAATTAAAAACCTCTACAAGTACACTAGGGCTATATCATATGCCTCCAATGTAGCTTTCAAAAGAATGAACATGCAAAGGTTTAGGTAAAGCAATAATTTCCTAGTAGTGATAAAGAATTTAAATGATGGTATGGTATGAAGCCAAAGCTATTTGGCAAGCCATAGTGAAAGATATAAATGAGGAGGAAGAACGATTCCCCCCTCAATGTAGAGATGTAAACATAAACATGCAATATATTGGAAGGGAAGTAATTGAAGCTCCCTAATGTACAAACATATTTAAGTATAAAAGATATACAAATAAGAGAACATAACTTATGAGATATTGAAAGGTATGATGTACTACCATAGGGTCAATGTGTAAGATCTACAAAATAATCTATGTATCAAAAGATAAAATTATACAATATAATAAGAATGATATATCAATGTAATAGAAATTCATAATGCATGGTGTCAAAGTAGAATTATTATATAAGCACTAGAAAGCATGATACAACACTATGAGTTTAATTTAGGCCGAACCATAACAAATAAATAAAGAGACAATGTAAAATAAAAGAATAAATGCAATGTAAACATAAAAAAGGGAGAAATGATTCTAGAAGCAAGTGAGTGTGTTGAACCCTAGTGGGAGAATGAAAATAAAGGTAAAAACAAAAATAAGGCATAGGAAAATGGTTCAAAGAAAGAGGAGGAAACCAAAAATGGTCTCTTAGGTGGGGAGGATGATCATGTAAAAGAAATATATAGAAGGTGAAATAAGTGGGGAAATCCTATAAAATAATATATAATCAAAATACTAACTTGTAATGAGCCCTTTTCCATCTTAACAACTTTTTCCTTCATGAATTTAAATTTAACACAACAATGAAAAATAGAAGGAAAAAATTTACATTGATCAATTCATGGTCTCTTGAGTACAATACACCAAATTTACTAGGAGATGGTATCACACATGACATAAAATAGATAAATTCTTAGGTCCACTTCTCATTTCTATGATATTGCATCCCAATGTGTTAATTAACATTCTATCATGTGCCTATTAACTATGAGTTAAATCTAACTTGAGTCTATTTTTTGTTTTGGGTAACCCTTGTAAGTATATCATAATTTTTTTTGACATAAATAAATTATTAGGGTGAACCCTTGTAACCCTTGTAACTATTTGAATCACACTCTTTAACATCACAATTAGTATTGAATAATATATTTCCTATTTTACTTCTTGGGGTTATTCCACTTTGTTTATCACCTAGTCTATTACCTTATTTTAAAGTTATTAGATAGAAATGATAATTTATTTTTTATCTCTTTTTAATCTTAAGGGTTTTATGTGAATTTTACTTTTATCTCTTTTCTAATCAAAATAGGTAAATAAAATTATTTTTAACTTTGGGGAAAAAGTTCCATAACACATTCAAACTAATAAATGTTTAGAAGATCATGCTACTAAGTTCATCCTTGCACATGTGTATTTACATATCAAAAGAATTCATTCATAGGGATTCAAAACCAATGTTATCAAGTATGTTTCACATGTTTAATTGTGTTATATCTACTTGTTGGAGGTTTAAAAGGATATATATGTAGCCAATAATAATACATGAGTCTAGTCATAAATCTCAGTGATTCATAGTATATTTTGAGCATGTTTGTTGTTATCTTTATATTTTATTTTAACTCTAATAAAAAGTTGAATATAAATAAAATTTCTGTTGTGGATCATTAGTATATTATTAAGGATCTTTATGTAAAGCATCAATTATATTATTTTGATATAATGAGCTCTTAAATAAATAATGATTTTTAACTATCCATCTAATTCTTAAAGATTTACATTCTCATTCTATAATTTAGATCATAAAAATTTACTTTCTCATTTTATAATCTAGGCGATTTAAATTCTTATTATGTATGAATTGTAAGATTGCATTATATTGTCCATGGATGAACATACTAGTCTTAAGGAGTGAAGTTGATCAATTTTTTCTTTAAGAATGTTTCATTCTATTATAATTTAAGCTTTTCTAGAGCCTACAAGCTATTTTTTTAAGCTATAGGAGTCATTATTAGAGAGGTTATTTGAAATTTTTATAATTGACTACACTTGTAAAATAAGTTAAATTCTTCTTAATATAAATATCTTGCTACAAAAATATCTAAAGAAAAGAATAGAGGATTATATTGATAAATTATGAGATCTTTGATTCTATGCCAATAAGATTTAGCCTTTATTTACATTTTTTTTACTTTATGTTTAATTATCTATTGTACTATGAGTTAAATAGCTTGAGTCTATTTCCTACTCAATTGTATATCTACATTTCATATATTCTAGAGAAGTGGAATGGTGGCCATCAAAATATGATAAAAAATCTTGATGTACTACAAGTTTTACAACTTTCTATATATATACATGTCAATCATTTTATACACCTTTCTTCTCTTGATCTAATCATATTTTCTATCTTCATCTTGAATAATTAGACCATCACAAATTCCTTTCCATTGCACAAAACCTCCTTAATAGCACAGTTAAAAATAATGTTACTTTGCATGCACTTATTTAAGTTCACATTTAGTTCCAAAAAATTGGACCCCTCCTCACCTAGTATAGGAAGTTTTGTTGAAATTCTAGTGTGGATTGACCAATAACTAGATCTTAAGACACCACACATGAAAGTTTTGTATAATTTAATAAATTTCTTATCTAAATTTTCAATATTCCTTTTGATTTTATGAAGTTTAAATATAGTTTCAATTGAAAATAGATAATTGTAATTTACATGTGTTTTCTTGAGACTTCTATAAGAAATGTGAAACATATTTTATTAAATAGTTCACTAGACCTTATCTCTAATCATGTAATGCATGCTTTCAAATCTCAAGATAAAATTACTTGTTGGCCCTTGTGATTTACTCATGCGGATCATATATATTTAAGATCATTTTATATATTTAAATGTATAGTTAGAATTTTTTGTAGATTTTGGTGAAATGAATTCATGCATGACTTTGAATTATGTAAATTTAAAGATTTATTAATATTTCAAATTAATTTACTTGTTTCAAAAGTGTAAATAGTAATTTCTAGAAGTTACATTTTAAATTTATTGCACGTGTATGCACTTGAGAACTATTATCTAGATATCTAGTGTTCATGTTTAATACATTCTATATCATGTGCACACTTGTATTTATTTAGAACCATTTTAGATTTCTATTCTCTAGATCTAGATATATTAAACCAAGGTCTCATTGATCATTTAGATGTACATATCATGGAAAATGCACCTATTGCTCCTTTAGGCACTATTTGCAAATACTAATACTGAGATTAGGAGATTGAGAGATTCTTTAATTGATGGTACAAACACGGGTATGTGGAAGCTTGCATGTCCATATTACAAAGCCTAGAACAAATAAGAGATAAACTTGGGGATACTAGTGCATTTTCCCCTGATAGAGTAGTTGCTATTATTTCCCACATGCGAGAAGAAGTACGTGGTGAGGTTCCCTATACTTAAATAAATGATGTTGTGACCAAAGATATTATTAAAAACTAATTTTTTCCATTCTATCAAAATAAACGTAAGGTGAGGGGATACTAGGTCACCAAATGTGTGGATGTTGCTATGGCCAGATTGATCTACCCATGATTTCTTGCAGCACATGGTCAATATCTAAACAATGACCAACTTCCATTATATTTTATTCATCAGTTGTATGCTGAGGTCCGTTTGGGCCTCAAAGTCAACTACCTAGACATTCCACCATATGTTGGTTAGGGGCGTGGTAGGATTGCCGATAGGCCCACCTATCATCGAGTAGGTAGACTAGCCCCGGTGTTTAGGGTATTGGTTGGTGACAGGTCTCCTGCTCTCACCCCAACTCTGACCCCCTTAGAGGATCAAGTTGTCATTACTTCCCAAAATGAAGCAATTGACAATGTGGGCGATATTGCAACTGCAACCACTAGGATATCTACTGATCATGTGGGTCAGTATTTGATGTCTAGACATTCACTATCCACACCATTTGCAACACAACACAACCACATGGATCCTTTTATAGTGGTGGGAATCCCTACAACCACACAACTTGATGGACTTATAGGAGATATGGCATGAAAGACTATGCATTATTTGGTTGAGGACCTCTTAGAGGCATAGTCCTTCATCGCATTAGAATATGGGATCTCTATAGACCAGATCAGAGGTTGTTTGACTTTATGAGCTAATTCATATCCAAGATCCCATCATTATCATCACTCTCAGCCCAACACCAATGCACATCAGGATCTACCTACAGATCATTCAGCTACTACACAAACTACTAATCCTTTAGTTAACTTGTAGAGGATGATGACTTCTATGGGTTTTTTGGATATGCTGACCTGTCCTAATTCATCATCGTCGATGCCATCTCAGTTGTATAGTCCCCTTCAATCATCATTTATGGCATGACATGCGACAACTCAGATGGATGTAGATCTTGACACATCGACTGAGCATTTGGTTGATTTGGTGGAGATGACCATTGTAGAGGACTTAGATCATTTGATACCACCCGATTTGCATGTATGTGTGCATGTGTAGACATTCAATTCTTTTTTTAATTATTTTTAAATTTTGGTTTTAACTAGATATTCATGTAATATATATGTAGATATATTCTACATGGACATACCTCATGTTACTCCTAGCCTTGGTTCATATCGTGTACATCGGCATGACTCTATGGATGATTCTTCTACCAATGGACATGTGAGTTTTAAATTTTTATATATACACATGTATATGTACATGCATACATGTATATATCTAGATAGATATTTAAAATTACATGTACATTCTTAAATATATTTCATGAGATTTATAATATATTATATGCATTTAGCACATTGTACATACACAATTTTATCTCTAGGGATCGACACATCCATCAGAGCAAAACTGTTCTCATTTAGATGATCATTCGACTAGGAGTTGACATTCATATTAGGATGCACTGAATTTATGAGTTTTTTAACATTATATATGACCTGGGCTACATGTTTTGATGATCTCTAGTACATGTTTGTTATGTTGTTGATACATTATTGCTTACATTTGATGATCTATATAGTACATTTGTTAGATTGTTGATACATTATTACATGTACATTTGACATGATCTCTAGTACATTTTATTATACATGATATACATACACATGTGTTTGAGCTTAAAAACATTCATTTGCTTATGTTTATATGCTTATTTTCATTTAATCTGTACATGCATGTAGCTAGATTTTCTTATAATGTTTATGTTAAAGTTCATCTATCTACATATACATGTGTTTTCTTATGTTTAAATTTTTATACATTAATCTGCGTGTGTACATGTACATGTTCAGTACACGAGCACGAGTTTTTATATGTAATCTATATTTATATGTTTAATTTCATTCAAACTACATGCATGTACCTCTTTGCTTATAACGTGTTTATGTTTATACATTGAATCTATCTACATGTACATGTGTTTTATTATGCTTAAATGTTTATGTTAATAGATACATATGTAAATGTACATGTGTTTACACTCAAGAACTCAAGTTTATACAAATTTTAAATCTATATTTAGAGAACTCATGCTCACTTATTTATGATTTATATATGTTAAACATATGTTAAATGTGCATTAAATAAATTAAATGTACATACACATATGTATTTATATGTACATGTACATGTACACATCTAATGTTATAAAAATTGAATATAATTTAAGGCATATGTATGAAACTAGTTATTGTCCAATCTAAGCATAAGAACAATCTAGTTTAAGCATAAGAATAATGGTAGAAGAGAAATATTAGAAAAACAAAAAAGTAAAATAAGGCATAAGATAGTTAAGGACAAGATAAAGATATCCAATAAAGTAATCACATTAGGTGTCCAAGGATAATCCCTAGAAAGTAAATAAATAAATCAAATAGATCACACTTAAACCCTACAATGATGGTTACAAATGGGAATACACTCTAGGTATATGTTTGGTAAATGTACACCAAGGATTCAAATGATTTAATGTATTTGTCAAGTGGAATATCATTAGAATATAGTACTTGTTAAAATATTCTCTAAACATAATAAGATATGGATGAGATAAGAGTTTTAGTAAGATGAGGCTCTAATGAAAAGTACTACACTTGTAAGTTACAAGCCCTAACATGTACCCCATCAAAATAAATAAAAGTACAAAAGAACTATATTCTTTAAAGGTTCTATTTAATTTCTATATAAAGGACAGTAATCATCTTTTCACCTTTAAATAGATAGTCATATTAAATAGATATAAAATTTTAAATTGTTGTAACAAGGTTTGCACATTATGTACATAACATAAAATTAAGCATTGAATTATTGAATCAATTTATAATAACTTTTCTATCTATATATATACCTTTAAAGCCACAAGGAAATTAAATATGTAATGTTCAATTTAAGTTCATGTAAGCATGGGATCTGGTGCAGGAGCACCTAGGCTAACCTCCAAATTACTTGTTATTTTGGCTTGTATATGACCTTAGCCAAGTTAGAGTGGATGTGTGTTTATTTTGGACCTTAGAAGGTCTTGTTTTTGTTGTGGCTAGGTAAGTTAGTCAGTAGGACTAAGGTCACCAATGTTAGTCATTGTTAATAGTTTTTACTTTGCTTAGCCTTAGTAGCTTAAGGTGGGATTTGAGTCTTAAATGTGCTCTAAAAACATGAATGATGTTAGAAAGATGCCATGAGGCCTTTAATAGAGTTTGTTACTCGAAATATAGGAGATAGAGGTCCTAAGAGTTAGGAAGGTGGCATAATGACAAAGTTGCCAAATGTTGTTACAAAAGTGTCATAACAACATTTGCCATTATGGAAAATGTTGCATGCAACTCGGTTACATAGGATCCCCTAAAGGATAGGAGTGGGGAATTGGCCAAGAAAACCCTACAAACATGGTGAATAACATCTAATATGGAGAGGCCCGAATTCAAGAAAAAGAGAGGACTGTAATCAAATTTTTGGGAATAGAAGAAAGCTCTGCAATTTTTGTGTTCATGTGAACTTCGAGCCTTATTGAGTGATAGTGATACTAAGTGAATTGCAAGTTGTGAATTAGTGTTAGATTTGTGTTCATAGAATAAGACTAAGACTTTTTCTTTCTGTAAACAAGTTGATTTGAGTTGAGTTAGTGTCTTGAATAAATAGGTTAAGGTTTAGAGGTTTTACTGGTCTTGTCCTGACCAACTTGTCTTTTTATGGCTCCCCCATGAAATCTAGTCACGAGATTTTCCTGAGGATAGATGGATGTGTTAGGGGAGCCATTGATCTATACATATGTAGAGTTAGCATTCATGGAGAGTGGAACAACTGTGTTTAATGTCAAGCCTTAGGCGAGCTCAGAGTGCTCGGTTAGAGGTTTGATAGTATTGAATTGAAGAATTCAGGCAGGGGATTGAGGTACATGTACAGAACAAGTACATTTCTAGTTAGGGTATAGACATATCTTAGCATGCTAGAAGGATTGAGGTTCTATCAATCCATTTGACTAAGTTTTGAGTGAGAAACCAGTGAGGTCCTACAAACTAGGTCTATTAGCCCTATTTGACCTAGATAAGAGGAAGCCTATGTACGGAAGACCTAGGAGTCTAAAAGTTGTTGAATCTTTTAGAACATCCAAAAGGGTACTCGAATGTGGAGTTAGGGTTTCAAGTTGTTTAGGAAGTTTTGGCAAGAACGAGGAAAAAGACACTGTCAAGGACTACAAGGAATTAGGCCTCCTCAAAGTAAATTCTGTCATCCAGTTGGAGAAAGGTTTGGTGATCCCTCAAAATGGATCCAAATGGAAACACATGGATGGTTTTCAAGATGTTTGACACCCCTGCAATCAATTTAGTGATTTGTGTGATGATGGCACTTAGAGTCTTCTAAGTGTAGGAGAAAGTGTTGAAGTGAACTAAGGGTGATTGTTCTTCAAGGTTAAGTACAAGGAGTTAGGCTCTTAGAAAGGAGTTAGACAAGGCCTTAGTTAATCATCTAAGCCTTTTGTGATCCTAGAGGAGGTTAGGATCCTAGAAGAAGACAAGGTCTTCTTAGCACTTGTGCAAGCAAACCTTGGAACACATACACCATATTGGTATTAGAGCTACGTTTGATCAGGCTTGTGGTTGATGTTACAACCCAATGAATCAGTAGGAGAGAATACACCAGTAGAATATAAAACCATGGTGACTAACATTGAGTTAGCCAAGAAGGTAGAAGAACAAGAAGAGGATAACAAGTTACTGAGGGAAAGATTGGCTCGAATGGAGAAACTCTTGGGTGAAGTCCAAGAAAACGCAGACAAGGTAAAGGATAAAATAGATCAGAAAGAAGAGAAAGAAGCCATAGAAAAGGAGTTGGAATTGGAAGAGGAAGCTCCAAACCCTGACCCTGTTATTCCTGAAGAACCCTTCTTGAAGGCACTAAAGGCTTTAAGCGGCAAAGATTTGGAGGGTGTACCACTTTTCAGTGGACGAATGGATCCAGATTCAGTCATGGACTGGATTGACAGTATAGAGAATCACTTTGAATGTGATGGTATATCAGAAGCCCAAAAAGTCATGGTGGCCAAGTCAAGGTTGAGAGGTTCGGCTCTCACATGGTGGAAGTTTGTGCAAAATGAAAGAGAAAAAGAAGGAAAGGGTCCTATAGTTACATGGAAGGGCATGGTAACTAAAGTAAAGCAGACCTACCTACCTGATGACTATGAAGTCCAGTTGCATAGGAGGAGACACAATCTTAGACAAAAAGATTTGGATTTCCAAGCATACACCGAGGAGTTCCAAAAGTTGTGTTTAAGATCAAAGGTGGTTGAAGATGAAAGAATCAAGCTAGCAAGGTACTTGAATGGACTCAAATGGTCTATTCAAGAAGACACGAGTCTAGTGAACTTCAAAACCATCCGCCAATGTTATCAAATGGCCTTGAAGATAGAGGAGAAAAGCAAAAGGAAGCAAGAGCAAACCTCCAAGAATAGAGGTAAAGGAAAAGATAGTAGAGGACAAAGAGGTGGCCATGGTGGAAGGAGTTCAGAATCAAGGGCTCAAGGAGAAGTTAAGTACACTGAGCAACAAGAAGGAAGCTCTAGTAGAGGTAGTAGAGGAAGAGGCTCTAACTTTAGAGGAAGAAGTGGTGGACAAGGAAGAGGCAATTACTTCGCCAATATGAAGTGTTATCACTGCAATCAAACGGGACACCCCGCCAATAGGTGTCTAGAGAAGGGTAGTACTTCTCAAGGAGGTGATAAGATAACTAATCTAGTTCATGATGAGACAAATGCAGCAGAGAAACATTCTAAGGTACCATTAAATTCAGAGGAAGGTGAGAACCTCATGATGAGGAGAACTTTGATCAAAGAGCCGGTTAAGGAGGAACCAAGCCAAAGGAGGTCCCTGTTTAGGATAAAGTGCAAAATGATGGGGAAAGTATGTAGAGTCATCATTGACTCAGGGTCTACTGACAATATTGTGTCAAAGGAAGTAGTCAGCAAGCTAAAGTTGACAAGGATACCCCACACCAATCCTTACAAGGTCACATGGCTAAATAAAGGCCAACATGTGTTAGTAAATGAACAAGCATGGGTGGAGTTCTCAATTGGAAGGTACAAGGACAAAGTTTTGTGTGATATGTTACCTATGGATGCATGCCACTTGCTCTTAGGTAGACCATGGCAATTTGACCGCCAAGCTATGCATGATGGAGTAAAGAACTCCTATTCTTTCAAGAAGGACAATGTGACTTTCAAAATTCAGTCACTAATAGAGGATGCAGAGGTGAAGACAGCAAGTCCTAATATACTCATGGTTGATGAAAAAGAGTTCTTAGAAGCCTTGGAAGAAGGAGAAGGAATTGGATATGCACTAGTGTTAAGGCCAAGAGAGGTAAGTGGTGACAAAGCAGCCAAGATGCCAGAGTTACCTAAAGAGATACAAAGCATGTTGCAGACTTATGAAGGCATTGTAAGTAGTGGACAACCAGCAGCATTACCTCCTAAAAGAGCTATAAGTCATAGGATAGACCTCATACCAGGAGCTACCCTTCCCAATAAAGCAACCTATAAGATGACCCCTCAATAAAATGAGGAAATTGCCAGACAAATACAAGAACTCCTAAACCAAGGTCTTATTAAGAAGAGCATTAGTCCATGTGCCATACCCACTATCCTAGCACCTAAAAAGGGAGGAGATTGGAGGCTTTGTACTGATTCAAGGGCTATTAATAGGATAACCATAAGGTATAGGTTCCCCATCCCTAGGATTGAAGATCTAATGGATTGTCTAAGGGAAGCCAAGTACTACTCCAAGATAGACTTAAAGAGTGGTTATCACCAAATTAGGATACATGAGGGAGATGAGTGGAAAACAACCTTCAAAACTAATGAGGGTTTATATGAGTGGCTTGTCATGCCATTTGGATTGTCTAATGCCCCCTCCACATTCATGAGGCTCATGAATGAAGTCCTCAAAGACTACATTGGCAAATTTGAAGTGGTATATCTTGATGATATACTAATTTATAGCAAGACAAGAGAAGAGCATCTCAAACACCTAGAGCTGGTTTTCAAGAAGCTACATGAGGAGAAGTTGATGATCAATTTAGAGAAGTGTGAGTTCATCAAGACAGAGCTAGTGTACCTTAGGTTTGTGCTATCTCATGGCAATATGAAAATGGACATTAGCAAAGTGGAAGCCATCCTCAATTGGCCTACTCCAAGGACAACAACATAGATAGCTACCCAACCTGTTTTAGTGTTGCCAAGCTTTGAGAAGCTATTCACCATTGAGTGTGATGCAAGCAATGTGGCTATTGGAGCTGTTCTAAGCCAAGAGGTAGACTGGTGGCTTTTCATTCAGAAAAGTTAAGTGAAGCCAAGAAGAAGTATTCTTCTTATGACCTTGAAATGTATGCATTAGTTCCGACTTTAAGGAAATGGAGGCACTACTTGCTTCCCAAGGAGTTCATAGTATATTCAGACAACCAAGCACTTAGTTTCGTAAATTCACAAGAGAAATTGAGTCACAAGCACATGAAGTGGGTTGAATATCTGCAAGCTTATACTTTTAATATCAAGCACAAGAAAGGAGTACTCAACAAGGTGGCAGATGCCTTGAGTAGAAGAGCTCTTACCATCCAAGAGATTCAGTTGAAGAGCATGGGAATAGATCATTTTAAGGATCTATATGCAGATGATGAAGATTTTGTAGACATTTATAAGGTATGTGCCGAATACAAGAATCATTTTCATAGTAGATATGCTGAATATACTTTGCAGAGTAACCTTTTGTTTAAACGGAATCAGTTATGTGTCCCTAGAGGCTCTATTAGAGAGAATTTGATTCAAGAAAAGCACAATGGAGCATTGAGTGGTCATTTTGGGATCACAAAGACACAAGAACTTGTTCAAAGGTTCTACTTTTGGCCAAGAATGAACCTTGATGTAAGAAGGTATGTGGAAAGTTGTATAGTATGTCAAAAGGCCAAGGGCACTTCTTCAAATGCAGGCCTATACCAACCACTACCTATTCCTACTAGGCCATGGGAATGCTTGAGTATGGATTTTATAGTTGGGTTACCCAAGACAAGACAAGACATGAGTAGTTTTTATGTAGTTGTGGAAAAATTCAACAAGATGGCTCACTTTGTGCCATGTAAGACAACCAATTATGCCAGCCAAATAGCCTCTCTCTTCTTCAAAGAGATAGTAAGGATACATGGGTTACCGATGAGCATAGTGTCAGATAGAGACACCAAGTTTATGAGTCATTTTTGGAAGAATCTTTGGCAGAGATTGGGCACTAATTTATCTTTTGGATCTGCATACCATCCCCAAACTGATGGTCAGACCGAGGTTATAAACAGGAGCCTTGGAAATCTATTAAGGTGCTTGACCAAGGAGTATGGTCAACAATGGGATCAGTTGATTGGGCAAGATGAATATGCCTATAATGACACTGTAAATAGGTCAACAGGGAAGAGTCCCTTTGAAATTGTATATGGCTTACATCCTAGGGGAGTCTATGAGCTAAGAGACCTAAGGGATGGAGTTAAGGGAAGTGGATATGCTGATGATTTTGCATATGCAATGCAGGAGATTCATGACAGAGTCAGGAAGGCATTGACTGAGAACACTATGAAGCATAAGACCAAGGTGGATGAGCATAGAAGAGAAGTTTAATTTAATGTGGGAGACTTGGTGATGGTGCATCTAAACAAGTCCAGATTGCAGAAAGGTATCCCTCACAAGTTGCAGATGAAGCGGATAGGCCCCTGTCCTATCTTGGAAAAGTATGGGAACAATGCTTTTAGAGTGGATCTACCGGAAGACAATGAACTGTCCCCTGTTTTCAACATTGCAGACCTGGTTCATTACAAAGGACCACCACCAGACATGGATCAAAGCCTCAATGAAGTCATCCATGATGTGGAAGAGCTCAGACTACCTTCTGCTATAGTCAAGAAAGCTGACAGTATACTGGATACTAGAGTCTACAAGAAGACTAGAACCAAGGAATACAAAGAGCATCTGATCAAGAGGCATGCACAAACTGATGCTGATGCAGTGTGGGTCAAAGAATCAGAATTCAAGAAGTTGGGCATTGACCTCAACTTACTCAATCAAGGGTGGATTGAAAGCTTTTACTTGGGGAGGATGGTGCAGGAGCACCTAGGCTAACCTCCAAATTACTTGTTATTTTGGCTTGTATCTGACCTTAGCCAAGTTAGAGTGGATGTGTGTTTATTTTGGACCTTAGAAGGTCTTGTTTTTGTTGTGGCTAGGTAAGTTAGTCAGTAGGACTAAGGTCACCAATGTTAGTCATTGTTAATAGTTTTTACTTTGCTTAGCCTTAGTAGCTTAAGTTGGAATTTGAGTCTTAAATGTGTTCTAAACACATGAATGATGTTAGAAAGATGCCATGAGGCCTTTAATAGAGTTGGTTACTCGAAATATAGGAGATAGAGGTCCTAAGAGTTAGGAAGGTGGCATAATGACAAAGTTGCCAAATGTTGTTACAAAAGTGTCATAACAACATTTGCCATTATGGCAAATGTTGCATGCAACTCGGTTACATAGGATCCCCTAAAGGATAGGAATGGGGAATCGGCCAAGAAAACCCTACAAACATGGTGAATAGAATCTAATATGGAGAGGCTCGAATTCAAGAAAAAGAGAGGATTGTAATCAAATTTTTGGGAATAGAAGATAGCTCTGCAATTTTTGTGTTTATGTGAACTTCGAGTGTTATTGAGTGACAGTGATACTAAGTGAATTGCAGGTTGTGAATTAGTGTTAGATTTGTGTTCATAGAATAAGACTAAGACTTTTTCTTTCTATAAGAAAGTTGATTTGAGTTGAGTTAGTGTCTTGAATAAATAGGTTAAGGTTTAGAGGTTTTACTGGTCTTGTCCTGACCAGCTTGTCTTTTTATGGCTCCCCCATGAAATCTAGTCACAGGATTTTCCTGAGTATAGATGGATGTGTTAGGGGAGCCATTGGTCTGTACATATGTAGAGTTAGCAGTCATGGAGAGTGGAACAACTGTGTTTAATGTCAAGCCTTGGGCGAGCTCAGAGTGCCCGGTTAGAGGTTTGACAGTATTGAATTGAAGAATTCAGGCAGGGGATTGAGGTACAGGTATGAAACAAGTATAGTTCTAGTTAGGGTATAAACATATCTAAGCATGCTAGAAGGATTGAGGTTCTATCAATCCATTTGACTAAGTTTTGAGTGAGAAACCAGTGAGGTCCTACAAACTAGGTCTATTAGCCCTATTTGACCTAGATAAGAGGAAGCCTATGTACGAAAGACCTAGGAGTCTAAAAGTTGTTGAATCTTTCAGAACATCCAAAAGGGTACTCGAATGTGGAGTTAGGGTTTCAAGTTGTTTGGGAAGTTTTGGCAGGAATGAGGAAAAGGACATTGTCAAGGACTACAAGGAATTAGGCCTCCTCAAAGTAAATTTTGTCATCCGGTTGGAGAAAGGTTTGGTGATCCCTCAAAATGGATCCAAATGGAAACACATGGATGGTTTTCAAGATGTTTGACACCTCTGCAATCAATTTAGTGATTTGTGTGATGATGGCACTTAGAGTCTTCTAAGTGTAGGAGAAAGTGTTGAAGTGAACTAAGGGTGATTGTCCTTCAAGGTTAAGTACAAGGAGTTAGGCTCTTAGAAAGGAGTTAGACAAGGCCTTAGTTAATCATCTAAGCCTTTTGTGATCCTAGAGGAGGTTAGGATCCTAGAAGAAGACAAGCAAGGTCTTCTTAGCACTTGTGCAAGCAAACCTTGGAACACATACACCAGGATCTATCTAGCTCAAAATTATACACAGATATTTCAAATTTGAAATTAAAGATTCTTGAACTTAAGAATTCCATGGAAGAAATATAGATATAATTCAAATTCAGGAAAAATGATTTTAAAAAAATTCACTAGGTTTCAAACACGTATTGAAAGCATATATATGAGTTTACATGCAAGCAAAAAAAGTGAGAGATGATGCTATAAGTGGAGTTGAAATTTCAAATGAAATCAAAGATTCTTGAACTTAAGAATTCCATGAAACAAATATACATACAATTGGACTTTAGGAAAAATAATTTTAAAAAACTTCACTAGGTTTCAAACAAGTATTGAAAGCATATATGAGTTTACATGCAAGAAAAAAAGTGAGAGATGATGCTATAAGTGGAGTTGAACTTTCAAACGAACTCAAAGATTCTTGAACTTAAGAATTCCATGGAACAAATATACATATAATTGGAATTTAGGAAAAATGATTTAAAATGACTTCACTAGGTTCACAAATGCAATTGGAAATAGATGATAAGGAATTTAGGAAAAATGAGAACTTAAAACACTTCACTAGATTGAATAAGTATTGCATATGAGTTTACATGCAAGCGAAAAAAATGAGATGATGATCTATAAGTGGAGTTGAACTTTCAAACAAAATCAAAGATTCTTGAACAAGTAAGAATTCCATGAAACAAATATGTAGTTAGAAATATATACTCAATTTAAGGGTTCCAATGTGTTTCAACCACTAATTTGTGTCCAACCAAATTTAAAATACTTGTCATCAACATATATTATAAGTAACTAAAACAATTCAAAGTTCAAACAAGTTACTATCAGTTCTCACTTGAACATGTATACATTTACAAGTGAACTTGAAAATCATGGATATAATCTAACTCAAACATTCTGGTTCAGCCTGCTCTTCAATAACTTGTAATTTTTTTTTATGATCATCACTATCTAGTCTCCATTTTTTTCATCCATGTGCATGTGGAACTGCATGAAGATGTAGGGTGGTAGTAATTATTAGGTGACTATATTGATATACCTTGTTGTCAGGTTGATAGTCAACAAAATGAATCCCATGTTGAACAACTTTGAATTTTTTTAGATATATCCCTTGCACTACAACAGAACCTACATGGTAAACATGAACCTAAGGTAAGACATGTGCACGTGTACAACATTTTCATGCTCAAGGTTTGTACAATATATATTTAATTTTTTTAAGGTAATGCACATGTACACAATGTATATATATAATTTTAAATTTAAACTCACCTGTGGGAAATAACATTCCATCGCTTGTTTCAAGTTGTGTTAGCTTATTCCTCTCTTCTCTGCAACACAGTAGATAATAGATAACACATATGTTTCCAAGCTCTGCTATGACTGCAAAAACATCTCCTATACACAAAATTTACACACAAAAAATATATATTTTTTTAAATTGTCTCTAGACTTAAAGATCATTAAATTTATATATATTTTAAATTATTGAAAACTTACACATGTACCTTTTCTAACCAATCCTGAAATATGGTCATAATCAATTGAAATCAAAGGAATGTCTTAAAAAACTTCATCCTCATTTTTTGTTGAATGTGTCTGAAAGGAATAGTGGCACCATATCCCATTTACTAACATATCCAAGTTCTTGGTTGTTGCATGCATGATAGTTTTCAGCAATGCACTCAATGTAGAAACACGAGTAATCCCTCATGTATAATGTCCATCCAGGGTGACTATCTAAACCCATAACACAATGCAAAGATCTTGTTTTCTCTACCCTCTTGCATCCATGAATCTATCTTTTTTCCACACCTAGATACGTGTAGAAAAAAACTTATGTGAACAAACATATATATATACATTTTAAATTTAAATAAATTGAAATGTTTGAAAATGTAATTTATACATACCTGATATCTCCCAAAACACTCTATGTGGAATGTTTTGTTTTGTTCTTGAAGATGTGCTGAACTCATTTGATGCAAAGTGTTTCTTACACCATTCAATAAAATCATGTGCATCATCTATATGATCTCTCGAATAACACATTTGATGATTTCTTAAAGCACGTTTGATGCAAGCTCTTGTGTCATCATGCTCACCCTTTCCTTTCCCACTCTCAAACTAACTCCAAACATGTGGTATTTTGTAAATTTTATGATATATAGATAGTGCATATAATGGTCATGACAATTTGAATTGTGTCACACATCTATCTAACCATACAATTTTTTTTTTCCAATTTTACAGCCTTGCTTCTCAAATTCTCAAAAAAAACTGTAAAACAATGTTGTACAAAAAGTGTGTCATGCTCTAAAAGTGATATTCTTTTCTTAATGGCTCGTTGTTCATCTTCACTCTCAACACCATCTAATTCCGATTATGCATGTCGATAACACACATGAACTATAATAGTGATTTTCTTTGAAAAATAATATTTTGATTGAATCTCTTTTTAATGTACAAAAGAGTAATTTCCTACAAAGTCAACTACTAATAGAACTGTTCCAAGTGGGAAAGTATCTCTTAATGTTTGAAATTGTTTTGCTTTCCACTTAGCAAAAAAGGAATGTTGTATGTACATGGTTGTATCAATTTTTGAAAATATTCCATAAATATTCCAATAGGAATCTCCTCTTCTACATAGTTCAACCTTGTGGATTCTTTCCCAAAATTTGTTTGAAACTTTACATACTTGTAACTCTTGCAATTTACTATCTTTGTTAGGTCAATATCTTCATTTCTTGAAGGAAATTTAGCCAAATTTCCACATGTTTCACAAAGTCCTTTTATGCAGTTTATTTGTGGTCCATTTTCATGATCACATAACATATCCTTTATGAACAAACTTACTTCTTTAGGAGGTTCATTTTGAAAACCATAACTTTCTTCTCTCATATTTTGAAACACCTGATATTAGAGATCAAATTCAATATGATAATGACAACAACAAGTTTCAAAAAATTTGTTTATCTTCACATAATATGGCTTAAACCTTTCAAACATTGTTTTCCCAATCTTTATATGAGGATACTTATTACAAAAGTTCATTTTCATCTCAATTTGTGTTATGTCTAGCCAATGTTTAATATGATTTTCATAAATATTGGGCCCAATCCCTTGTCTCATAACATCTCTAGTATTTGATGATGGAAAAGTCTCTTCATTCTAAAAGCTTGAGATCAAGTTCCTAACAATATATTCAATCCTATCAGAACAGGGAGCTCTACACATAATTTCCCAATTTCCTTCTGAGCTATCATCCAAAACTTTTCTCTTTTTCTTATATTTTATTAGTGTGGTTCAACTATAACCAATTTTAGTCGAAAGTGCAAACATTTGTATTTTTCTTGATATATCTTGATTTAAAATAGATGTCAACATCACCCTTCTTGTAGTGGCCTTATCCACTGATCAAGATCCTTTCCCAATGGAATGTAAACTCTTTTTAACATTTTCAACAATATATTTTTGTAATCTCATGTGTTTCTTCTTATTCGATGTCAGATGTGCACCCAACAATTGTAATGACTCTTTTAGCTCATTACGAAGAAGTAAACATAATAACAGTTGGGTTTTTTCAAGTGTTTCAAGATGATTGAAATGATAATTGATTATTCCATTTAAAAATTTAGTCATTGACATCTTACTCCTATTTGTAGGTTGGTTGGAATAACATTTCAGTTTCTCCATATCCATTTCAAGTAAATGATCTAAATTTCTATAAGAAATTTATATCCTCACCTTTTTAGCTAGTTTTATATGCTCATCCATACCAGTAGAAGGAATTGATCTTGAACCCTCTCCAACATGCATTGTTTTAACTTGGGACTTCTTCCTATCTTCAAGGTTCATGTGTTCTTCAATCGATTCATTTGATCCAATATCTAGATTTGGCTTGACTTCTTCTTGAGAACTTCCTGCTTGTTGAACCCTTTCTACATTTCACAAAATATTATGCAAAGAAAGTGAGAGATGATGCTATATAAGTGGAGTTTAACATATGAAATCAAATATTCTTGAGCTTAATAATTCCATGGAACAAAAGCATTTGAAAATAGATGATAAACAATTTTTAGGCTTGAAATGAGTTTAAAACTTCACTAGGTCAAGAACAAGTATTTCATGTGAGTTTACATATGCAAGCCAAGGAAGTGAGAGATGATGCTATAAGTGGAGTATCTAAATTTTTTCAAATTAAACCAAAGATTCTTGAACTTAAGAATTCCATGGAACAAATGCAATGGGAAATAGATGATAAGAAATTTTTAGGCTTGAAATGAGTTTAAAACTTCACTAGGTCAAGAACAAGTATTTCATATGAGTTACATATGCAAGCCAAAAAATGAGAGATGATGCTATAAGTGGAGTATCTAACTTTCTTCAAATGAAATCAAATATTCTTTAACTTAAGAATTCCATGGAACAAATGCGATTGGAAATAGATAATAAGCAATTTTTAGGCTTGAAATGAGTTTAAAACTTCAATTAGAGGTCAAGAACAAGTATTACATATGAGTTTAAATGTGCAAGCCAAATTTTAGTGAGAGATGATTCTATAAGTGGAGTATCTAAATTTTTTCAAACATTGAGGTGTTAATAAAGGTCCTAAACACATGAGAGAGAGAGAGAGAGAGAGAGAGAGAGAGAGAGAGAGAGAGAGAGATAAGTGGAGTCAAGAACAAATAAAATCAAAGATTCTTGAACTTAAGAATTCCATGGAACAAATACAATTGGAAATAGATGATACTTGGAATTTAGGAAAAATTCAAAACTCCACTAGGTTGAACACAAGTGTATTGCATATGAGTTTACATGCAAGCAAAAAATGTGAGACAATTTGATGCTATAAGTGGAGTAAAAATTTCAAATGACATAAATCTTGATTCTTGAACTTAAGAATTCCATGGAACAAATACAATTGGAAATAGATTCAATTTAAGGAAATGACAAAATGAATTTTCATTTAAGTCACTAGGTTTTGTAAATTGGACATCTACATGAATTTACATGCTTGAGCAAAGAAAGTGAACTATTTAAGTGGATTTGAAAAAAAGATATCAAATATTCTTGAACTTAAGAATTCCATGGAACAAATGCAATTGGAAATAGATGATAAGGAATTTAGGCAAAATGAGTTTAAAAAACTTCACTAGGTTAAACAAGCATTACATACGAGTTTACATACATGCAAGAAAAAAAGTGAGATCTGTGATGCTATAAGTGGAGTTGAGTTCAAATGAAATCAAAGATTCTTGAAAGTTTAAGAATTCCATGAAACAAATACAATTGGGAATAGATTCAATTTAAGGAAATGGAAAAATGAATTTTCAAAGTCACTAGGTTTTGTAAATTAGATTCATGGATTTAAATGCAAGCAAAGAAAGTGAGAGATGATGAGCTATTTAAGTGGAGTTGAAAAAATAAAATCAAATATTCTTGAACTTAATAATTTCATGGAAAAATGCAATTGGAAATTTAGATGATAAGGATTTTAGGAAAAATGAGGTTCCAAGTCATGGTAATGTCTATGCAAGATGACTACTTTTTAGTATTAAATTCCAAGTTATTTGACATGGTTAATTGGAAATAGATTTATAAGGAAAACATTGAGGTGTTAATAAAAGTCCTAAACACACACGAGAGAGAGAGAGAGAGAGAGAGAGAGAGAGAGAGAGAGAGAGAGAGAGAGAAGAAATAAGCATGTACCTTGTTTCCTTCTATGATAATTTGCCAACTTTTATTCACACCTCTTTTGTTCTTGTTCTTTTGAATAATTTCATTGAGCCTTATTTTTCTTTTTGATTGTTCTCCCATTTTCTTCTTCAAGTTAAAGATGACTCAAAACAAATCCTCTACCAAAAGTAAATTCTCCTCCAATATTTACCTTGATTGATAAAAATGCAAATTTTTATTCTCCAATAATTCCCTTGATTGATAAAAATGCAAAGTTATCTTCTCCAAATCTGCCCTCCTTGATAAAAATGCTAAAATATCTTCACCAAAATCTGCCTCGATAAAAATGCAAAAATCTCTTCTCCAAAATCTTCTCTCCTTGATATAAATGCGAATTAATCTTGTAATGATATGGAATAATGAAAAATAAACTTGTATTTATAAGCATATGGAAAATAAATAAAATTAAAATGCATTCGTCGGCTAAGAGTTCGCTTGAACCATCCCAACCAATAGTTTTTAATATTATTTTGAAGGGGTTCAAGTGAATACCAATTCACTCGAACCCCCTTTTGAGCGAATGGGTCAAGGGGGGTTCGAGCGAAGGGGGATTCGCTCAAACCCCCCTTTTCCCTCTTCTCCCCCTCTACTACCAATTTTTTACAAAAAAAATCCTTTCAAAGCTTGGGTTGAGGCTGAAAATGGAGGAAAATTTAGAGACCCAACTAGATGATGGTAGTCCTCAATATGAGCTATCCATCGATTATAATTTTGATACATTTTGGTTTTATTATGTTGTTTTTTTTTAGAATAATTAAACATAGGTTTTTCACCGAAAATCAAGCTCTTTGTTTTACACATGTGAAAAAATAGAAGATTATTAAAATAAAATTCAGAAAATATGTTCTGGCTAGGTATTGATGTCCTTGATCTAGTAAAAAAAATTGAATTTTGATACATACAAAAAAATTTATGTTGTTTACGGTCCGCCTATGTTTGAATTGTAATTGGTTTTACTTTGAAACTTGATTAAGGAAAAAATATTCAATAAAACACTATGAAACCAAATGAACTTTTTAGATATCATAGTTACAAATCTAAATTTGAAAAAAATATAATTTTATCCTTCATAGAAAAAAATTATGTTGTTTACGGTGAGCATCACTCCTTAAAACTGGTGTTTACTGATAAAAACTAGTTTTCAAAGGAGATGGAAAAAGAAATGCAATTTGATTCAAAAAATAAAAATAAAAATATATTTCGAATCTACAAACAAAATGTCAAAAATCACTAGTTCACATGATCTTCAAAAATCACTAGTGAAGATTTAGTTAAAAAGTTCAGTTCAATGTCCAGTTTGGCCAAAAAATTATAAATCATTATTGTGGGATCACCCATAACGGATATCCGTTATAAATGGATATTTATTTCCTTTACTATAGGATCTAAGGCCACAACTGCTTGTGCAAGACATAACAGATATCCGTTTCAAAACTTATATCCATTTGGAATGAATATTTGTTTTAAAACATATATTCGTTTGGTAAGTTATATAAAAAACAAAAATGAGACTATTTTGAGTATTTCAACTGTCCCTACATTCTTTATGTCACAAAATTCTCATGATTACTATATGTATTAGATAAAATTCTACTTTTGGAAGATTCTCTTACTCTTTTTTTATAATTACAATAATGTGTGTGTGTGTTTTTGTTTGGGCAATGGGGAGCAACAATCGTTGTAAGAGAAAAGGTAAAAGGAAACTAGTTCAACAAATCAAATTGAAGCATATAGAGCAAAAGATAGATAAAGTCATAGGAAAAAAAGACAAGGTATGAAAATATTCAAATTGAATCTTCTTTTGCACCATTAAATGTTAATTCAAATGAAGATGAAATAGAAATTGAAAATATTGATCATACTAAAAATGAAAATGAAAATGTGAACAACATTGAGAATGAAAATTTTATTGAAAATGAAATTGTTATTGAAAATGAAAATGTTGATGAAAATGAAATTGTTATTGAAAATGAAAATGTTGTTGAAAATGAAATTGTTATTGAAAATGAAAATATTGTTAAAAATGAAATTGTTATTGAAAATGTTGAAAATATTGAAAATAGTGAGAATGAAAATTTTAATAATATTAAAATTGAAAATGAAAATGTTGATAACATTTAAAATGTTGAAAATGAACCTTATGTAATACCTAATTACATGAGAACTCCTAAATGGTTGCTTGAAATAGATGAGAACATAATAGGTAATCTTCAAGGAAAAAGGTCACAATGAATGGTTCATTTATAGGCTACCAAAATGTTCAATGAATATTTTTCCGATAAGATATTAATCGAAAAATGTCAATTTTTTGTGCAATTACTTAAGATTTACAAAATGAGACCATTATTAAAAAAATGAAGATTCGTGTCACCAAAAAATTGGAAAAAAATAGTATTATTGTAAAAAATATTTTTAATGCTCTAACCTCTATTGGAAATACTAGTAAGGAAAAAGATAAAAGGGCTACTCGTAGAGTGATCACAACCTCATTAGTAAGCCATCATTTGAGAAAGGTTCATTTAATGAGACAAACCTGTATTGATTTAAATCTAAATCGTAAAACATTGAATAAAGCACTCTCAAGAAGAGGAAGACTCGATAGTCCTTTTCAAAATGATACGGGGGATTTTAGTGGGAGGCTTCCATGTGTTGATAAGAAGCTAACTGATAATGTAAAGATGAAAATTGAACAATTTTGGAAATCTCACTCTAGAGTATCACCAAATGTAAAGGATGTTTTAAAGTTACAAATTGGTAATCGAGATTGTACACCACATCTTAAACATTTCTTGGAATGTAGCCAAACAATTTTGTACAAACAATTTTTTCAAGAACATCCAAATTTGTAAATATCACAAAGGGATTTTGAGTCTTGCAAGCCATTTTATTGTGTACCTATTAATGTTTATAATACATGTTGTAAATACCATGCTGAGTTTTCAAACTATCATGAATTATTATGCCATATTCGTTCTACTATCCATACTGATGAAATGTTGTAGGAGTGTCATGCAGTGCAGCTTCCCAAGTCATCCAAGGACTTGTTAGATTCATTTTTATGCATTAGAGGTGGTGGTTGCTTATTTTATAGAAATGATTGCTTAAATGAAACATTTTTGCAATGTGGTGGTTTATCGAAGTTTGTAACATGCTTTTATGAGGGTAGCGATCATGATTTTGGTAACAAGATTGTTGAGAAAAAAGGTTTGAGATAGTTAAATACACATTGAAGAGTGGAGGTGAGGGTTCTAGATGCAAGTTGGTTGCAAGAGAGGTAAGTATTGCTAATTTTATTTTTGATTTTAAGAATAATCTTTTTCTATAAGTATGCAAGGTATAGCCATAGGTCGTAGTGGTTGGATCAAAAATTTAGGATGTGTAAGGACTCTTTCCCCATTGGAACTATTGTATATGTAGTTGATTTTGTTGAAAATTACACATTGCAACCACAAAATGAAGTTCAATCACAATATTATAATTCTATTCAAATTGCTATTTTTGTCCACATAACATATAGACATGCCCCTAATAGTATAGAAGAGGATAGGAAGATAATCAAGCAGTACCATTTTTATATGAGTGATGATAGATCTCATTCATCTAAGTTTGTACAACATTGTTTTAAAAACTTTTTTGAGTTCTTGCAGGAGAAAGGTATTGCAATGGGTCAACATCTAATTTGGTCAGATAACTACACAAGGCAATATAAGAATTCTCTCATGTTTTATTGGTTGAGAAGGATACATATAGAGGGGTGTACCACATATTTGTATTTTTTTTTAAGATGGGAATGGAAAAGGCGAGCATGATGGTGCAGGTGTATGTGTGAAAGAGAGCTTTGATTAAGGAACAAATGAAGATTAGAGGTGGTGCAACATTCATTTGTTGATTGGTGTACTTATAAATTATCACGAGGAGGGACACTTGATTCACAAGTCTGTAGTTTCTTTCAGTTGGTTGAGGAGGCCACAATGGGAGAAAAATTGGAATGTCAAACGATTAGAAACTCTTCAAAGATGCATTCATTTTGAAGCTCAAGTGTAGGTGCATGAACCATATGGACATGAGAGATGGCTTGTTTTTATCAGAATTGTATTCAGTGTTATTGGGATCAGTGTGAGTAATTCTTTGAAATTGACCCATGTCAAGAACTTGATCCAAAGCATGTCGAAAGCAATTCCGAAATCATTCGAGATCAAGAATTTGTATCTCCAAGCTACTACAATGATATAATGGACACTCTCCTATCTATACAAGATGATCATATCCGCATAGCACATACTCCTCCATCTACCCATGAGATGCTTTCTTTGAATGGACCTGTAGATGATCTTCATTCAAAACAAGAGTCTCATACTCTTGATATCATTACCAAGGAACAAGAGTCTCCTACTCTTAACATTTGTACACATGATCAAGATATAGAGAAATCCAGAGACATGTCAGAAATGGGTCATGAAGAAGGCTTCTATAGAAGTTGTGAATTAGAAACATCTTGTGAAATGAATCATGAGGAAGATTTTTATGAGAACAATGAATCATCAACACCTCTTAAAGAAGCATGACAATCTGATATCTCACAAGATCAAGCTAAAGATATCAATCAAGCATTCATCCCACATATGGAGGATCATATCACTTATAAAGTTGGATCACTTACCTTTCATAGGGAAAGCTACCTCATCAATAAAGAATTTGTCACTTTTGAAGATCCACCACAAAGTAGAGAAGGATTAACACCTTGTTTCCAAGGTAAATCATATCCTATTGCACATAAAAATTTTGAGCGGATGAATTATCAAGGCAGGGGATTAGGCCTACATGAACAGGGTATCTTGGAATCGGTGCAAATTATTGGCAATCCTAAGCATCAAGGTCTTGGTTATTCGACAATTAAGGGATTTAAACATGTAAGTGATACCTCTATAAAATTGGGGGCAACTTCATCTCGAGCAAATGTCAACATAGGGAGCATGAAGAATCTTTATGATGAAACCAATGCCAATACTACAACCAACCACGTCATGAACCTTCATCCACCCGTCACCCCATCCACAAATTGGGACCAACGTCAAAAGAAAGATTTGAATTGAAGCATGAAGAATGTTATCAAGGAAAAAGAAGCTAAGAAGCATGAAGGAAAAATCAAATACACTTGGATACCAAAGAATACAAAGAAAGATGATCCCTATCATACTCCATTAGTCAAAGAAACTATGGGAAAAAATAAAGATGGAGCAAGTATCCATCAAATATGTTCACAAAGGAAAAAGTAGGCTTCTCAAGCAACGTACAAAATATATCAAGTTGTTGGTCCTAATTCCATGCACACTTCCATATCCACCCATCATTTCTCATCTTCCCAAGTTTGGAGAGTCAAAGGTTCCAAACTATCGACTAATCCATCTTTTATTCCTAAGCACACTCCACCATCCATGCCTCCATGCATGATATCCAATTCTCACATTGACCATGTTTTGGCAATGACCCTTCATCATAAGTATTCAGAAGGCACTCTATCACGATATGCACACAAAGACAAAGTAAACTCTAGTGTCAGCAAAGCAAATCAAGAATCTCAAAAGTTGCTTTCAAGTGCATGTATCTTGGCAAAGAAGCTTCTTCAAGAAGGATATCGATGGAACATTATGATAAAAGCATCTACATCAAGATCACCAATTGGTTCAGCATAAGCTTAAATCTTTCATAAAAATATCCAAAAATATAAAAATCCAAAAAAAAAAAAAATCAGAAAAAAGGATTGAAAACAGTAAAGAAAAAATTGTCCTCTAGTGAAAACCACTTCGGTGGCACTTTGGACAAGTACCATGATGAAAACCTGGAAAACAGGAATCATGTGTAGAATCGAGCATCTACATGCGCCATTCAGGTGAAAGTATCTTATCACATCCACAATAAATCCAACATTCCATCCATATCATATGTTCATCCATGAACCATTTATCCAATCCATTTTTATCCATCTGCATCCATACTCCAAGTTATCTTGATCTTGGCAAATTTTGGTGCACACTTTACACTTGTTTATGGTAAAAATCTTAACATGGGTCATTTTCATTGATCTTATCCTACCCAACGTTATATGAGCCATGAAGCACTATCTGAATGAGCATCCTCTACTCGAACACCTTATATTGTTGCAAGATAATCCTTGGCATCCTTTGCATGCTTACCGTATCTATCCATCCACCTATCCAGGAATCCACCCATGGCATTCCATACATTGCTAGACACTGGGGGTGGATGTTTACATCTTGCTTCAGGAATAAATCTTGATATATATCCTCCAGCTTATGTGATGATCCGAACATTGGAAAACTTGAAATCAAATTGGTCAAGAATTTGTGAGCCAAAATCCAAATCACTATCCCATGGCATATTTTGACAAAAAGATGTTCCTTATCAAACTTTATCTTTTGTCAAACATCAATCCAAGACAATCAATATTAGTTGCATCTAATGTGTACTTCAATGTCACATCAAATCATCAAAAAAAAAATGTTCCAAATCAAGCTTCATCAAATCTTGATCAATCGAATCCAATCAATTATCACCTTGTTTGACTTAACACACTTAGTCAAACCACCTTCTTGTGCACGATTTTACTCTAGGATAACAGAACTTCCTAGATTTTACAAGTGCATTATCAGTACCCTTTGAATACCAAAAACCATATTCCAAATTTCCCTTCAAGTATCTAAATATCCTCTTCACTACTACAACATGAGATTCTCTAGGATCTTCTTGAAATCTAGCCACAAGATAGACTAAATGCATGATATTTGGTCTAGTAGTAGTTAGGTATAGAATTCCACCAATCATTGATCTGTATTTTCTATGATCTATCTTAGGAGATTCGTCATTTTTTCTCAACTTTCAACCAATAACCATAGGAGTATATACCGGTTTAGAATCCTCCATCCTAAACTTCTCTAATATTTCCTTAACATACTTTGATTATGAAATGCATATACCTTTCTTTGATTGATTGATTTGTAGTCCAAGGAAGAAATTCATCTACCCACACATTGAAATCTCAAATTCTTTTTGCATCTCCTCTACAAACCTCTTGCACATACCTCCATTTCCTCCAAATATTATGTCATCAACATATACTTTCACAATTAGGATTTTATCTCCTTCAACTTTGAAAGATAGATTGCTATCTGCAATACCTTTCCTAATCCTTGCTACAACAAATACCTGTCTAGTCCTACAAACCATTCCATACAATGCTTTCTTTGATCTGTAGACCATATCACCATCTTATGACAACTGAAAACCTTTTGGCTGTTCAATGTATACCTCTTCTTCCAATTCACCATTCAAGAATGCGAATTTTACATCCATATAATAAACTTTAAAATTTGTATGTGTTGTAAAAGTCGGAAACATTCCAATAGTTTCCATTCTAGCTACTAGAGCAAATGTCTCTTCAAAATCTATACCATCAACTTGTGAGTAGCCATTGCACACAAGTCTAGCCTTATTTATGATAACTTTTCCATCACCATTTAATTTATTCCTGAAAAACCATTTAGTTCCTATTACATTCTTATTTGTTGATCTTGGGACCGATTCCCAAGTTAGATTCTTCTGAATTTGTTCTAACTCCTCGTTCATAGCTTTGATCAAATTCTCATCTTTGCATGCTTCACTCACTGATTTTGATTTCACCTCAAAAATTAAATAATAGTTTACATGTTCTTCTATCATAGAAACATTTCTCCTTGTCAATGCACCTTTGCTCTTATCTCTAATGATCTAATCTTCAGAATGATTCTTCTGCACATACTTAGGAGTCTTAGGGATCTTTTCCAAAGCTTCTTCCTCTTCAACTGTCATCTATTTTCCTTTGTCTTCATCCTTTTATTTTTCACTACAAAGGGGGTTCATAATATTCATATCCTTCTATCAGTGCTAAAATTTTATGTGGTTCTTCATCCACTTTGACACTTGCACTTTCAAAATTATTCTTCAACCTTTTATTGTAGCACTAGTAGGCCTTAATTCTTGTAGAGTATACAAGGATATTCCTTCATTAGATATTTCATCAAGCTTTCCTAAGTTCTCTTCATCTCTTTTGATATAGCATTTGCTTCTAAAAACTCTGAAATATTTCACAGTAGGAGGTTTAGCACACCATATCTCATAGGGAATCTTTGAACCATTCACTCTTGCTTGTCCTTTGTTAAGAATGTAGATGACATTATTAATTTCTTCTCTCTAATATGCATCCAATACATTATCTTCCTTCATCATTGTCCTATTTTATTCTTGAACTATCCTATTTTTCCTTTCCATAACTCCATTTTGTTGAGGAGTCGTAGGGGTTGATAAATGCCTCTTAATTCTGTGATCTTCACAAAAACTATTAAAATCATTTGAAGTAGACTCACCACCTCTATCAGATCTCAAGCACTTGATTTTTAAATCCATCTAATTTTCAACCATAAACTTAAATGCTTTAAACTTATATAGGGCTTCTGATTTTTCTTTGAGAAATGTCACCCAAGTAATTCTAGAATAATCATCAATCAATAACATGAAATACTTGTCACCACATGAGCTTATTATTTTTGTAGGTCCACATAGGTCTGTATGCACCAACTCCAAAGGACCTGCAGTAGAATATTATTTTGTCTTGAACCTCTTCTTTTTCTTCTTTCCAACTTGACATTCCTTTCATATTGCATTGATAGGCTTTGTTATCCTTGGTAGATCTCTCACAACATCAGTAGAATTGATCTTCACTAGGCTATCAAAATTGATGTGACCCATTCTTCTATGCCATAACCAACTTTCATTAATTTGAGACATAAATAACTTAGCTCCACTACCTTTAAGTTGATAAAAATTACCTTTTATCCTTGTTCCTACAACTACCAGAGTACCAAAGCTTCATTTTATGATTTCATGACCACCATCTTGAAACACAATATTTTATCCTCTGCTACACATTTTCCCTACACTTAGAAGATTATGCCGAAGAACCTTGACATAAAGAACATCATTTTTTTATGCTTCCCATCAAAACTAATTGAACCTTTTCCAAAAATCTTAGTATATGTATCATTACCAAACTTAACAAGACCACCATCATACCTTTTAAGCTTAAAAATCTTACTCTTATCACCTGCCATAGGATTTGAGCATCCATTGTCAATGATCTGGTAACTCCTTTCTTCTCTTGCATGAAAAACAGTCAGCATATTTCCTTCAATGTTATGACCTATTTCCAAAGCACTTACACATATTTTAGGATTAGTAGCATTAGTTCCAACATTTAAATCCATGAACAAGAATTCATCACTTCCTTCACTTGGATAATCTAATTTCTCATCATCAGAAAGACCATTGTCCTTTTCAATATAATAACTCTTCTTGACAAATTTACCTTTACGATCCTTTTGTTTATCATTGGTAACTTTGATGGGACATTTAGATGCATAATGACCTATCTTTCCACAATTGAAAAATTTGAAAGGTACCTTACATCTGTATTTTCCAATGCCCTTTTTCAACCTTCTCACAAAATTTGCTTCCACCTCATCAAGATCATCTTGATTTGATTCATCATCTTTTTCTAATTTGTAGAATTTAAAGGTAGTTTCTTTACTTGCAGCATCTTGACCAAACTCTCTCATTTCAAAAGAATTTAAAGCACCATACATCTGATCTCTAGAGTAATTATCCAAATTTTGAGCTTCCTTAATGTAGTGTAGAAAAATGTATCGCTTTATATTTTCACACTTGTTTGGGCCCTCCTAGTTAATTTGTACTTAATTGTGCCTTAATTTAGTGTTGTAAGGTGTATCCCTTTACACTTTCAAACTTATCTAGGGATCTTTTAATTAACTGAGCTTATTTTTTCCTTAATTGGCCCCTTTAATTCATTTTCCAAGCCTATTTTATTACATTTTCCAAAGATGAAACCCGACATTCATTAATTCCTTAACATAACACTTCGCATTGAGAAATGTGTGTCCTAGGTTTAGGTCACCCATTAGCGAATGGGTCCTCCCTTGACCTTACAACCTTAATTTAATTTATTTTTTTGGCGGGATTTTAATATCTCTAAGTGTATATTCAGATGTCGGCTTGTGATATTTTAATTGTGAGAAATTGAGGTTACATAACTATAAATATAAGGTTATTTTGCTATGTTTATGGTGCAGTCAAGGTCGGAGGGTCTGGGAATAGGACTGTCTAGTCTTGCACTAAGAGTAAACACAATGGAAGCTCAAAGAAATAGAATGAAGATTGCACATGAATATATATAGGAATAATCAATCAATTATTCACTCACAACATGCCTTACCTTCCGGCTTACAAATTATAGAAATATTTGGCGCTATGCCCATACATACATGCGGGTCAAAACCCTTTCTACTATCTAGAAATGATGTGAATGTTAATCATGAACGAAATCAATGTTGAATGAATATGAATGAATCCTAATGCAACTATATAGTTTCTATATATATCCATTCCCAACTCCAAGAAATGGGTCCACATCGGCATCAAGAGGTTCCAAACCCCGAATTTGATGAAACATGCAAGCGTCAACCAAACATAAGGTCTAGTATGAAATGCTTGAGACTGGGTCCGGTGAGCTAACTACTGAAGTACATGCAAACATGAATGTAGATATTTTTGGTTGATGCAATATTTCTTGCAACCGGGGATGCTCTTGCATCAGACACCCGAGGTTGAAGAAAAGTGAGCCTCTCACTTTTCAAGGGCTAGAAGAAAACCAATGCGGTCTGCCTCAGCCTGAGAAATCCATGATGAATTTTCCTCTGATCTTCATTTCCATCTGACTAGATACTCTTTGTACTGCCTTCCTCTAGTGTTGCATCCAATTCTATTGTCTAGAACTTGCTCAATTTCCTCCAGATGATGTGCTATCTGGTCTGATAAACCAACTTCTATGTCCTTCAGTGATCCTCCTTCATGGTACTGGTATAGGTCTACAATGTTGAATATAGGTGATATGTCAAACTCCTCTAGTAGCTCCACTTCGTATGCATTTCTAGAATCAAACTTCCTGATGATTTTACAAGGTCCAAACTTCTTCATCTTCAACTTGTTATATGTTCCAACCGAAAATCTCTCTTTCCTCAGATATACCATTACTTCTTCTCCTACTGCAAACTCCTTATGTCTCCTCTTCTCATCTTCTCTTGCCTTATATGTCTTGTTCATCTTCTCTATATGCTCCTTGACTTGAGTATGCATCGTTTCCATGAATCTTGCAAATTCTTCTTCCTCCACACTCTTTTTATTCTCCATACTGATGTCTCTCAATTCTGTTACTCCTCTAGGTTGTTGTCCTGTTACAATCTTGAATGGTGTATTTCTAGTGCTTTGATTTACTGAATTGTTATATGCAATTTTTTCTTGTGGTAATATCAATTCCTAATTTTCTTCTTTACCTTCAGTCAAACATCTCAACAAGTTTCCTAAACTCCTATTTACCACCTCCTTTTGTCCATCTTTCTGTGGGTGAAATTTTGAACTATACTTTAGATTTGGCTTCATCTTCTTCCACAGTGTCTTCCAAAAATAGCCAATGAACTTAGTGCCCCTATCTGATACTATACTCTTTGGTAGTCCATGTAATCTCATAATCTCCTTGAAAAATAGGTCGGCAAAATGTATTGCATCACTGGTCTTCTTACAAGGTATGAAGTGTGTCATTTTAGAAAATCTATCCACAACCACAAACATAGAATCAAATCCTCTCAATGAATTAGGTAATCCCAACACAAAATCCATGTTGATATCTTCCCATGGTCTCTCTGGTACTTTCAATGGTGTATACATTCTAGTGTTCTGAATGTTCCCTTTTGCAACTTGACAAATCCTGCAGCCTTGAACATACTTCCTGACATCCTTATACAATTGTGGCCAAAAATAGTTCTCACTCACCAATGCCATGGTCTTATCAATTCCAAAATGTCTTTCTAATCCTCCACAATGCTTTTCCTTTATAAAATTATCCCTCATTGAACTTCTAGGAATACATAACTAGTTGTTCTTGAACAACATACCTTCCTGAATGAAATAGTCCAACCATTTGCTTCTATATGTCTCTACAGGTTCCTTACAAGCCTTCCATGCCTCAATAAAATCAATGTCATCCTCATACATATTCTTTAGTTCTTCAAAACCTAATACTTCAATTCTCATTTATGCCAACAAACTCCTTCTCCTGCTCAATGCATCTACAACCTTGTTTGATTTTCCACTGTGGTGCTTCAATAAAAATGTGTAACTTTGTAAGAATTCAACCCATCTCATGTGTCTCTGGTTCAACTTTCCTTGACTATTCAAATATTATAGAGCTTGATGATCTGTGTACAATGCAAATTGCTTAGATAACAAATAATGTCTCCATTTCTTCAGGGCTTGTATTATTGCATAGAATTCCTAGTCATAAACTGAATATCTTCTCCTGGCATCATTCAATTTCTCACTAAAATAAGCTACTAGACTCCCTTCCTGACTTAACACAATTCCTATTGCACTTCCACTAGCATCACAATCTACTTGAAATACCTTATCAAAGTTTGATAATTCCAACACAGGTTGTTCTATTACCTTTTGCTTCAACAATTCAAAACTCCTTTGTGCTCATGATGTCCATTTGAATTGCTTTCGGTCACCTCTCATTGTTTTTGTCATAGGTGTGCATACACCACTAAAATTTCTGATGAACTTACGGTAAAAAATTTCTAGACCATGAAATTATCTTACCTCTCCAACATTCATAGGTGTAGGCCATTCAACTATTTCTCTAACCTTCTCAGGGTCCATCTTCAATCCTTCTGCAGATATCACAAATCCCAAGTATACTAGTTCTCTCTTCATGAAACTACACTTCTTGATGCATATCAAAAAATTCTCTTTTCTTAGCATTTGAAATACTTGTTTGATGTGCCCCAAATGTTCTTCCTTAGTCTTGCTAAAAATCATAATATCATCCAGACAAACAATGAAAAAGTTTCCCAAGAATTTCTTCAAAACTTCATTCATCAGCCTCATAAATGTACTTGGTGCATTAGTTAGTCCAAATGGAATGACCAACCACTCATGAAATCCCTCATTTGTCTTGAAAGTTATTTTCCATTCATCTCCCTATCTGATTCTTATTTTATGGTATCCACTCTTCAGGTCTATCTTGGTAAAATAATTTGCTCCACTCAAACTATCCATTATGTCATCCATCCTAGGCAACCGTAATCTATACTTCATTGTAATCTTATTGATAGCTCTTGAATTTGTACGCATCCTCCATTCTCCATCTTTCTTAGGTGCAAGTATAGTTGGTACCACACATGGGCTCATACTTTCTCTTATCAATCCTTTCTTCAAAAATTCTTGTATCTATTTCTTCCGTTCTACATTTTCTTCTGGTGTGTAGCCTTGTTCAACAAACTAGCTTTGGGAATAAGATCCATATGGTGACTGATACTCCAGATCAGTGGTAATCTTTTTGGCATATTCTCTGATACAATATCTTGGTACTCTGTCAATAGTTTAGTGACTTCCTTCTCTGGTGGTCCTTTTTCTGGGTTTCCATGCTTCCTCGGAATCAAAGCAAAACACAAGTTCTCATGTCTCAATCCATCCAAAACTTTCCTTCCATGTACCAGATTGATTCTAGTTGTAGCACATACTTCACCTTCAGGTTCATCTTCCAAATTTTTCAAGGTGATTCTCTTTCCATCTAATGTTATGGTATATGTATTCTTTCTCCCATCATGTATAGCTTTCTTATCATATTGCCAAGGTCTACCCAACAACATATGACATACATCCATCGGCATAATATCAAATAGTACCTCATCATGATATGATCCTATCTTGAATTTCACTAGGCATTTCTCACTTACTAGTATCTTGTGATCATCTTGAATCTAGGCTATCCTATAAGGTTTCAGATGTTTTCTTCTTTCCTAATTCAACTTTCTCACCAATTCTTCAGAAACTAGGTTATTTGTACTGCCACTATCAATGATAACTTTGCAACACTTACCTCTTGCTTACATCTAGTCTGGAACAAACTTTTCCTTTGTGGTGCTTCTTTAGGTTCCTCCTTCTAGAATAAGGCTCTCCTCATGAATAGTGATTCTCCTTTCTCAGGACTTCCTCTGAAACTTGGTGTTCTCTCTAGTTCTTCCTCTGCATATCTAGTTCTTGCATGGTTTTCAATCTTCTTACTTTCTTGGTGACACTCAAATGCTCTATGTCCTTCTCCTCCACATTTAAAATAGGTTCCTCTGAAGATTCTCTTGTCATATTCCTTCTCCTCTCTCTGGTATCCATCTTTACGGTAGGATTTGTAGCCTTTATTGCGATAATAATTTATGTCATATCTCCCTTTTTGGTATGAACTGGAATCCTTCTCTTCCTTGTGATATGAATCTATGTCCTTTTTTTTTTCCCCATATGGTTTTTCTCCTTTGGGATGTGATCTTCCTTTCTGAAATCTACCTCATCTTCCTCTCTATCTTTGTTCATGTCTTTTGCTTAGTTTTTCCTCAACCTTTAATGCAAACTGGTATGCTTCTTCTACTGAATTCATCCTTACCAGACTCAACTCCTCTTGAATGTTCATCCTCATCCTGATGATATATCTTGCCACTTTCTCCTTGCTTTCTTCGCTATGTCTAGTTTTGATAATGATCTTATGGAATTCTTCATTGTACTCTTTTACATTCTTCTCCTTCTGACTCAAGTTTTGCAATCTCTTTAGCAACTCCAACTCATAGTCCGTAGGTATAAACTGGTTCTTCAATTTTTCCACCATCCTATCCCATTTCATGATCTTTTATTTTCCTTTTATATTTCTTTCCAATTGAACTTCCTTCCACCATATTGCAACATGTCCCTTCAACTTAGTCTTTGTAAATCTCACTTTTTTTGGATCTTCAATTTCTTCATACTCAAAATATTCCTCAATGTCTTTTATCCAATCAATCAATTCCTCCGGGTTTAGGTTACCGGTATAGTTCACAATCTCCATTCTAGGTCGCTTCCCTATTTTTGAAATAGCCTTCAACATCTTCACCTGATTTGATTCCTCCTCTTTTGTAGTCTATTCAACTTGGTCTATAGCTTTAACTTCTTTGTCATCACTTTCATCATTAGGTCTAAGGTTTAAGCTGTTTCTTCGATCTTCTTCAATAACATCCAATCTTACTTTCATTATATGCATTATTTCCATCATCTCATCCATATTTCTAGCAACATTAATAGTAGTTTGAATTCTCATCGGTGGCATCTCTTCCTAGGATCTTGTGCAACTACCTCAAATCAGTGATTTGGCTACAAGTTTGTAATTGCCTCACTGTTGCTGATCGGTTGACAAACACAAGTAGGATGCCTCAAGTCAGTGATCTATCCACATAGAGATCTTACAAACTTCCTTCACTCAACTTCACTCTTTTCTCCAAAGTTCACAAACTCGCTCTGATACCACTTGGTGCAGTCAAGATCGAAGGGTTTGGGAATAGGATTGTCTAGCCTTGCAGCAAGAGTAAACACAACAAAGACTCAATGAATTAGAATTATGATCGCACATGAATATATATAGGAATCATCAATCAATTATTCATTGGCAACATTCCTTTCCTTCCATCTTACAATTTATAGAAATATTTGGCATTATGCCCAAACATACATGTGGGTCGAAACCCTTTCTACTATCTAGCAATCATGTGAATGTTAATAATGAACAAAATCAATGTCAAATAAATATGAATGAATCCTAATGCAACTATATAATATCTATATATCCATTCCCACCTCCAGGAAAGGGGTCTGCATTGGCCTCAAGAGGTTCCAAACCCCAAATTTGAAGAAATGTACAAGCGTCGGCCAAACATAAGCTCCGATATGAAATGCTTGAGATTGGGTCTGGTGAGCTAATTATTGAAGTGCATGCAAACATGAATGTAGATATTTTTGGTTGAAGAAATATTTCTTGTAATCCCGGATGCTCCTGCATCAGTTTCACCTAGAGTTTTCAAGCTAGATTTTCAAGTGTTCAATTACAAGAGCTAAAGTGGTGATCAAAGGCATTCAAGAGAAGATTTATTAGATTTTTATTGCATAATTCAAGATCCAATTTTCATTTCAAAGTCTTCTTGCATCATGCATTTTTTTGGAGCTAATATGATGATGTAGGTTTCATGATCCAATCAAGCATTGAAATTCATTATTTCAAGCAAGATTCAAGGTTCAAGATCCACATCCATTGAAGCCATTTCATGCAAGTTGCAGATTTATATTCCATTTTTTATGCAAGGGTTTGTTGAGTGGTAACATAGCATTTTTCATTCTTCATTCCCTCTTTCATGAATTTATTCATTTCAAGGTTTGATTACCAAAATCGGGTTTGACCAAGGAAAATCCCCATTCACCAAAAACAAACATTATTTCCCTTTCATGTTGTGTTTGCAATTCTAGGTGGAAGAAATCTTGAAGATAAAATTTAAAGAAATTGACAAAGTTGCAAAATTTGTCATCTCACGGAAACTCATCTACATAATTTATTTCTGATTTTCTGACACTGAAACCTGAAGAATCTGGAAGTGCAGAGATAGGACTAGAGTCTCCTAAAAGTTGCAAAAAAAACCTAACAAAGGACCCATTCACCCCTAGGTGAATGAGTTCCAGATCAGCTTTAGAAATTGACTTTTTCTGAAAGGTACACTTAGATCTTCCCTCCTCTTATATGCAATTCGATTGTAGTTTTTGTGAAATATTGAGTTTAAATTTGATGTTTCAAGTGTCATATTGCATTTTGGTGTTAGTTTAATATTTTTAGTTTTTCTCCCCAATGTGTTGTTTGACCTTGACCCCTATCCTTCAGTCATAAGGAAATCTGAAGATTCACACCTTGAGTTGACTCACATAAGGTTTGTAATGAAATTCTTTATGTGGATATCATTTCCTAATGAAATAAAAGAGATAGGTCTCTACATTATCAAATTGGTGAACCCCCTTTTCCCTAAACTTATTTCCCTTCATTTTGTTTTGGTGCACCCAATGTTTGAGCATTTTTTCTTTCTAATTTTTTAGTTTATTTCATCCCTAGATCTAGATTTTTCATTTATTTGCATTGTGTTGCATTGACTTGAATCTCATTTAGGGCTGCTTAAATTGCATTATTTTGCATCTCATTTAGGGTTTTAAGATTGCATTTTTGCATCTTTTAAAATCTAAAAAATACCAAAAAAAATCAGTCATTTTACAAAGTATTTACATAACATTGCATCATCATTCATTTTCATTACAATATTGAATCAAAGTTTCATATCAAATTAGGTCTCCTGGTTTTTCATTTACACTATTTTGTATTTGCATTTAAACTTCAATTTCACAAAAAAATCAAACTGTAACCACACGTCTTAGCCTAGAATCTGAAAACCATAGGAATCCACTCATAAATCTATAATTTCAATTTTCAAAACCCTCAGCCAGGACCCATTCGCCCATGAGCGAATGAGTCCCTAATTAGGGATTTTTCTTGCATTTCTAAAAATTAAAATCTCTATTTTTGTATTCTTCTTTGTTGTATTTAGTTTGTTGTTATAGTTTGCGGAATCTTTTTTTGATCATATTAAGCTTCATTTTATAAATTCAGTGCATTGTGTGAATTCAAAATTGTATTTACAAGACATCATTTTTAGGATTTTGCATAGAATAATCAGAAAATTATCTTGTTTAGAATCTGAAAATTGATTTTACATATTTGCATTGCACTTTACATTCTAGGTCATTTCATTTCATTTTACATTCTTATCCATTTTTGGTGCATACCAAGTTTGTGAAATTTTTATGAGCTTCACAACTTGGTGTCCTATTTCCAATACTGTCGTGAGACGTAGTTCGAGACTCATGTCATCCCACAATACACCATTCATTGTGGATCTTGGGTTTTCTAACTCTCACTCATAGTGTTGACACTAGTCAACCCTCTATGGATCCTAGCTTTCATACTTCATTTCCAATTACTCCTCTACCCACAATTCATATGCATGGTGTCAAAATAATGGTTTCTAATGTCCCACAAGAAAATATAAGAATGATAGATGAAGAAATAGAAAAATTGCAAAACTTTGTGACTTTTGAAAACATTTCTAGTGGTGCCATTCCTTCTTTAGATAATATGAGGAAATTGCTTGAAAAAGAACATGGAATAGACATTGTGCAAATTCTAGCTCATATTGTTGATAAAAATGTCCCTACCATGACTAGTTGTGCTCAAGCTTTGGGGTATACTCAAATTCAAGGTGGAAATTTAATTCCTCCTTCCACAACTCTTACCTCTATTCCTACATACACTAGTACTCATGTTACTATGACCATCCAACCTACTAGCAATGTCAATACTTCCTTAGGAATTTTCACTAGGAATCCCTCTAGATTTGTGCATTAAAATCTCATATCTCCTCATCCATCCCCCCTCATAAATCTACAATTCACTTTCCCTCCACATACATACAAAACTCTACCTTATTCACCTCCATCTCACAACACCAACAATGATCTAATCCTTAACACACTTTTACAAAATATCTCATCCCTACAACAACAAATCACCACATTAATCCAAAACAACAATGGCCAACCTTCACAATACATAAAGACCAATCTTTTATCCTTGGAGATACTAAGAACACAAATGCCACAAGGTATAGAGCTTCCTAGGTTTGAGAAATATGGTGGGAAAGGAGATCTTGTTAGCCATGTTTCTGCATGTACAACCTTATGTAGTGACTTCATTTTTGAAGATAAACTCTTGGATAAGATCTTCCCTAGATCTTTGCAAGGTACTACTTTAGAGTGGTTTTTCTCTTTACCGAATAATTCAATTAGTTCATTCAATGAACTTATTGATGCCTTCTAGAACCACTTCCAAATTCACATGGGTCCTAAGATGACCTTAGCTGATTTTATGGCATGTAAACAAAAGGATAATGAAAAGGTCACCGATTTCATAGCGCGGTACCAAATGCTTTACTCACAAATAAACATTAAGATTCTTTATTCCAACCTTCAAATAATATTTATTTCCAATCTGCAAGACAAAATCCAAGCTAAACTTGAGAAGTTGAGATTTCCTTCCTTCACACAGTTGTGTACAACCCTTCGTGATTATCAAAAGTTGGTTAGTAGTCATGAAGTGAAAACTCCCTCTAAGCGTCCTAAAAATTTTGAATCCACACCTCAAACCAATTGCCAACCTTTCAAGAAACAAATCAAGGGCTTTCTACAACTTAATCCCCCTCAATCAAATCAACATTTTGACACCCAAGTGGCTTCTATAAAGACAAAAAATCCATTTGGAGATAGAAATAGAAAGTTTACACCCCTACCTGATACCCTTCATAATATCATGTTATAGCTCTTAGACAAGAATTTGATTTCCTTACCTCCTATTAGAGCTCTTGATCCTACTAAGCCTTTACCTTCAAACTATAGACCAAATTCCTATTACCAATTTCACTGTCAAAATGGACACGATACGAAACATTGCAAGTGTCTTAAACATATTGTGAAAGACCTCATTAATTCTAATCATATTCAAATTGGAGGCGTTAATGATCAAGGTAATAAGTTTTTAGCTCCTCCTAATCAAAACTTGTAAATATTTACCAATCCTATGCCAAATCATAATCTCCTTTGTCAAAGCTAGTGAAATAAAGAATGATGTGATGAATGTTGACACAGATGATGATAACACGAACGATAATGAAGAAAACTCTATAGAATCTATGGTTGGATTTATTGAAGTTAAACCTCATAAGGGCCTAACTAAGATGCCACTTGATATTGCTTTCTCATAAAAAGACATACTTAAACATGCACCCGATGGTCCTCATTACATAGCTAGAAGAATCAATGACAAGCCCATTAATGGGATATTAATTGATCTCATATGTGTAGAGACTGTGATCATTGAAGAATTCCTACTTGTCCATGAGCTTTATCAAGATACCTATGAAATATCAAAAGCATGGATAAAAACGCATAACGGTTTTGTTTTCCCTACGATAGGTTTGATAAATAACCCTTTAAAATTTGGACCAAAATAATTAAATGTCTCATTCACCATCATCTCGACTTCGAACCAATTTCATGTGAAGTTAGGCTACCCATGGCTTCATTCCATGAATTCCATCCTATCGGTTGTGCATAAATTCTTAAATTTTCCATTTAGAAATGAGATCTTTATTGTGCATCATAGTGGCTTTACACATGTGTCTTCCCTTGGGAACTTCTCATTGGATTTCTTTTGGCCCGAGCCTATAGAACCTATTAGACCCCGTGAGGACTTCTTTTTCAAATCCTATCAAAATTTTAAGGCAAAGCACATAGAAGAGTTATCCCTTACCAATATGTCTCAAACCATGATCGAGCCTCCTATCCTTAATGAGACAATGATTGAACCAAAATCCCTTCCAAGTATCCAAGACCAGCCTATGATAAATCCTCCACCTATTTCCTATAAGAGACCACGAGATAATTAAACAAATCCCATAGTGCCTACTAAAGTCAAATAAGTTTACAAAGCTAAAGAGAAAGTGGTTGAACAACCTCCCATGGTTCCTTCCGTTCCTCCCTTAAGGGAAGAAAAGAAACCTATGGTTGACAAACCCATTGCTACATAATCACAACTTAAAAATCGAATGAAAAGAAACTGAAGTGCTAGAGAGCATAGGCATAGACATCGTGCTATTGCTTGTTTTTTGCAAGCAAAAGAAGAAAATAATATATTATAAAATCAAAATCCAAACTTGTCTCAGGCAAGGCATGATGCCTCTCCACCTTCGCCACAACATAAACAACACCAATATTCTATGGATATTTTCATTAGACGTCCTATTGTGATTAAGTTGGATGATGATGAAATTGCTAAGATTGATGAACAAGTGCATAATGAGTTGAATTCATTGTTTTCCTCTTCTATGAGCTTAAAATATGATCCTCCCAATAAGAGTGTTGAACTTGGTGTTTATCCTAGTTTGGCACTTGATGTTGTCCCTTTGGCTAGTTATCCACCTTCCGCATATACTGAATAAGATTGGATGTGGACAACCTACTATAGGTTGACTCGCATGTGCCTTACTAGTCTTGTCTTTGGTTTCTTTTGCATGTTCTTTGTGTGATTGCATGTGTGTAATGTGATCCATCGTACTATTTTGTTTGATGTATCTCTTCATATACATTCCTCTATTTGTATCTACATTCTTCTATATTCCATAAAAATTTATCTTTCCTTTTTTCTTGTGTTTTCTTTTTGGGGATGACGCAAGGCGTTCAGACATTTAGGTCTCTTCCATGTTAACCCAAAATCTTTTTCTTTATTTTTTCTCTCTATGTGTTATTCTTCCTTGATCCATGAGTGATTTGGGGAATGATGATTTTTCTAAGCCCTATAACAACATTGTAGCAAAGACATGTTGATCCCTAATCTGTGGATCCCTTATGTGATTTTGGGATTTCATGTTGGGGGAAACCCCTTTCCCTCTTTTTTCATGACGTAGGTTCATTTGGAAACATATGACTTGGCATAGGGCTTTCTGAATAAGCTCTCATGTCTCCTTTATTTTTTAGCATTTATTATTTGCTACTTTAAAGAAAATTTCTCATAGCAATAGTGTTAGCAATTTCTTTAAAGTGGGAGCATATGTTGGCATTATTATTTTTGGCATTCCTTATGTTTCATTGTGTGATTTTCTTGCTTCATGTGATGTGTCTTTTTCTTGGTGGTGTCATTGGGTTTGATATCCCTCAAGAGCGTGATATTTCTTAGCATATGACTTTCCTCTTAGTGTTGATGCTACACATTGCATTCCCTAAGTTGCAAATCTTTTATCCTTGACTTGTCCTCTCTTGGAGACATTAGGCATGATGTTCCCTAAGAGGAGACCTTACACGAACTAAGAAAAATCCTTTGAACATGTTTATTTGCATTTATGTTCATAAGTGTTTAGTATAAAACACAACTTGCTAACCTTGTGAAGCTCAAACCCTTTTCAAGGCCACCAAGCATAACACACTTTGCTTAACAGTGGAGCCTTGTCTTGTTTGTTCATAGGTGCTTAGCATAACGCAACTTGTTAGGCCTTATGAAGCTCAAAGTTTTTGTTTTTTGTTTTTGTCATGCTTTATTGAAGTGATCATAGGGATAAATTTGGTATGGTATGGGAGCCCAATAAGATTCTGTCACTTTCCACCCTTGGGGGCTCACCTAGTGGATAGCCAAAATTCCATTAGCCTGTGTGAGCATGCATGTTGTTTGCATAGTGGAAAGCTAGAGTTCCACTTGTGAATGTTTTTGGAAAAATAGCAGAGGCATGTTCCACATCGTGTTGGATAGTGGAGGCTTGATCCGCCGTTTTCATTTTTACCTTTTCTTTAAGTCTTTGATGTTGTATGATTGAGTAATCTTGTTGTTGCTACATACATATGTTTTGAATGTCTACTTTAGTGTGATTTTGATGCAAGGTCATCCTCTCACTAAAGTGGGGGATAAATGTAGTGTAGAAAAATGTATCCCATTACATTTTCACACTTGTTTGGGCCCTCCTAGTTAATTTGGACTTAATTGTGCCTTAATTTAGTGTTGTAAGATGTATCCCTTTACACGTTCACACTTATTTAGGGCTCCTTTAATTAATTAAGCTTAATTTTTCCTTAATTGGACCGTTTAATTCATTTTCAAAGCCTACTTTATTACATTTTCTGAAGAAGAAACCCGATATTCATTAATTCCTTAACATAACACTTCTCATTGATCAATGTGTGTCCTAGGTTTAGGAACCTGGGACCCATTTTCCCATTGGTGAATGGGTCCTCCCATGACCTTAGGACCTAAATTTAATTTATGTTTTTGGTGGGATTTTAATATCTCAAGTGTATATTCATATGTCAACTTGTGATATTTGAATTTCAAGAAACTGAGGTTACATATCTATAAATATAAGGTTATTTCACTATGTTTCACCTAGAGTTTTCAAGCTAGATTTTCAAGTGTTCAATTACAAGAGCTAAAGTGGTGATCAAAGACATTTAAGAGAATATTTATCATAGTTTTATTGCAGCATTAAATGTAATAACCCAATTTTATTGCATATTTATTATAATATGGTAAATTGAATTATTGAAGAAATTCAATTAAATATTAAACGGAGATTTTGGAATTTTTGAAAAATTGAATGAAAGAAGTTGACTGATGTTGACTTTACGAACTTTTGGAAATTATTTTATATCTTACTAAGAATTGAACATTATTGATCAATTTTCAAGTGCAAGGGTGTGCAGTTGTAGGGTGATAGGTTGAAGGACAAGAACATGGTTGAAGTAGGATTGTTTAGTTGGATTGAATAGTAAACTAGTTGGAATCTAGGTGCACACACGAAAAAGGCATGATGACTTGCATTTGAACTATTTTGCATATCTAAGAGAATGTTACTTCTTGACTTGAATTGTTTCAATGCTTGAAAATGAATGGCTTGTAGATTAAATTGTCTATTCAAACTATATGTTTTTAAGGAAACAAAAGCGAGTATTGTACAGAAAATTCCTTTTTAGTATAGATATATATATATAGATGCCTGAAATGAAAAAATTCAAGTTCCTTACTTTAAATGATAGTGTATGGAACTTATAATCCATTCCAAACAAACAACTTAGATATGAATGCATATATAAATATATATACATATATGTGTATGTAAATAAATACGAATAAATACGTATATATATACATTACTCGAATATAAGCTAAATGTGAGTGAAATCATTTAAATACATATAGATATATAAATATATGTATATATATATTACATATATACATACATATACACACATACGTATATATATATATATATATATATATATATATATATATATATATATTCAAATTTATATTGAATTCAAAGTTGATAACCGATATATTCTAAATCGGACTATTGAAATCAATGAAAAATCACAAGGAAAATCCATGAAGGACGTGGACTACCACAGTATTGATGAAAATATTCGAACCCACAAGTGACCTGTGGCATGGCAATAATGCCATCACCCAAAAACATGCAAAGATAGTGTTGTTTCTATTTTGAAAATATAACCTGGCGAAAAAGCAAAGGGAAGAAAGAAATTTGGGGGATTCTAAAGGAAAAAGCAGAGGACAAACTTCAGACTAGAAAAATTTGAGGAAAAAGCCACCAAAGTTTGATTTGGAGGTAAATCAATCTCCTTATTTTCCATAGACATAGCTTTATTGCTATTATTGAATCATTCTTGAAGTTTTTCTTCATTTTGAACGAGTGTTATCTTAAAGCATCACAAAAATTTGGGTCGTTGTTTTGTATTTGAATTGGCTTTGAAGTTGAATGTATGAAGATATTGTCTACCACCTCATGGAGGGTGCATGGCCTATGACCTGCATAGTATGGAAACCATCATAACTTAGAGCCTTCGTGGCTATTATACAGAGCTATGTTGAGGCCAAGATAATCTCCAATGGCTCGACCTTTATATTTATGTTGCATGATGATGCTTAGCCTTATGTAGGCTATCAGAATTTATTCTGATTGGCTATGTGTTTGTAAATATTATTCTTTGAGAATGATTGATTTGTGATCCTGTGGGTAGGGTATGTTTCTCTGTATTTTATTTGTATTATTTCTAATGCTCATTATTGATCGGTTGATAACAGCAATAGGTCTTGAACAAATTCTCGTAGAGCTTTGCATATGTGTATATTGTCATTTAATGTGAAGTTGACCTTATTCGATAGGAATGATGGAATGGTTTCAAAGTTAGAGAATCACCAAGCCTTGCTTACTTCGATCTAAAGATTGAAGGGTTGACTCCTGAATGTATAAATGGTATAGACATAAGTCTGCATGTTGAATATTATTGCATGTGTGGTATAAAATAGTAATCCCACATGGGTAATTTCAAATATATCTTTAATGCTTAGAAAGAAGACACCCAACCATTGAGATTGGTCAATCCAGAGCAATTGTAGTTTGTTGTTGCAACCTGAAAAGGAAAGAGCAATGTTGAACCTGAAACTTCTATGCCCTCTTTGACTAAAATATTCGCTCAAGTATTTCTTCAAAAAATATGTTGAACATAGTTTTCTTTATAATATTAAAGTTTCTCATCGAATTTCCAGTGATGCAAGTGTTCAAGATCTGAATAATAGACATTCAGTCCTGATGTATGAAACTAGGCTATTTGATTTGTTTATTTTTAGTCCATAGTGGAAAACCCGTTCTATTTTTAAACGGTGAACATTTACTTGTAAGGTGATTCTTTAGCATGTAAAGAGCTTGAGATCAGCAAATAGAGTAAACGACATTAATTGTCTTTAAATGTAACTGTTTAGTTTGAAACAATATTATGTTGATGTAAACGGTGGTTATTCTTTTGCAAACGACACTATTTTGTTGAAAGTTATCTTGTATCTAAAAATAGCCTTGCTCAATAAAATGTTTAGTCAGAAACAACTTGCTTTATAACTATTTAGTAGGAAACAGTACTTGTTCTATTTAAACAATGAATGTATATATGTAAGCAGCTTGTTTTATAACTGTTTAGTAGGAAACAGTACTTGTTATGTTTAAACAATGAATGTAAATATGTAAGCAACTTGTTTTATAACTGTTTAGTAGGAAACAATACTTGTTTTGTTTAAAAAATGAATGTATATATGTAAACAACTTGCTTAATAACTGTTTAGTATGAAATAGTACTTGTTATGCTTAAACAATGAATGTTCATATGTAAATATCTTGTTTTATGACTATTTAGTAGGAAACAGTACTTGTTCTATTTAAACAATGAATATTCTTATCTAAACAGCAATGTTAGAGTATCACATTTGTAAGAATGCAATAACAGTATGTGTGAAACTGATAGCATAGACTTGTTTTGATTCTTTATTTTTGACAAAGAAACGTCAAATCGAATACTATTTTAAGATTGCAATCTAAATTAATAGTTATTTCAGAATGTATGCACAAATTTTAACATAAGTAGGCACATATGTTTGTATACACATAGACTTCGTCTATGTACATACACATACTTGTGACATACCTTCTTTTTTTAGTACATTTTTTTAAAAGAAAAATGCTTATGATGAAAGGTAGAAAATAGTCATAAGAAAGATATGACTAATTGTTGAATTACTCTATGAATCATAAATCTGATTTGTGTTTAGAGAGTAAACTAGTATTTTGATTCTTCTTTTGAAGACATTTGTGAAATAATGTTTTAATACTTGAACAGAACAGTGATACCTTAGTTGACTAGAGCACCTTAGGGTAGATGTTGCTAGAGGGTAGATAGTTATTATAAGATGTATAGTTGAAAGTTACCTTCCAGGATGGATGTCAAAATGGAGTTCAAAGAGTATAGGTTTGTTGTACTAGAACCTATTGTTTGTTTTTGTTGCAACACATTTATTATGCTTGGCCAAGCAATATAGTTCATTATGTATGTATGAAATCTGTCATTTTACTCTCTGCCATTCCTAGCATAAATCTTGCATTTTCTTTTCTAACTTGTAGATAGAAATTGCATGTTGATGTATGGGCACACACCAGATTCCACCTTGTAGATTATTCTCTTGCTAAAATTTTCATACAGGGTTGGGCATTCTTCAAGTCGAAAGAATACTGGGGAAGCGTAAGCTTCATTGTTGGGTGGTAAAATTCTTCAACCATGTTCTTGTCCACCAATGGAGGCAAGTGTTAAAGAATAACCTTTGTTGTTCACAAGAATATTATAGTCTAAGATGTAACTTGATGTAATTAATTCATGTAATTGATGTAAAGTGTATAATGTAATGACTTTGTGGCCTTAGGAGCCAAGTCAAACCTGATATTGTAATTTGACTTTTGAAGTGAATATATGAATCTTTGACTCATTTTAAATGGACATATGTAGCTATGATTAACTTTAGCCACTAGTTATGTCTTTTTAATTAAGAGTATATTCATGTGTCATTTACAATAATATTAATTAAGTAATAATTTCAAATGGGTTATTACATTTAAGATCCAATTGTCATGTCAAAGTCTTCTTGCATTATGCATTCTTTTGGAGCTAATATGATGATGTAGGTTTCATGATCCAATCAAGCATTGAAATCCATTATTTCGAGCAAGATTCAAGGTTCAAGATCCACATCCATTGAATCCACTTCATGCAAGTTGCAGATTTACATTCTAAGGTTTATGCAAGGGTTTGTTGAGTGGTAACATAGAATTGTTCATTCTTCGTTCCTTCTTTCATCATTGTATTCATTTCAAGGTTTGATTGCAAAAATGGGGTTTGACCAAGACAAACCCCCATTCACCAAAAACAAACAATTTTTCCCTTTCATGTTGTGTTTGCGGATCTAGGTGGAAGAAAGCTTGAAGATCTCTAAAAGAGAAAATTTGAAGAAATTGACAAAGTTGCAAAAAATTTCATCTCATGGAAACTCATCTATAGAATTTATTTCTAACTTTCCGAGACTGAAACCTGAAGAATCTAGAAGTACAGAGATAGGACTAGAGGCTCCCAAAATTTGCAGAAAAAACCCTAACAAAGGACCCATTCACCCCAAGGCGAATGAGTCCCAGATCAGCTTCAGAAATTGACTTTTGGTGAAAGGTATACTCAAATCTCTCCTCCTCTAATCTGCAATTTGATTATAGGTTCTATCAGTATTGAGTTTAAATTTTTTGTTTCAAGTGTCATATTGCATTTTGGTGCTAGTTTACTATTTTAAGTTTTTCTCCCCAAAGTTTTGTTTGACCTTGACCCCTGTCCTTCAGTCATAAGGAAATATGAAGATTCACACCTTGAGTTGACTCGCCTAAGGTTGAAATTATCAAATTGGTGAACCCCCTTTTCCCTAAATTTAATTCCCTTCATTTCACTCAATAGCAGAAACTTTAGAGCTATAAGATTTGGGAAGAGTTCTTAATACCTTTTTCACAACTTTTCTTTTCTCCAGCTTCCACCAAGACCATTGATGGCATTGACAACATCATCAACTCTAAGCATGTAAGCAATAATATCTTCATCTTCAAACATCCTTAGGTTTTTAAAGTTGGATTTTTAATTATGCATCTTTGCTTGTTTGACCTTGTCACCTCCTTCATAAATACTCTCCATCTTTGTCTAGACTTCTTTAGCAGATTTCAGACTTATCACATTTCCAGGTTCAGAATCAGAAAGATTGTGCTCAAGATAACATTTCTTGTTTTTCCATTGTTTTCATAATCCTTGATCTCATCATCACTCTTTAGACCATTTGTAGGCATGATATATCCTTTTTCAACTAAATTCTAGACTCCAAATCCAAGAGAGACAAGGAAGGAATCCATCCTATTTGTTCAGAAAGCATAATTTGCTCCATTGAACATAGGATCTTTGACACCCTTCATGTGTGTCATCTGGATATACCTCAAGTAGTTAATCTTCTTCTTGGGAACCACAGATCTAATACCAATTGTTAGATGCATATGACAACTGAGAGGGGGCTTGAATCAGTTGTATACTTAAACATTCAAACCCTCAATATCTTTTCAAACCCTTATCAACCATTAAACCCTTATCATACATTAGTAGAATGTAAACATATGAAGCAGTAATGCAAACACATCCAAACACATAAGAACACCATATTTATGTGGAAATCCCAAGAAGGAAAAAAGGATGGTGAGGATTAGCTCACATATATATGAATTACAACACTGAATACAATTAGGCTCACTGCCTAAAGCACTCATTGTCCAAAAGAAAGAAAATTAGATCATTGTTACAAAGATATTCACTATCTCAAGGAAACAATATAAATCCACCATTGCAACTTTATACCATCCGCAACCTTCGTCTCACTGCCTCCAGCAACTTCAAGCACACTAAAATGTAGACACCTTTTGCTCAGTACATCTGGAAGTCATAGGAATTCACGATCACACTCAGATCACCACACTTGATCACATTCAAATATTTTGCATCACACTTTTCTTCTTAATCCACATACTAACTTAATAATTCACCTTACATTTATATCATCCACTACCTAAATAATCTCAATTAGGTCAGCCTTAATGAAATGTATGCAACTAAAATGCGCAATACCAAAATAGGTCGACACCAAACACCTCCGCAATGGAAATACAAGAATGAAAACCATACCAAGGGTTAACTAGGATTCAAATATGCATCACCACGCTACTCAACACATCCACAATCCATGAGGTACCTCTACAAATAGCGCTAGCACACCAGGTTGGCCAAACCTGAACTAACACTACAAGTAACCACACACATACTTCTTCAGGTCACTGGACCACATAGAAACACTCCACAACATCCTTACAATATCTCAAAATATTCTAATATCATAAGAATATTTTTTAACTCTTCCACAACTACTTGAAACTAAGAACATCATAATTCTATGCAACCACACACATTGGCACATACATACAACTTACTAACCAACCTTGTGGAATAACTCTACACCTGAAACCTCAAGGAAAAGAAGTTACAAACAATATAAGCATGTTCCCAAATCCACAAGACAAGAAACTTCACTGCAGAGAAATGTGGAGAAATCTCATTCTCCTAGATAACCTTCTGCACAGATAAACAAACTGTCAAACACAACTTTCACTACAGATCGATCCAAAAATTGAAACTCTTGATATAACACCTTTGAACATATTTGATTATCATGTCCAAACCACACAATCATATCTTCAACCATGAAGAAATGTGGAGCACAAAATTGAACACACCTCTATCACACTACTCACTCTTTTATTCATTTTTTTCTCAAAAGCACTAGGAAACCTAGTGAACCAACTACAACCGAAACACTTACTCATTCCATATAGCAATGACAACATTGATTAAAACACCACAAAATAGTGCAATACACACCAACAATCTCTCTAACCAACTCAAACTTCCAACAAACTCTACAACTATATTGTAGGTTGGAAATACCAACAACATTGTGTTGACATTAATGACAACACCCAAAAAACTCAAGCTTCCAACAAAAAGATCATCCATACCACACGTGATATTCCTCCCTATAAAAAATTAGCCAAAAACAAACTAAAAATAAATGTTGAGATAGAAATAAAAAAATGATATTATGTTGAGTTTCAATGAAGTCACATTATAGAATATTGAAAGCCTCTTTAAGGGGAAACACATTTTGATAAATTATCAATAGAACATAGTTCATTTGATGATCCATTCTAATATGAAACCCTTTATTAATATTATTTCTACCCAAAGGAACTGCTACTTCCTGAGCAAGTGGGATAAATTAATTTATTAAAAGTGACAACTTACAAATCATATACATCTAATGCTTTTATTAATAAAGATTAATATAAAATTAATTGTTGGGAAGAAATAGTTAGGGTTGTATGCTTGAACACTCAAAGCATAGATAAAAGCAATAGTATGAGAAATGACAAAAAAGAGGAGGGACTCAACAATGGTGAAGGTAGAAAAAGGAAGAAGAAGAAAAAATGGGAACAAGACCTATGGAGAGTTGAATTGATTCAAAGAATACAAAAATACAAATGGAAAACACTAATTTTGGGAAATACTTCGTAGGGTTTGAAATGAAAACTAAGACTATACTCAACTATGATTTTAAAGGGAAAATATGGAAAATGAGACAATGCATAAACAAAGAGAAACAAAATGAATGAAATATAAGGATAATAAGAACAAAAATAGAAAAACAATAATTTAAGAAGGTGGTGAAGGGATTTAAGACAGGAATTAAAGCAAAATTTAAGCTAGGGTCTCCTGAGACTAGAAAGGGATGTAAGAGGGAGATAGGGAATGTCAGTAAAAATAAAGTGGATATGGGATTGAGGGAAATTGATGGAGATTGGTAAGGGGTATTAGAGAGGGAGTACTTTAATTTTGGGGGATGATTCTATTAGAAATAAATGTATCTCTTAAATTTTGGGCCTACGGATTAATTTAGGATCCTTCCTAACTTGCTCTTGTGAATGTACTATTAAGAACCCAAGATGGGTATATATGTTTGTTTCGAAGGCATTATTAAGGGTCAAATGTTTTGGAAAGCGGGCAAACTATTGGATTTTTAGTGTAGGAAATCATGTTGGAATTTTAGATTTGTCCATTGAAAATTAATCAAGGTAGCATTCCTATTTTCTTCTAAATATTATCTCTATTTTTGGTGATGTGTCTTGTGTTTTATACTCTTTAATTTTAATTACTTAGTGAAATATTATAAAGTTCTTTAAAGAAGGGTTATTCCATGAAATTTGCACATGTAAATTGGTGGTTTTATGCACTTGAGTAAAATATTTTTTCAAATTCCTTAGAATATCACATCTATAGTGTTTGTGATAGGGTAGAATACTAATCACTACATCAAGTAGGTTATTTGGACTTTTTCAAACCTTTCATAATTAAGGCTAGAACTGAGTGCATCATTGGTGGTTTACATTTATGTTTACTTTTTAAAAATTTAACACCTTTTGATATTTTTTATAATTTTGTAGATTAGGATTAGATTATAATTATTTTATTATGATCTAGAAAGATTTCTCAAATATTAAATAGCATATTAATACTCTAGATGCATAAATTATATAAGTGTGATATTTTACTAGCATAGGCCCCTTGAACAAACAAATCACATAGGCCACTAGGCTACTCCAACATTGAAGACCTTGGAGTTGATTGAATCCTAGGATCAATTATATTTTCAAGAGAAGTGGAGTGATATTTGTTCTACTTTATTTTGTGTCATAAGTACCATCAACACTAGCTTAATGTGTAATAGTCCCATAAATAGATTTATAAAATAGTATTAAAGTTAATTTCATGCAATTATTTTAATATATTATATGGATGCACTTTGTTTGGTTATGAATTTTTAAAATACACTTGATCATCAATATTTTTTGTATACATCTAAGTGTGCATATGGGTTGTCACAGAGCCTAGCTTATGATCTTTCTAGTAAAATCTTAGTTCATGTCTATGATAATTCTAGTGTTTCTCTCAGTTTCCAATTTGATGAAGGTATCGTTGTGCTACAACTATCTTTCCACCATCATTCAATCACTATTAAAACATCATAATACTTCCTTCAATTAGAGTAGTATTAATTTTGACCCTACTAATGTGCATAATTTATTTTTGTAACGCTAAATCTTATTTAAACTCACGTTTGATTTATATTTAGAGAGCTATACATATTTGGAGTTTTTCCAACACTTATAACTTGGAGTAATTAGTTATATCATATTACATGAGAGCTTATGTCTAACATATATATTACGAGGCATATAATTATGTGGATTTGGATAAGCACTAGTCTGGTTAGCTAGATGATTGATATTTTATTCAAACATGTATCTCTTTTTTTCCTTGTAGTTTATTGATAGTTTTAGGTTGTTTACAAACTTGTTATAGTTTACACATATGCATTATTTATTTCTAAGGGGATTTATCCTAAGAAGTGTAAAATAATTTTTAACACTAGTAGAATTTGGTAGATAAATGACTACATGACTAAAACTTTTAGTCACGACAACTAAAAATGACTAAATTCTACTCATTTTTTGCAACACAAGTATAAATGACTAAATAAATGACTAATTTTTTGCATCAAACTTTTCTTTTTGAGAGAATATCTTCCTATCCATCTGTTAGAGATAAAAAAATTCCCCTCAAAATCCACCACATTTCACTTACATCAAAAGATCTGCCTCTAGTTCTACATTGTGTTCAACATGAAATGCAACAATTTGTGTGACAAGATCCATCAAATCAGCGCCATTCCCTTTGTATATACCCATTCATACTTTTGGAAATCCACTAAGAAGATAATTTATGCCTTTACTATAATACTGCAACAACAAAATAAAGTCTAAACAGGTTGGTGGTTCATAACTCATGAAATACAGCATACACTATCATACCGCTAGGAGGTCAATAGGCATACACGGTCAAGTGGTACACACATCCATACCACCAAGGGGTCAAAGAACACATTTGGTGAAGTGGTACGCACCACCATACCACCAAGGGGTTAATCAATGTACGTGGTAGAGCGGTATGTATCGCCACCCCACAATGAGAAGATTTAAGCGAAGCGATAGTATAGTAAGTATTAAACAAGAATAAAAAACACCATGGTACCGCATAAGGAGGATATTATGGACATGGAATAGCAGTATGTACACCATTGTCCCATGATCATGAAAATAGAAGACGTATAGATGAAAAGGCATAAATTCAACACCGCCATACCGTAGCAAGTGTAACAAGTGACAGTGGTAGTACGGTAAAGACTTGTCATGGCATCATTACAGATTGTGATAATAAATGTATGAGATCACATCAGTCACCTTGACACACAAATCCAACAGTGCATAATCAAATTCAAGGTAGGAGCTTATTACAAAAATATTTGGCAGAAGGTGGGTATTAATGTCAACATGACTGAGTGTAAGCTCCATTAGAAACAAGAACATTACCCGACTATTGCACTCATTTGCAAAGCATTGTTTTTGGGGAGCTGAGGATACTCGAGGAGGAGCTCTGCAAGCACCAAATACTCGAGTAAGTGCACACATAACTCTCTGAAGAAGCTCAATTGGTGTGAAAAACTTTTAAAAGATCTATCATTTTGAAATATTTTAAGAAAGGGTAGAATCATGCCACCTAGAATTAAACAATCAGAAGCACAAAAAATTAAAATTGAAATTAAGGATGAAAAACCTAAGGCAAAGAAGAGGCCTCTGCACTAGTCCATTTTAGACATACTCCCAGGTTCCACCAAGGAAGGTAACAAGAAATTCCTCATAGATACCGCACAAGGCTATAGGGATGTCATTGTTCCTAAATTGGGGTGGGACCTATTCTGGTATTTTTACAGCAAAAGAAATGGGAAAGTTCCTGTGTCAAACCCCTGGGTGTTAGACTTGGCCAAATTGATTGTTTTGAATGTATTTGTTGATGTGGATTTTACCATATTGTTATCTAAACACTACACCCTGTTACCAAAACTGTAAGGTTTCCAAATGGTTCGGTGTTAGTTGAGGTAACCAGGACATATATCATTGAGTTCTTCGATTTAAATAAACAAGCCTTGACCAAGATAAACCTACAAAAGAATGAGTAAGAATACACCAACTTGAGAATAACTTACAAAAGTGATGAGCTTCCTCTGTATATGAAGAGAGGCATTGGCAACAAAACAACCCCCTTTTTCCCCCTCCATTACTAAGCCAATCATTGTAGCAGACTTTAAATACTATTTTGTGAATGCATATCTTGCTTTGTGCAAAATATTGGGGACGGATGCTCAAGATAAGATGCCAATAAGCCTAATGATGGCCATGAGAATCTAGAATCTTGAGACTAACATAGAATATAACTTTGCTTCATACCTGGAGAAAGCATTGAATGAAGGATTCTTACAAGTTATTGAAGATGGACTGCCCATTACATTTACACACTATTCTTTGTTGTGTCACTTAATACTATATCATAATTGATACAAATGGACCAAAATAATGGACCTGGACAGAATGGATGAACAAAGGAATCCTACACCTGTCTAGAGGTGGTGCTATGTTTGGGATAGTCGGTGTAAAAACTCAAGTTTCATGATATTCTATGATGATTTTATGCACAGAATTTTGGGAGTCCTTGGTTACTCCATACTGTTATTACCTACTAAAATGCTACAACTATTGAGACCTCTAGCCCTAAAACAAGAGCAGGTCCATACACACAATTTTGGTGATTGGTTCTTCCTCCCTGAAGCCACAATAGTAAGATTCTATGGGTGCCCTATTGCTCCACACATAATACCTAAGTTTGTGACCCTTAGACTATCATTTCTAAAGTTTATGTGGCAAATGATGTGGATGGAAAAATATGTGATGCATAAATAGAATAAGGGCACCTTTCTGCCAAACTTTTCCAAGTGTGAAGATTGGTCAATAGGCTCAGATACGTTGGAGGAGTTGCAATATTACATAAAGACAAAATATGCATTGGATTCGGGAAGAGGAAGCATTTTTTATCTTGAACATCACATGAATCACATAAGGCATAACCTTCTCACCAAGACAATGGATGCACACCAAGTAGATTATGAAGAAGATGTGATAAGAAACTACCTTACATTTCAGGAAGTGTTTTACAGAAAGAAAAAATGGGAACTTATGAGGAAACCTGAAGAAGAAAGGAAGCAAAAATAAAAAGACTTCCTAGGTTATTTTGTTGATGAGAGTGACCCTATCAAAAGAATAAATTTGATAATTGATAGGTTTGATGACTTATATGGCAAAAGGGAATCACTTCTTCAAGAGCACAGTGGTACAGTAATTGCAGACCACATCCTAGATATAATTTCAAAATCTCCTATGGAGCAATTGCCTCCTAAAAGACAAAAGACACAGGGCACTGAACCATTGGTCCCTTATGAAGAAAGTGAAGGAGATGGAGATACTGAAGGTAGCCAATGTGCTACAATCATTAAAAGGTGATGTTGAGGTCGACCAACCAGTCCATGAGACCAGTGCCCATAAGCTTAAAGAAAGGATGGATGATAAAGAAAAGGAAAGTATAGAAATGCATGAAGATGAAAGGGAGGTTGCGGATAGATGCTTCATAGAAGATGATGAGTTTATTAAAACTCTAGAATTTAGGGATTTTTGGACATAAATGAAAGTGAAAGAGTTTAAGGAAAGAATGGAGATAAATAAGATGGGAATTCAAGAATCAAAAAATGATCAAGTGGTGTCACAAACCTTCGAGGAATTGGAAATTGATAATATTGACATTAGCCCTCAAAAGGTTGGAGAAATGATTTTAAAAAGTAGCATGCTCATTTTCCTTGGCTTGGAGCTGAAGAAATTTTTTTTTCTTGACCAAGTTCAGGCCCAAGAAGATCCTATGCTAGTTGCAGAGTTTGACTTTGATGAAGGAGTGAGTGGCATAGGATACAATCCCAAGATAGAAACCCTATCTATATGGATCAAGAAATAGAATACACAAAAGCCAAAATTATTGGATGTGATACAAGGAATGAAAGGAGTTGCCATGGTCAGAACATTGCAAGACACAACCCCTTTAGAATTTTCCACCATGACTATGCATTCAGATATGTTTACTCATGCAACTATTAAAGGATTGGAGGATAGACTGAGAGAGTTTGAGAAAGAGAAAAATTTCCTAAATGATGAAGTGAATAATTTGTTCATGGAGAATATGAAATTAAAGGAGTAGTTAAGAGGAGAAGAAACTTCACAGGGAAAATAAATGGTTTTGTATGGGCATTTGAGTGCTCCAGTGGATGATGAACAAAACATTTCTACTAAACAAATGAGATCTCTTGATAAAGAAGTGGAAGAAATGAAGAAGACCAGCAATAAAGCTCGGGAAGAAGTTATAGAAAAGATTCTTGAAAATAGGGTGAATTTGATTATGGATAAATTGGAGAATGTATATGATAGTTACAAACTACTTCAAAAATCTATTGATCAAATGAAAGCACATATGCTTGTGTTGGATCCCATATTCAAGAAGTGGCAGTCTATACACCATACTTTGTTTAAGTTATGTAGAATTATGCAAAGGAGTACTGATGCTCCAGTAGCCTTGAAACCAACTAAGAAAATAGTCAAGATGATCATAGATGAATTTTAGTTTATACAAGGAGAGGACAAAATGATTAAAACATGGATGGACTCTTTCCATACTCTAAAGCAGTAGAATATACCAAAAATACTAAAAGATGATGGCCAACTTAGAGACCTTAAAGAATGGAAGAGGGAGTTTGGTCAAATTGTTCATAAGTGTATTACCCACATACAGAAAGATGGTGACATCAATCATCACAGGCTTAATCTAATTTTGGATGGATTTATTGCTTTCAATGTTGGGTATCTAAAACTTGTTACTCATGAGAAGACACTATTAGATATTTGGTGGCAGGCTCATATTGCAAATGTACCGAGGATCCAGGAATACAAATGGCCATCAGACTTCACCATATATCAGTGGAAGGAGAAGTATCTAGCTTCAGAGGAGTAGATCACTAGGATGAGAGAATTGAGACATCTATCAAGGAGATGAAGGCTTTGCTAGAACTGTGATCACAAGCCTTCTATGATGATTAACGGATTTATAACATCAAATGTCTTGAGTTTTGTTTATTTCTTTAATTATGTTAATCAAGAAAGTAGTTAATGAAGATGTATAGTTTTGAAACGTTGCCTCATTTTTTAAAGGGCTTGTAGCTTGTTGCTTCCCAAATAAAAAGGGAAACCAAGGCCTCGATAATCATTAGTATAGGAATATCCATCCATCCATTTTCATATCTCAGAACTTCTGCTATTAATGTATAACTTTTGAAGCAATATAATGAAGAAGAGTGTTGTAAATTGGTGATCTATTTTCAGTGTTCAACTGTTGTGTTAATTTTCATGCTTATATGTTGTTGTGCTATCTCCAAAGTGGTTCTCTTAAATTATTCAAATTTACATTATTTGTCTGGACACATTTGTTGTTGTGTGGTTTTCTTGATTGGGTTCTGTTTGGAGTGAATTAAAAATTATTTCAAATAATTCATTTTAATTAGTTCTTGCTAAGGATTAAAATCCTTTTAAGGTGGTTCTTCCGATTGGTTTCCCTTAGGCTAAGAATTAAAAATCCTTTCATGAGATCACAGTAATTTGGGAGAATAACATTGGGATTTATAAAGAAGAGTATAATAACTGATAATCATGCATATTTGTATAAGGTGAAAACATCTCAACTTCCCAAAAGTTAGAGTTAAGTTAAAGAATAGGTTTACCCTTCACACATATTTGTCTCCATAAACATCATCCACCCTCTAACTCCATTCACCCAATAGATTAGGCACTAGTCAAATTAGAACAATCTCATACAAACTTTACTCATTCATTTGATTCTCAAAAACATCTATAGTAGGAAATAGTCATTAGCCTTGCATCTATTTCACACCTGTGTGCCATTGTGAGTAGTTTGCTTAGATCAGAGATAATATTCGAACCTTCAAATATTCCTTATTACTCAGGTACACCCACCTAGTTTTAGAAAATCCTAAAGAGCAGGGGGTGATTGAACAAAAGACTCTACTGGGATAAAACAAAAATCATCCAAATCTTAACTTTCCTACTTATGAGAAAGTATGTGGCGCTTATGAGAAAGTAGGTGGTGACTCTATTAAAATTTTATGACAGATAAATTGAACATTATATCAGAGAGATTAGATCACAGACATCAGAGATATACCATATCAACCACAATGGATGGCAGAAGGTCACTGCACAAAGGGATTCCAAAGAAGAACAATGGTAGGTGGTCTAATAAACATGGATCTCCTCCTTCAAAAATTGACACAAATAAAAATTAAGTAGTATCTAATCAATCAGATGTCACCTACAGTGATAAAGGGAACACATTGGAATAGCCTTTCACAGTGCATAATATCCCTCCTCACACTGATGAGGGATGCCATTCAATGCCATTCACTGACAGCATTCATATTTTCAAACTAGATCCATAAATGGAAAGTGAATTCCTTGCTCAAGCAGATGAATAACAGAAATAGAGGAAAAGGGAATATGATTATGATATGTCTCTCAAACAAGGAGAGGAAAACCAATATGGATTCATGGATCATTTCACCCTTGATAAGAATTATGATGAAATGACCACTCAAGAATTGGAATAGCATGTGGAAAGGCAAAGGGAGGATCTTACGAAAAGGGAGCAATTGATAAAAGAAATCCAAGAGATATATCAACAAATTTTTGACCTAAATGTCCACTCATCAAAACCACCTAGATACTTTCCTCCCCACGAGAAAGGAGGAAATATCAATTCACATGGGTCATCTCAAAACACAGGTGCTCCAAGTACCTCAAAAGAACCTCACAACACAATTGGGAAGTCAAAACAAAATGTGCAACATAATGTGACATCGCAACATTCACGTTCACAAAATACCAACAACTTTTCACAATCTTACCCACCTCCAAGAAAACAATATGTCCCACACTATCAGCACCATGTGCCTCAACAAAATGTATATTCTCACCAGAACATTCAACCAAATGTACACCAACCTCAATATGGATTCCAATACTACCCCAATCCCCCACCTCAATCCTTATCCACAAAATTTTGCAAGCATAGGCAGATAATTTGAGCTGACTGGATATCAATTATACCCATACCCCATCAACAGCAACTGGAGGAATACTATCCCTAAATTCATAGGGAGTAATGCAATTACAGTAGAAGAACATATCAAAAACTTCAATGCTTTTGTTCAAGACCTAGGCATGGAGCAGGAAGATGTCCTTATGAGATTGTTCATGATGTCCTTGACTGAGGAAGTAAGTGACTAGTTCAATAGCCTACCAGATGCTTCAATTACCTCTATAGAAGACTTTAAAGATCAATTCTTAAAGCAGTATGGAAACCAATGTGCTCCTGAATTTTCATTACATGAGTTGATAGGCATTCAAAAGAATCAAAATGAATCTATTTTTGACTTCAACCAGAGATTATCCAAGCTTAATAACAAGATACCACATGGATACAAATTAGTTGATGCAGCGGCTTTAGGCATCTATTTGAAAGCCTTTGATCCTAAAATAGTCTATGAGCTCAGAAACAGATGTCCTAGAAGCTTGACTGAAGCAAAAAAGGTTGTTATAACCATTAAAAATAATAGGAAAGTTTGTGGCGTGATTGGAAAAAGAGACAACCTTAGGATCCCACAAAATCCTAATAATCACCAAAATAGGCAAGAAAACTAGTACAGGAATGAGCACCCAAGATTGCATGATATGCCATATAACACCATTTGGAAGGATGGACGACCAATAGGAAAACCAAATTGTAAAGATACTCCTGATCCTCTGAAGAAACATGGAGCACATGTAGTGGAGACTACACCATGGTGTCCACCATTTCATAAACTCCATGCCCCAAAATATTATCTGGTGGCTCAAGCATGCTAGGAAGATGAATGGACACAAGGGCAGGATAGGGATGGCCACACTATAAATATGTTAAGATGGAGGTCCCATCAAACCAATGATGGATACTCATCCTCTAAAGATGGATGTGAATAAGATGTCATCAACTAGAAAAATAATGTTAATATGGAGCAAGAGGTATTCTCTAACTTGGAAGAAAATACAGGAGAAGTAGCCTATGCATACAATACAACACCACAATTTCAATTGTGAACACCAACCGAAGAAGAGAAGAATTCCATCACATCAAAAGTTGTGGCTGAAGCCAAAATAAAATACAACTTAAGAATTAGGCCTGCGGATATAGACCAAGGAACACCTAGAGGCATGTTTATAAAAGAACAGAAAAATAAGGAGAATCTCTCATCTAACCAAAAGAAGGGTGAAGCAAAGAAGCCTTAGAAGATTGTTCAAAAGGAAGCTACAAATATTGAGCCTAAGAAAACACCAAACAAAGTTCAAACTGAAGCAAAAAGGGCTACTAAAATAGAGAAAACAAAACAAGAGATGATTGCCCCTTCATTTGATATTGCTCAAACACTAACTCAAATAAAGGTGGCATTGCCTTTGATGGAGATGATGAAATTTGATGAATACAGAGACATATCCCTCAAGTTGATTGCCAACACATCTCACAAGCAGAAGGATCAAAATAAAGAAATCAATGTCATCGAGCAAGAAGCTACAAAGGCACCAGAGGTCTATTTGGGAGATACCCTTACAAAAAACCCCTCACAGGTGGATCCATTTTATACCACACTGGTGATCAATAACAAGCTGGTTAAACATTGTAGGATTGACTCAGGATTAGCAATCAATATCATGCCTTTGGTTGTCATGAAGGAATTAGGTTTGTGGGTGAACACCACCTATGGAAAATGCTACGCCATGGATAACAAATCGGTCCCAGTGGTTGGAGTGATATGGGATATAGAATTAAAATTGGCATCATATCCTGAGGCAACATATAGGATTATCCCCCTTATTATGGAATATTATTATCTAGATAATGGACCACAGCAGTGGGTAGAAATGTCCAACTAGATTTATCCTGTGCCACAATACCTGTGAATGGAAGGGAAGTCAAGTTGTAGAGAGAACCTAGATCAGAGCATGTCATTGAGCTCTTTGACCCTAATCAAATGAACTACTTTTGTAATGTAGATCTTGGAAGTTTTAGAATTGAGCATTCAAACCCTGATTTGCTAAACACAGGTCCAATTGTTAGAAATGTCCCTCAAAATGAACATGGCATATGGCAGATGTACTTTGATGGAGCTTGCAGTGAAGAAGGGAATGGAGCTAGAACTATTTTCATTTCACCCAATGATACAACATTTAATTACTCATTTCTAGTGACATTTGAATGCACAAATAACATAGCAGAGTATGAGGCATTACTGTTAGGTTTAAACATTTCCACAAAGCATGGGATCAAGGTGTTATCCATTCATGGGGATTCAGAGTTGGTTGTTTCACAAGTAAGGGAAAAGTATTCTACAAAAAACAAGAGATTGAAGCAATATAGAAATGCAGTGTTGGATATTATAGAACTCTTTGATGCTTTTTCCATTGAGTGGGTAGATAGATCAAAAAACTTAATGGCTAACTTCTTGGAAAATGTGACTTTGAAAAGGGATGACATTACATTGGCAAGGATCTCACAACTGGAACTCAAGACTAGACCTGCAGTCCCTGAAAACATTTATAATTGGAAGGTCTTTAATGATGACATAGATCTGATCAAGTTCTTATATTGCATTGATTAGTATGATTCCCAAGAGATTGAGTTCAATTCTTTTGTTGAAGAATTGGATGGTAAACAAATTGTTTTTGGCCAAGAAGTAGTGTAGCTCAAAACAAATAAGATTCCTAAAGGGTTAGTATCACTGGAAAGGGTGTTCAATGGGAGTGACTGAGCAATCATGAAGCAAACACCTATAAGAAGGGAGGATATTGAAGAGATTAATCTAGGTACTAAATTGGATCCAAAAAAGGTGTACATTGGAAAGAAGATAAGCCCCACAATTAGAAAGATGTTGATTACATTGTTAAGAAAATATAAGTATTTTTTTGCATTGTCTTATAATGACCTTAAGTAAGGCATATAGAAAAGATCTATTTCAGCATGAAATTCCACTGAAGCTTGATGCAAAACCCTTTAGAGAGAAACAAAGGCCAATAAACCCTACCCTCGAACCCAAGATTCATGATGAACTCATAAAACTCAGAGAAGGAGGTATCATTCAACCCATCAGACACTCTACTTGGGTCTCCAACTTAGTTCCCATCAGAACGAATAATGGAGACATAAGATTGTGTGTAGATTTTCAAATTTTGAATATATCCTCTCTTAAAGACAATTATCCCCTTCCAAACATGGAAGCTATGCTGCAAAAGGTAATAGGATGTGAGCTCTTATCCATGATGGATGGTTTTTCAAGATATAACCAGGTGAAGGTGAAAGAATCATAACAGTATAAGACTGCCTTTACTACACCTTGGGGTACATATGTATATGTGACAATGCCATTTGGCCTCGTGAATGTTGGGGCCACATTCAAAGAGTCATGGACATTGCATTTGCTGATCTGATTAATACAATAATGGTGGTGTATCAGGATGACCTCACAGCATATTCTAAGAAAGTTGAAGACCATATTGAACATCTAGAAAATATTTTCCTCAAAGCTCTAGAGTATGGTATTTCCTTAAACCCTAAATAGTTCCATTTTTTTGTGACTGAAGGAAAATTGTTGGGCCACATAGTTTCCAAGGATGGAGTAAGAATTGATCCAGAAAGAGTAGAGGCCATAGATAAGATTCATATCCCAAAGATAGTGAAAGCCATCAAATCTTTCTTTGGGAAAATAAACTTTGCAAGGAGTTTCATATCAAATTTTGCTAAGACAAGCCCATTTAAAAAATGTTGAAAAAAGGAGCTAAGATTGATTGGACTTCATAAGCAATTGATGCATTCATATCTATAAAAAGAGCAATCAAGGAGGCTGATGAGGTAAAAATAACCTCATCATAATAACATAATAAAACCCTTCCTCATATATGTGAAATACTTATTCTCTTCCAATTAATTAAACTTTAGGCATAATAATTGCTTATCTTTTGAGAAAAATAGTACAAACTTTATTTCTTGTGATTTATTGAAATATCTTGCCAATGTGGATTTAATGGGTAGTTTTAAGTGTTTTGTAGGATAATAATCGGTCATCATACAGCAATTAAAATCATTCAACTAGCACGAGCTCCAGAATGGATTAAAGACATGCATTGGGAACATGCTCTAGAACTTTAGGATGATGGACCGAAATTGTAGTTTCTTTTAGTTAAATTTTTGTTATGTTTTAAACTTTAAAGACTTCATGGCTCAACTCGAGCCTCTTTTATATTTATGTAATGAGCATTTAAAGACTTAAAGTTTGTTTAAAATATGTTACATACTTTTTCAATGGTAATCTAAGCCATCTGAAATATAGGATTTAGTTAGAAGCTTTTTACAAATATGTAATCTCTGAAAGTAAAAGAAAGGGTAGAATAGTACTGTTATGATGTCAACATGCTTTCTAAATATATATAAATAAAGAAATTATTGTGTATCAATCTTTGAGTTGTTGAAATTATGGATGAAGATTACTTTTAATGGAAGATCTTTCGATTACATTTTGCATGTGACCCAAGAATGTAGGAACCCACGAGTTGGCCACTCAAGGGATGATAGATTAAATAGATGAGTACTTTCCTTTTAAAGAATTATGTCATTTTTATTGCATGGATAATAATCATGAGTGTAGTCATTTTTCATGTTAATTTTGTAGATAGTAGTTAAGTCTGTCGTCTTAGAGTCTAAAGTTTCAGAGCTCTTGCCATCTTTCATTTCCGTAGTTACTTCCAATTAACTATTAGAATTGTTATTGTTATTAATTAGATGTTCCATAGTTTGTTTACAAGTTTTTTTACTTTTGTAGTTTACATGCTTCTTAGTTTAGTTATTTATGTGTACTCTAGTTTAGTTATCATGCTTTCTAGATTAATTATCTTGTGCTTTCTAGTTTAAAAACTTTCCAGCTTTTTAGATAAATTGTTTTCCAGTCAAGTAGTTAAACGGCCTTAGAATAAATGTTAATTTCAGTTGCTCTAAAAATTCAAAAAATCTAGGGGAGGTACTCAGGTCGTCGTCTATTGCAAACAGCCTTGGACATTGCCCGGTCAATATATTGATGTTTTATCTTCTAAATTAATGGGACCTAATGACAGCCTATTAGAGCCCTTGGTATTAAAGTCACCTAACTTCACCAAACCATTTCAGATTTTCTCATTTGCATCTTACCACATAGTTGAAGTGGTAATGTTGCAAAAAAATGATGAGGGGTATGAGCAACCTATATAATTTTTTAGCAAATCCCTTCAAGGAGAAGAACTAAAGTATGATATTATAGAGAAACAAGTGTATGCACTTATCAAAGTTGTGAAATCCTTCAAACCTTATTTGGTAGGTGCTAAGGTAATTTCCTCTGTTCGTAATGTTGCATTCAAGGATGTATTTATGCAAACTGAAGTTATGGGGAGAAGGTGTAGATGGATTAATACAATTCAAGAATTTGATATTGACGTCCAAATCATCAAATTGGTAAGAGGACAAGGGTTGGCCAAGCTCATGGTTGAATCAAATTTTGAAGCAGCACATATTTGTAACATAGGGGAAGAAGAAGGCATGATTTCTAGTATTGAAAATACTCCATGGTACACCAATGTGATGTATTACCTCAAACATCAAAAGTTTCTTAAGGGATTAAGTGACAATCAGAAGAGAACTTTAAAGTTAAATGCATCAAAGTATGTCTTTATGGATGGAGATTTTTATTGGAAAAATAGAGATGGCATTTTTTTGTTATGCTTAGATGAATCACGGGTGAAGAATGTACTAAAATAAATGCATGAAGGTGTTTATGGAGGGAATTTTTTAGCAAAAAATACGCCTAGGAGATTCTAAGGGTTGGATATTATTGGCCTAGGGTCTTCAATGATGCCTTTGATTACATAGGAAAATGTGAAGCTTGTCAAAAAAAATTGGGAAGATGAAATATCAAGGAGCATTACCATTAAGACCCATGCAAGTTGATGCTTCATTCCATCAATGGGGAATTGATTTCATAGGCGAGATTGCAAATAAATCTAGTGGAGGCCATAAATGGATTTTGGAAGCTATTGATTACTTCACAAAATGGATAGAGGCCATACCTACAAAGCAAGCCACCAGCAAGGTTGTAACAATTTTTTTGATGGAGAATATTATCACAAGATTTGGAGTGCCTGTGAGGATAATAATAGATAATGGCATTTGCTTTAGATCTGATGAGTTCAAAAGGTTTTGTGAAACCTATGGTATAACAATCTCATACTCTTCCTCATACCATCTACAAGAAAATGAGCAGGCTAAGTCTAGCAACAAAAGAATTTTAAAGATAATTAAGAGGATGTTGGTCAACAATAAAAGGGAATCGGACTCTAAACTAAGATTGGCAGTCTGGGAAGATATAATCACAATCAATAAATCAACTAAAAAATCACCCTTTGAATTGGTCTATTGAACACAAGCAAGAATTCCCATGCATAACCTTTTACCAATATATAATTTTATACTACAGGAAGATTTGGATGTTCTTGAACCCATGGAGGATAGGATGGAACAACTAGTAGAATTGGATGAAATAAGAAACCTAGCCCAGGAGCATAACACAAAAATGCAGTCATAGATGAAATACTTATTTGATAAAAGGGTGAAAGAGAGAAAAATTGAGGTGAATGACATGGTTTTGTTATGGAATTCCATATGCCAAGACAAAGGGAAGCATGGTAAGTTTGAATCTTTGTGGATGGGACCATTTTTTATTACTAGTAAAGGAGGTTAAGATTCTTATTATCTTCAAATCATGTCAGGAGAAGATCAGGAATTTTTAGTGCATGGATAATTCCTGATATACTCACTTTCTTAAAAAAAAAAAAAATCCATGCACAATAGTTTAGGTTTCCCTTCACCCTTCCCATCCCATTCAAATTACATCTACCCATTGTCTACATCCTAGAGATCACTTCTGGATTGTTTCAATTACCTCACAATCATTCATCCCCAACTAGAGCCGCTATTAGAGCTAAAAAATTCCCCTCAAAATCCACCATATTTCACTTACATCAAACGATCTACTACCTTTGGCTCTACATTGTGTTCAACATGAAATGCAACAATTTTTGTGACAAGATCCATCAAATCGGCACATTTCCCTTTGTATATACACATTCATCCTTTTGGACATCCACTAAGAAGATAATTTATGCCTTTAACATAGTACCACAACAACAAAATGAAGTCTAAGCAGGTTGGCGGTTCATAACTCATGAAATACAGCATACACCACCATACCGCTAGGAGGTCAATAGGCATACGCAGTGAAGCGATATGCACCGCCATACCGCCAAGGGTTCAATGAACACATGTGATGAAGTGGTATGCACCGCCATACCGCTAAGGGGTTAATCAATGTACATGGTAGAGCGGTATGTACCGCCACCCCGCAACGAGAAGATTTAAGCAAAGCAATAGTGTGGTAAGTATTAAACAAGAATAAAAAATATTGTGGTACCGCATAAGGAGGATATTATGGCCATAGCATAGCGGTATGTACACAGCTATCCTGTGATCATGAAGATAGAAGACGTATAGATGAAAAGTCATAAATTCAACACTACCATACCCTAACAAGTGTAACAACTGACAGCGGTAGTACGGTAAAGACCTATCGTGGAATCATTATAGATTGTGATAATAAATGTATGAGATCACATCAATCACCTTGACGCATGAATCCAACGGTGCATAATCAAATTCAAGGTAGGAGCTTATTACGAAAATATTTGGCGGAAGGTGGGTATTAATGCCGACATGACTAAGTGTAAGCTCCATTAAAAATAATAACATTTCCCGACTATTGCACTCATTTGCAAAGCATTGTCATTGGGGAGCTAAGGATACTTGAGGAGGGGCTCTACAAGAACCAAACACCGGGTAAGTACACACATAACTCTCTGAAGAATCTCAATTGGTGTGAATATTTTTCAAAAGCTCTATCATTTTGAAAGATTTTAAGAAATAGTAGAATCATTCCACCTAAAAGGAAACAATCGGAAGCACAAAAAATTAAAATTGAAATTAAGGATGAAGAACCTAAGGAAAATAAGAGACCTCTACACCATTCCATTTTAGACATACTCCTAGGTTCCACCAAGGAAGGTAACAAGAAATTCCTCATAGATACTGCACAAGGCTGTAGGGATGCCATTATTCCTAAATCTGGGTGGGGCCTATTCTGGTATTTTTACAACAAAAGAAATGGAAAAGTTCATTTGTCAAACCCTTGGGTGTTAGACTTGGAAAAATTGATTGTCTTGAATGTATTTATTAATGTGGAGTTATCAGATTGTTAGCTAGACACTACCACTCTGCTACCAAAACTGTAAGGTTTCCAAATGGTTCGGTGTTAGTTGAGGTAACCAAGACAACTATCATTGAGTGATTCGATTTAAACAAATAGTCCTTGACCAAGATAAACCTGAAAAAGAGTGAAAAATAATACACCAGTTTGAGAAGAACTTACAAAAGTGATGAGCTTCCTCTGTATATGAAGAGAGGTATTGGCAACAAAACAATCCCCATTTCCCCCTCCATTACTAAGCCAATCATTGTAGTAAACTTTCAATAATATTTTGTGAATACCTATCTTTCTTTGTGCCAAATATTTGGGATGGATGCTCAAGATAAGATGCCAATAAGCCTAATGATGATGGCCATGAGAATCTAGAATCCTGAGACTAACATATAATAAGACTTTGCTTCATACCTGGAGAAAGCATTGAATGAACAATTCTTACAAGTTATTGAAGACAGAGTGCCCATTACATTTAGACACTATTCTATATTGTGTCATTTAATACTATATCAAAATCAAGAAAAATGGACCAAAAGAATGGACCTAGCCAGAATGAATAAACAAGGTAATCCTACACTTGTCCAAAGGTGGTGCTATATTTGGGATAGTCGATGTAAAAACTCAACTTTCATGATATTCTATGATGATTTTGTGTATAGAATTTTGGGAGTCCTTGGTTACTCCATACTGATATTTCCTACTAAAATGCTATAACTATTGAGACCTCTAGTCCTAAAACAAGAGCAGGGTCATACACACAATTTTGGTGATTGGTTCTTCCTCCCTGAAGTCGCAATAGTAAGATTTTATGGCTGCCTTGTTGCTCCACACATACTATCTAAGTTTTTGCCCCTTAGACTAGCATTTCTAGAGTTTATGTGGCAGATGATATGGATGGAAAAATATGTGATGCATAAATAGAAGGTCACATCTATGCCAAACTTAACCAAGTGTGAAGATTGATCAATAGGCTCAGATACGTTAGAGGAGTTATAGTATTACATAAAGACCAAATATTCATTGGATTCAGGAAAAGGAAGATTTTTTTATTCTGAACATCACATGAATCACATAAGGCATAACCTTCTCACCAAGACAACGGTTGCACACCAAGTATATTATGAAGAAGATGTGATAAGAAATTGCCTTACTTTTTAGGAAGTGTTTTACAAAAAGAAAAAATGGGAACTTATGAGGAAACTTGAAGGAAAAAGGAAGTAAAAATACAAAGACTTCCTAGGCTATTTTGTTGAGAGTGAACCTATCAAAAGAATAAATTTGATACTTGATAAGTTTGAGGACTTATATGTCAAAAGGGAATCACTTCTTCAAGAGCACGGTGGTATAGTAATTGTAGAGCACATCCCAGACACAATTTTAGAATCTCCTATGGAGAAATTTCCTCCTAAAAGACAAAAGACATAGGGCACTGAACTATTGGTCCCTTATGAAGAAAGTGAAGGCATTGGAGATACTGAAGAGGTAGTGAATGTGCTACAATCAATAAAAGGTGATGTTGAGGTCGACCAACCATTCCATGAGACTAGTTCTTGTAAGCTTGAAGAAAGGACGGATGATAAAGAAAAGGAAAGTACAAAAATGCATGAAGATGAAAGGGAGGTTATAGCTAGGTGCTTCATAGAAGATAATGAGTTTATTAAAACTTGAGAATTTAGGGATTTTTGGACAAAAATGAAGGTGAAAGAGTTTGAGGAAAGAATGGAGATAAATATGATGGGAACTGAAGAATCCCAAAATGATCAAGTGGTGGCACAAACCTTCAAGGAATTGAAAATTGATAATATTGATATTAGCCCTCAAAAGGCTAGAGAAATGATTTTAAAAAGTAACATGCTCATTTTCCCTAGCTTGGAACTGAAGAAAATGTTTTTTCTTGACCAAGTTTGGGCCCAAGAAGATCCTATGCTAGTTGTAGAGTTTGAATCTGATGAAGGAGTGAGTGGCATAGGATACAATCCCAAGATAGAAACCCTATCTATATGGATCAAGAAAAAGAATACACAAAAGCCAAAATTATTGGATGTGATACAAGGAATGAAGGGTTTCCATGGTCAGAACATTGCAAGACACAACCCCTTTAGAAGCTACCACCATGACTATGCATTCATCTATGTTTACTCGTGCAACTGTTAAAGGATTGGAGGATAGACTGAGAGAGCTTGAGAAAGAGAAAAAGTTCCTAAATGATGAAGTGAATGAGTTGTTCATGGAGAATATAAAATTAAAGGAACAATTATGAGGAGTAGGAACTTCACAAGGAAAATAAATGGTGTTGTATGGGCATTCGAGTGCTCCAGTGGATGATGAAAAAAACATTTATGTTGAACAAACGAGAGCTCAAGAAAGAAGTGGAAGAAATGAAGAAGACCAGCAATAAAGCTCAAGAAGAAGTTATAGAAAAGATTCTTGAAAATAGGGTGAAGTTGATTATGGATGAATTGGAGAATATATGATAGTTAAAAACTACTTCAATGAGCTATTAATCAAATGAAAGCACATATGCTTGTGTTGGATCCCATATTCAAGAAGTGGCATCCTATACACCATACTTTGTTCAAGTTATGTAGAGTTCTACAAAGGATTACCGATGCTCCAACAGCCTTGAAATCAACTAAGCAGATATTCAAGTTGATCATAGATGAGTTTCAGTTTATACAGGGAGAGGACAAAAGGATTAAAACATGAATGGACTCTTTCCATACTCTAAAGCAGTGGTAGATGCCAGAAATAGTAAAAGATGATGGCCAACTTAGAGACCTTGAAGAATGGAAGAGGGAGTTTGGTCAGATTGTACATAAGTGTATTACCCACATATACAAGGATGGTGACATCAATCATCACAGGCTTAATCTAATTCTAGATTGATTTATTTCTTTCGATGTTGGGTATCTAAATTTTGTTACTGATGCAAAGACACTGTTAGATAGTTGTTGGTGGGCTCATATTGAAAATGTATCAAGGATCCAGGAATATAAAGGGCCATCAGACTTCACCATATATCAATGGGAGGAGAAGTATCTAGCTTCAAAGGATTAGATCACTAGGATGAGAGCATTGAGACATCTATCAAGGAGATGAAGGCTTTGCCAAATCAGTGATCACAATATTTCTACAATGATTAATGGATTCATAACGTCAAATGTTTTGAGTTTTATTTATTTCTTTAATTATGTTAATCAAGCAAGTAGTTAATGAAGAGGTATAGTTTTGAAATGTTTCCTCATTTTGTAAAGGCTGCGTTGCTTGTTGCTTCCCATATTCAAATCTACATAATTTGTCTAGACACATTTGTTGTTGTTGTGTGGTTGTCTTGATTGCGTTTTGGTTGGAGTGAATTAAAAATCCTTTCAAATAATTCATTTTAATTGGTTACTGCTAAGGATTAAAATCCTTTTAAGGTGGTTGTTCTGATTGGTTTCCCTCAAGCTAAGAATTAAAAATCCTTTCATGAGATCACAGTAATTTGGGAGAATAACATTGGGACTTATAAAGAAGAGTATAGTAACTGATAATCCTGCACATTTATACAAGGTGCAAACATCTCAAGTTCCCAACAAGTTAGAGTTAAGCTGAATAATAGGTTTACCCTTCACACATATTTTTCTCCATAAACATCATCCACCCTCTGACTCCATTCACCCAATAGATTAGGCACTTTTAAATTAGAACAATCTCATACAAACTTTACTCATTCATTTGATTCTCAAAAACATCTATAGTAGGAAATAGCCATTATCCTTGCATCTACTTCACACCTGTGTGCTATTGTGAGTAGGTTGCTTAGATCATAGATCATATTCAAACCTTCAAATTGGCCTTATTACTCAGGTACATCCACCTAGGTTTAGCAGAACCTAAAGAGCAAAGGGTGATCAATCACATTCGCCCTATTCGCTAGCCAAAAAAGTACTAAGAGACTGGTACCCTCTTAAGGTTCAAATCCTACATTTTTGAGACCTAAAACCATCAACTTAGGCTTTAGTCTACACTTAAGCATACAAATTTATATTTTTTTTTAATAAATATGTAACAAAAATCAAACGATACAAAGACACCATTTTCTTGCCATCTTTAACTACCTCTTAGTTAAAAGAAATAGTCTGGGAAAACAAATAGAGGTTGAAGTCTTTTGAAGATGGAGATATTGAGCAGTAATCAAAGGGATTTCCTAGTGGAGGAATCTCCTACAAGCAGTGCTTCAAAGTATGGTTCTAGAATGTGGCCAAATCTATCCTTCTATCAGAAAGCTCCCTACCTGGAAGTATGTTTTGAGGATTTTGAGCTTTTTGTTGTGTATCATCTTAGAGGTAAGCAAACCATTCTTAATTTTTTTTAAAGGTGGATGTATACGTTATTCCTATTTGGATATTTGAAAAATTTGATGTTGGGTGTTTTCATGAAGTACTATTTGGATATTTAAATTTTATGATGTTGGTTGTTTTGTTACTGGATATCTAGGTATGTTTAAAAACTGATGCTCGGTATTTTTGTTATTGGTTGTTTGGGTATTTTGATGTTGGGTTTTGACTTGAAATGGGTATTTTAAAAAAATGGTAATGGATATTTTTTGCTATTGAGATAATGTTTTTTTAGAAACAAATGAGATCTCAACCTGTTTTGGTATTACACGTAGTTTTCTAAATTTTGATTTTGTTATCATCTTTCCCGGGCATTAAAAAAAATTGATGTTCGGTGAACCCTTTGTTATTGACTATCTTGGTATTTTAAAAAAGGACTTTGGGCGTTTTCTATATATGGGTATTTAAAAAAACTGATATTGGGTTATTTTTCTCTATCAATTTAAAATTATTCTGACAAATGGACAATTTCTCAATATTTCTGGTATTGTAACCTCACTAATCCACTAGAGTTATGGTTTATGTTTCTACGGAGGCCTAGGATTTGTACCCTATTCATTCTCTTACCAATGCTTTTCTTGGTATTAAAAAACAACCTTAAATCTTGGGTCAAAAAATTAGGTATCTTGACAGGGTGTGGTATGATCTTGGATTGTATCCTAGAGTGTGTGGGAATCTTGTGTTTGATCATTAAGGTATGTAAACTTGATTATGGAAATATATCCTATATAGCACGGGTCTTTCTTTAATACTTCCCATAATGGTTATTAGCAGATCACATTATTATAGTTTGTTATTGTATTCAAGTATGTAATAAACTTGGTCTATATTTTAAGGTATACATTTTTTAGTAGCATTCATAAGGTTTAGAAAATATTGATCACTCTCTAGAATAGCCTATTAAACATGGTTTGTGCTTGAATGCACTGCAATATTGATATAACACAACCACTCTGCATATTAACCAGAGTTATAGGCTCTTTATTGCAGCAAGAGGTAATCACTCTTGGATCATGCTATCATTATATCGTAACCTGTTAAACTTGAGTCAACCTGAATGCACACCATAATTTTTATACCATAGGTGCACCGAATTTCTGTTGGATTAATTGGACACCTAATTGTAATGACAATGATTTGTACATGATTTTTTCTCATATGAGTTCCTCCATCTCTATCACAACATAGCCAGATTAAACTTGGGTCACACATGAATGAATCTTGCATTTGTTATAGCACAATTGTGCCACATGACCAATAGATTTATGGATCACAAAATTACAGTCACAAGATTTTTTTTCCAATTGTGCTCTTATGGTGACTCCATTACTGTTACAACATAGCCCTTTGGACTTATATTGCTCAAATCCTTACATTGCTTATTTTCTCTTTAGATGGATGGAAATTCAATGGCAGGGATTTGTATGCAATTCATGCTCATATAAGTTCCTTCATCACCATTACACAATAGTACATTGGAATTTCATTTCTTGAACCTTTACTTCATTTTTTATTGTTAGGGTTTCTTAGTGATTATTCTATTTCCACATGGCATATTGATAAAAGAAACCAAGCAAAAAATAATTCTATTTTTAGTTAACACCTACTAACATACTTTTGGAATAAATGTTTGACTGCATTACTTCAACTGTGAATAATTTTATTTTTTGCTTATAATACATTCATTGAGAGTTGTAGTAGAAAGCTTCTTATGTTGAAACCCATCCTATAAACTTGCTTTAAGCTACATTTAGGAGGCTTCATGGATTTTTTGTGATTTATACAGCTTTTGTTTTGATAGTAAATGACATTGAATTCTTTCTGAAACTGAAATGATTTATTAATTATGGTTTTATGATTATTAAATGTTTTATTTAGAAGGGGTTAATATGTGGAATTTTTATGTGCAAAAAGAGTACAGTGTGATGCAATGTTCACGTATGGATGATTAGGAAAACTTGGATTGCTATCAGTGACATAACCAAGTTGGGTGGTACACTTCGGGAGTTCATGCGAAGGAGGAGCTTGAGATAAAGAAGTACCAAGAAATCGAGTATTACACATGTGATGAAGGAGAGTACATTGAACCAGTGTGGAACACTTTCGAGTGTTTTGGCTAGGAAGCAGAACCTGAGTGTAGGAATACAAGCGTCAGTGGACTAAAACATTAGTTTCCACCTGATTACATCTTAGGAGTCAGTAAATTACTTTGGATTCCTGATTGATCGCTTTGAGTATCCGATAGAGAAAGTTCCTACATTCTAAAGATAAAATCATAAATCTACTTGGTTCAATTTGAGGTCCTGATATTATTTTGAAAAGTCTCAAAAGTTAAAATTGTTGAAGAAGGTCGAGTTTATTGACTTATTTAGAAGTCTTTATGCTAGTTGTCATTTCATGTGCCTTATATTGGTTCATCCTTTGATTTCTTCTCATGTGTCTGTTAGATTTCCCAAGAGTCTTGATCTTATAAAAGACCGAGAGATGTTTCATTTTAGTGAAGTTCAAAATTTGTGGATGTCGGAGAACCAAATTGTAAGGATTTTTCTTTTTAATTATACTTTCTAACATTTGGCTTGATACAAATTGTTACTTTAGAATTATGGTATTACTTTTCTTCTAATGTTTTTTACCCTCATTTCAGGGAAGAGCTCTGAAGATGGTTCCTTCAAATGGATACTACACTTTTCCACTATAGGTTTTTTCTAGAAACACCAAAAGCTCAGGTACTATCATACTCAAAACAAAATTAGGAGTCATGCAATGACAAGATACTCATTTTTGGAGCTTTGGTTAAGAAATTTATATGTTTGGCTATGTGCACAGAGAATGTTCATGGAGGAATGCAAACTTCCTTACAAAGCAATTACCACAACATATTTTGAGGTGAATTGCACCTGCTATTTTATGTCGATATGTATATGTTCTAACTAGTAGTTAATTTTTGTAGCATAACAGATAGGCTAAATAGTTGTTCATATACCATTGTTTCTAATTCAAAATTGCTATACCTTATTCTAGGAGAAAATCACACAAGGAGTCTATACATAAGACACCATTGTTTCAAATTCAAAATTGTTGGATCTTTCACAATTGTTTGCTTCATTTATTTGATCTAAGATAGCCTGATGTATAGAAGATGCTCTCAAAATCATAGTAAAATCTTTTATTCTGGGAAGACTGTTCAAAATCTTCCCACCATAACAATGAACAAAAGCATCAATCATTAACCTGAACTTTGCAAGATTTTCATCAAATTATACTTTTCCACTCTCTTTTCCATTCTAAATTTTATTCCCAATTTCATCCATGAAGAGCTTCCTCAGCCTGTAGACCCTATTGTTAGCCATAACTTTACCAGGTTTTGAGGATAGCTTCAAGTTCTTACACAAGCAACAGTTGACAAAATTCGGCCTTACCAGATACAATGTATTGAAAATCTCTTTGAATTTATTTTGGAAAAGAGTTCCTAAGAGTATAATGTGTAGTTTTGAATTAACCTTTTTGCATGAATTCCATATCTTTGATTGGCTATTTCGAGCTTGATGACCTTCATCAAGAATGAGTAGGCATGGGCTCTCTAAAAGTAGTTTTCCAATATGCTTAGCCTCTTTAGGAAGGCTCCCATTTGTCTCACAAGTTAGGTATACAAAAATATTGTAACCAATAACAAGCACACTTTTTCTTCTATGCCACTCATGAAGCATAACCAAATGCCTCAAATTTTTCAAATTTTTCCCATGAGCTAGTTTCGCTTAGCCACTTTTATAATCTCTTAATATTCACATTTTGAATGAATTTCATTCCAAAAGGTCCTTGATCTATTTATGTAAACTGGAATGTCAATACTCCACTTCTTGAACTCTCTTTCCCAATGGAAAATCATCTTTTTTGGAGCAATAATCAAGGTTTGTTTCTAGGAAACAATTCCAAGTAGGAATTTAGAAAACTTATTTCTCATGCTCCAGGTGTAGGAAAAACATTTCTCATTATTTATCATGCTCCAAGCATAGAAAATAGAAAAATTATAATGAGAAATGTTTTGCCTTTGCACAGAGCATGAGAAATAAATTTTCTAAAGACCTACCTGGAATTGTTTCCTAGAAGCATTCCTTTGATTATTGCTCCAAAAAACATGCTTTTCCCTTGGGAAAGAGATTTCAAGAAGTGGAGTATTGACATTCCAGTTTATATGCTAAATAGATCAAGGACCTTTTGGAATGAAATTCATTCAAACTGTGAATATGAAGAGATTATAAAACTGGCTAAGAGCAACTAGATCATGCAAAAAAAATTAAAAAATTTGAGGTGTTCGGTGATGCTTCATGAGTGGCATAGAATAAAAAGTGTGCTTGTTATTGGTTACAATATTTTTGTATACCTAACTTGTGAGACAAATTTGAGCCTTCCTGAAGAGGCTAAGCATATTGGAAAACTACTTTTAGAGAGCATTGGTTTGCTCATTCTTGATGAAGGTCATCAAACTCGAAAGAGTCGATCAAAGATATGGAATTCATGCAAAAAGGTTAATTCAAAAATACACATTATACTCTTAGGAACTCTTTTCTATAATAGCTTCAAAGAGATTTTCAACACATTGTATCTGGTAAGGCTGAATTTTGTCAATTGTTGCTTGGGTAAAAATTCGAAGCTATCTTCGACACCTAGTAAAGTTATGGCTAACAGCAGGATCTATAGGTTGAGGAAGTTATTCATGGATGAAAATGGGAATAAAATTTAGAATGGAAAAGAGAGTGGAAAAGTAGAACTTGATGAAACTCTTGCAAAATTCAAGTTAATGACTGATGCTTTTGTTCATTGTTATGATGGGAAGATTCTAAATATTCTTCCCAAAATAAAGGATTTTATTGTGATTTTGAGAGCATCTTCTATAGAACAAACTATCTTAGATCAAATAAATGAAGCAAACAATTGTGAAAGAGCCAAAAAAAATTGAATTTGAAATAATGGTGTCTTATGTATAGACTCCCCCTGTGATTTGCTCCTACAATAAAGTATAGCAATTAGGAATTAGAAACAATGGTATATGAACAACTATTTAGCCTATCTATTATGCTAAAACAATTAACTACAGGTTATAATATATCCATATTAGCATAAAACAGCAAGTGCAATTCACCTCAAACTTTGTTGTGGTAATTGCTTTGTAAGGAAGTTTGCACTCCTCCATGAAAATTCTCTATGCACATCAGTATGTTTGTTATTATCTTGATCTCCTTTGTGATCAAAAGAATAGTGATGTAACAAGACCAGTGTTCTGTTCAAAAAAAAATCAAAGTTTCCACCTCCAGAGTAAAACTCATCATATCGTAACATAGCAATAAAAAAAATTATTTTCATAATGTAAATTACATGCACATTTGAAATAACACTATTTCCAAATTCCCATTGCATTTCATTGTAATTTCACAAATCTTTCCATAACATAGATTTCATATTGAATGAACTCAATTTTATCATTCATAATTACATCCTTCCATATAAATGGGTACATGATACATACATAGCTCTTTTTAGATTCATCTAGCAATAGATATACAACTGGTCCTGATGTCGCCACATCAGTGCATACATTCTAGATTTCCTCACTCTCTGGTGTATGCATTCCAATAGCCCCCAATACTGGCACAAACATCTACAAACCTCAACCGCCAATTGATGAGGAGAAGCATCACTCAAGAGCTTTTTTGCAAACCATGGACTTAAATGCAATCCCCCGCACATATGTCAGATATGACAAGATGGACCTACCCTTTGACGAAGATATTGGTTGGTAAACACCATAATAATAGCCTATCTGAGCTTAGTGTTGTGTCCTACATACCAGAACCTATTCATATGGTCATTATTCCTACAAATATTAAAATCTTGAGCTAGAATGCATAAAAGGAACAAAGTGAATTGACAGTGTGAACAGTGGAAACTTACACTACTTTGGAAAAATTATTCTCACCCAATACTTCAAGTGATAGTAATCCTATACACATACACTTCTATAGCTCAGCTTGGATTGTGACCGTTCATATTCTATGCTTAAGTAATTTCCTTCCATATGTAATCCCTAACCTTAGAAACAACCTATTCCCCTTTTCCCAAAACAAAATGGTATCTCTACTAATAAATCCTAAGCATAAGTTACCCCCTTCAATTAATATTACTATCCCAGGTATAACATATGAGCTTTCCTAGTCTACAACTTATTCACTTCAAAAGACAGTCTAGTCCCAAGTATAAATTTATAAGCTTAAGTATAGCTACATAAGCTTCATCTAATCATAGATTAAATATTCATAAATAATTTACTCCATTCAGTAATATATCACATTAATAAGTCATTCTCATCAAGAGTATAATCACATCAATAAATGACCTCAATTGAAGAATAATCATATCAATAGATGATTACATTCGAGAGTGTAATATCCTTAATAAAAAGGGATAAACAAAGAGTCTAATCTTGTCAATACTATGACTTCATATCAAGAGTGTAATGCAACTAATCAAGTAGTAACTCTAACTCAATAGGTAATCCCACCTATGGTTCCAAGCATATAGTATTCTGTAAACTCAAGTGATTAACTTAATCACATAGGTGAGTTTTAATCTTGATATATATGAATCCTAGGATAAAGTCATCAACTAATGACTAGTTTGATTGTATAGGTTAATCTAACCCTATATGTTCCAATCAAGACCAAATGATAAACCCATCCAAGTAGGTTATTCCCAACCTATAGGTTTTAATGGTTCATCAAGTAAATATTCCAACCTAGTAGGTAAATCTTAACCTAGGTTTCAAAATAATTATCAACCCAAAGAGGTTACTCCCATCCTATGGTTTTATCCAGTAGTTAAGAAATGATCAAGTGATCATACAAGTATAGATTAGCAATGACTCATCTTATCATTTCTTTCAAACTATTTATGTACATCTAAACCTTATCATTCCTAAGGTTTCCTACCATCATAATCCAATAGTGTCAAGTCACCTTGTGACATTGATACGTTTCACATTATAAATAACCCTTAAGCTATTCTTGTTTCATCATTCCTAGTATATAATACCAATAACAAACAAACACTCCTATTATGGAGTAAATACAAGCACTTTCATAGAAAAGCATAAAACAACTTCTTTTTCCTTTCAAAAGCAAATGTTATGATTTCCTAATGCAATTATTCTCAAGCAATTCTAAATCAAGCAATCAAAACTCATTCTTTCATAATAAAAGACAATTCAAAGAAGACTAGGTCCTCATGCTTGTAATATGCTTGATCTAATTGATTGACTTGATGCTCAGCCTTCCAATGGCAACTTGATAGCCTTCACTTTCCTACTCAAATCAATACTTCACTATGTCCTCTTTCACAAGATAACTCAATGCTTTCACAAAGTAACTCTAAGCTCTCACAAAATATAGCTCTCAAAATATTTGCAACAGAATAGATTTGCAGAAATGTATGTCTTCAAATGAGAGAACTATCCCATCTGTTTATACGGAAAATTGAGACATTGAAGCCTAAAGAAAAGGCATGCCAATTAACAAATCTAAAGCATGTAGATTGACACACCTCACATAACAAAAAGGTGGCAGAAATCTAAGTGGAAACTCAGCTTGGCATTCTACAGTTCGCCCCCCTTTGCTTGACAGCAATTCAAGACTAATTCAAATATGCACATGCCTAAAAGATGAGAATCGACTTGCAACCAAAATAGACTTCTACATAAATAGAGTTTTCATATTTTGGCACTAAGTATTAATCAACTTCCCTATTCTTTTGGTGTCGTTTATCTCTATGAAAAAATCTTCTATTTATAGGCAACACATACTCTATATCAACTTAGTCATAGTTAATCTATTCGATAGAGGAGGATGAATTGACTCCACTTAAATAGCGTTTAAACTTGTTCTTTGACCAATCATGTTACTTGTTGATTATTCCCTTTATCTTTCATTTAAATCACTTGCACATCAAATACGTTATTTAATATTTCCATCGCCTTCATCTTTTGGATAAATGTGTTTAAAGGCAGAAGTAACACGCTGTTATAAAGTAGTGATGCATTTTAAATGATATCGACTATGGCTTACTTCTCCATAATGGCCTTTATCATTTGCACATTACTTGCACTGATCATCCTTAAATACTTTGTGTAGCATATTTATATATGTGCTATATATATATATATACACACGCCATTTCTAATGCAAAGATCTTTCAAAACCTAGCATCATTATACACTACAACACGTAGAAATTAAGATCTGCCTTCTTGACTTCTAACATGGTTTTCTAAACCTTCCAACTAAGTCTTGTGTGGCATATAAAAATCTCTCTATTATTCTAAGACAATGAGTCATTCAATAAAGAATGTGATGTGATAGGTTGTTGTTAGGTCCTACTACTTTAGAATAATTGAATGTCAATTGTCGATCGAGCAGTGTCCAAGGAAATTTGCAGAAGGAGATTATTTGAACAATCCATTTTATATTTTCAGTTTTTCTTCAAACTACAGAAATCAAGACTAAACTAAAGCCATTACTTCTTAACTCTAAAATAATCTTACTCTAAGAAAATCCATAAATACTAAATTAAAAAGCATAAGACAACTAATTTAGAAAGCATTACGACTAAACTAGAAAGCATAGAAACAAGTAAACTAAACAACTGGTAAATTATAGAAACAGAAAAGTAAGGAAATAATCAATTAAGCATCTTCTAAACAGTAAAGGAATATTATCAACTACAGAAGAAAACTTATTAAACTTTAAAAAAATGGTGCTCCGAAATAACTGACTTGACTCTTCAACAACTTGTTATTTCCTACTGAACAGCAATTTATCTTTAACAAAGAAAATAACTTAACAATAAAATACTTATCTATCTAGGCTAACTCCCCTCAAGTGGCCAGCTCACTGGCTACTACTTCATCTTTAACTCATATGAACTATACATACTCAAATCCTCTTATGACATACGGTCACCATCATTTGAATTCAACAATTACCAATAAACAGAAATCAGATAACTCATTTCAACAGTGATTTGCAAAACCATGTAAATAGCATAACGATACTTCCTCTCTATCTTATTCACTACTTATGAAATTATAGTTTTATAGATAACTTTTTAACTAAATCCTAAATTTAAGATGGCATGGATAACCATTGAAAAAGTCTTCCTTAACTAAAAACTAACTTGATGTCTTTAAAGCTTTAAAACATGTAGAAGACTCGAGAAGAGCCATAAAGTTTTTAACAACAGAATTTTAAATAACTGAAACTGAATCTTCGGCACATCATCTAGGCATCTAGGAGTGGGTTTGCAACATTACTCTTGAGGCGCGTGTTGGCTAAAACTTTTGCAACAGCTACATGATGACCTAATAATCCCTACAAAAATGCTCAAATCAACCCATTAAACCTGCTTTGAATAATTTCCTCAATTGATCAAAAGAAAGAAAGAAAGCATAATTTTCCTAAAAGTAAGTAATTACTTATCCTAAAGTTTAATAAATTGGCACAGGCTTAGGATTGAATTAGCAAGAGTAAGCTTTCCAGATTTTATTATGATGAGGTTCTTTTTGCCTCATCATTTCCTCCCCTACTTGATTTCTAGTAGGTCCTCCTGCTCCATAGTTAAACCCTTGAGTTCTATTCCATTCTTCATAAAGAGTACTGAAATCATGTGTTTCCTTGGCTAATGCATCGAAAGCTTCAGGGTTATAATTGAACCCTCTATGGAACATCACACTCTCTCTCCACTCATTAAAGAGTCTATCATTTTGATCTGTGGAAATATTAAAAGTTGGGGGTGGATTAAGTAGCAAGGGGGGCCTGTATTTCATTCCTATCCATTTCGTTCTCAGTGTTTTCAGGATTTTAATTAGAGCATCAGCCCTTTTGAATGACCATCTAATGTTTAGAGGAGAAATAACTTCTCTTTTCTTAAAATAAGCTGGAAGAGGGGTGAACCTTTCCTTGCATGCATGCCATGCTTTGCCAATTAATTTTTTTCCATTTGCTATGAAATTTTCATAGCACATCTTAAGGTTGTTGTCATACCTCTCCTTCATCTTTTCATTAACAAGAAGAGATAGAAATGTAGCTTTGAACCCTCCAGGCCTTAAATTTGGGGACTTGATCTAGAGACCCATTGTTTTCTCTGCCTACACAAATTCTTTTGTTCGATCTTGCCAATGAATTTTATTTCTAATAGTTGAGAGAAATTCCCTCAATTCTACTTCTCCAACAAACAAATTAATAAAGAAATCTGTATGATTTTCCAATAACAAATCATGCAGGAAGAATTCACAAATTAAATCCTAGTCTTCAGGAGTTGATTCTACAAATATTTTTACAAACTCTTTTTCATTAGGCTCATAAGGTTAATCATTATAGATCCTGAACAGTTTCCACTCAGCCATTGTTCATTCAAAAAAATTGAGTAAATTCTCGATGGCCTTCTACAATTCAGCAAACAGTCCATAAGTTGATAGGCATCTTGCTTTCCTCGGTAGGCTTTGTGAAATGACTCCTTTAGGAGCACCAGTTCTTTATTCAGCCTATGATTTTCAGTTTGGACATTTCTAAGGAAGTAACATTGTTCCATCCATTTTTTTAGCAGAGGCGAAATGTTGACCTGGAACCAATTAGTTACAACTGGTTCAGTTTGAATTGCTTTGGACTCAATTTGGGGTCTCGTAGTGCATTCCTTCAAATCATGTTCTAGTTCAACTACTCTACTGATGGAATTATTCAATTCTTTAGTCTTTATTTTCTTGTCCTCCTCTAAAGTTGAGAGCATGAGCACAAAATTCTATTTTATTTTCTCTATTTCTGCATCTTTTTGTGCAATGTTCTCACTATAACTTTTATACTTTTCGTACTTCTCTTGCACTTAATCCTGCAACCTATAGATGTTTGAGTCTTTTTCTTGCAATTGTAGCTTCAAGTTTCTTATTTCTTGATCCCTTTTATTTATTATAGCAGTTTGTACAGCCAACTCCTCTTTCTGCAATTCTATAAATTCATTATTTTTAGACAATTGCCTCTATAAATCATCAATTTCTAGTTTATACTTTTCTAATTCAGCACTGGCACAACTGGTTTCAACTATTTCAACAATTTTATCTACAATGGGTGACAAATTTTTTGGCATACTCCAATCCCCTTCTGGTTCTCTTTCCTGAGTTCCATCATTGAAAATTTCCTCTATATGTGTAGAATGGAAAGGAAATACTTCACCTGAATCCTCTCTATTTAGGGGTGTCTCATCTTCACTGGCTTGCTCTGAAATTTCTATGGGCTCTTGTGGCCATTTAGGATTTTTCTTTTGTGAACTTCCCTCCTTACCCTGTATTGAGGTTTCGGAGAATTCAAAAGCCAACCGCTTACTCCTTCTGAGTGGAGGTGATTCCTGTAAAATGATAGGTATTTGATTCTTCCTAGTTCTCCTTTTCTTCGGTTTACTTGTGTCAGAATAAATAATATTAACATGTTCTTGTAGGTCAGGGGTTTTGAATTTATCACCGTAGAAGTCTGGCAAATCCTCACCAGGAGTGGTGGGATTAAGAGCTTCCAGAGCTGAAAATCCCTTAGGAGAAGTTGCTCTGGATAATGTAATAGCTTGTTGGGATGGTTCCCCTAATTCTATGGTTCTTGCAATTGCAGGCTTCTCCATTTTCTCTAAAAATTTCTCCCATTTCCCCTCGGGTTTCTTACGGAAGTGATACTTGCAGATTAGTTGAATTAACTTGTGGTGTTTCAAAGGCCCAGATCTTTTTTTATACCTCTCTATGGAAGTATTTAAGCAATCAAACAAGAATTCAGGCATATCAACCCTAAGAGCTCAGTCCTCCTTTCCATGACATAAATGGGTCAGCATACGAAAGGTAGGCCCTACAACTATGGTAAGTTGACCTTCACAAGTAAAGTACTTTATAATCCACACAATGGTAGTACCTCAGGGTTCTAATATGGAAGTTCTCTGGAATCCCTTATTTTGTCCCTCGATACTTATTACTACCATTGGATATGGGTCTCCCTCTCTAACAAATAATTCAGCTAATTTATGGTACGTTACTTGAGAGGTTTCTTTTATATTTAAGTTTGTATTCTCTAATCCAGATAAGAAAGAAATAATCTTAGATCTTACCTTGAAATGCTTCCCTTGAAGTACCACTTCGCCATTGGTATAGTTCTCAGCAAAGGATCTTACCAGCTTTTCATTATGGCCTTCAAATTTCCTAATGAAGTTTAACCACCCTACTTCCTCAAACAATCTGGAGATATTACTCAATCCCAATAATTTTTCTGCTGGATTTGGCTCTACCTTTCTTTTTCCACCCCCCATTTCTAGATTTTGTACACTGCAAGAAATTCAATTCCAGCACAAAGCTCCCACGCAGGTTCCTTTTGAAAATATTACCTCTAAAATTACTTATTTTATTTTATTTGGAGCTTAAGCTTCAATGATTTCCAATCTGCATGGAGGTTTGCGAAAGGCTTTTCTGTACAAGTGATTGATCGTCGGGTGGCATGAATTACTAAATTGGAAGTGAGGTTCATGCCAATTAATTATTCTTTATTTGAAAATAACTACCTATTTAAAGAGAAAATTAATACTTACCCTCGTTCCGTGATCGTTCGAAGATCTTAATCCTCACAGATTTGATAGGATGACGTGAAGGCATTGGTTGAAATGGCGGCGGAGTTATTATGATATGCTATAGAATTCTATGGGGGACATAGCTCTCAATGAGGAGTACGAAGTTAGGTGGCTTACCTATAACTAAAGAAAAAATAGAAAGACAGATGTATTGGATATTTTGGCAGAAGAACCACAAAAATTTTGAAATTTTGAAAAAGGTGGCGGAAGATAAACGAACGAGTTCCAGAGCACATATTTTGGTCAACGCGCTTGAAACGAGTGCTTAAGTTTCAGAGCATCAGTGTGTGGTGCAACTAAAACAAGAATGAAATGAAGGTTCCAAAGCATCGCTGAAAGATGCAGTTGGAGCAAGAATGAAATGAAGGTTTCGTAGCATCGCTGAAAGATGCAGTCGGAGCAGCAATGGAATGAAAAGTTCTGGAGCATCGCTGAAAGATGTAGTCGGAGCAGCAACGAAATGAAAGGTTTTCGAGCATCACTAAAAGATGTAGCCAGAGCAGCAATGGAATGAAAGGTTCTGGAGCATCACTAAAAGATGCAGCTGGAGCAGCAACGAAATGAAAGGTTTCGAAGCATCGCTGAAAGATGCAGCTAGAGCAGCAACAAAATGAAAGGTTCCGAAGCATCACTAAAAGATGCAGCCGGAGTAGGAATGGAATGAAAGGTTTGAGTGACATGGAAAAGAATCTTCATGACTTTGAACCTTAGTGCATAATGCCTCCTCGACATGATAAGCTCTATACAAGTTCTAGAGCATCGGGCTTTGAAAACGTCAAGTTCTGGAGCATAGGCATCATAACGTTCCGGAGCATCTTTGGAGGGTGCTCCGGAAGTTATTTTCTAATTTTTGAGAAGTCCTACAAAAATATGAAAAATATTTAGCTAAGTCCAAAAAGGACAAAAGATTAAATGAAGGAAAATATCTCAGCATACATGTCCATTTAATTTTAATTTATTTTATTTTTATTTTTTACCACAAAAGCCTAACTTTTTTACTGGATAGACTCTGTCGTGGTAGAGTCAACACATTGGACCTCACCTTGTACTTCAACCATCCTTGTAAATTCTTCCCTATTGACTGGCTTATGGTAGACACGTAAGCGATGACCATTAACCAATAAAGTTCGCATGTCACCATCGATTAGCTTTAACCGAACAGTTTCGTTCAAAAAGTATTCCTCAACTTCATAAGGTCCCAACCAGTGAGTCCTAAGCTTGCCCTTATGGTCTTTGTATCTAGAATCAAATAACAAGGCTCAGTCCCCATTGTGAAACTTCTTTTTCTTAATATTTTTATCGTGCCATACCTTCCATTGATGCTAAATTAGTTCAATTTGATGGATGGCGTCTAAATGAAGTTCATCTAATTCGCTCAGTTGCAAAACTCATTCAACTTGGTCTCTTTTTAAATCTAGACCTAATTCCATAGTCGTTCATAGAGTTTGTAACTCGAACTCAATGGGAAGAAGAGGCTTCTTCCCAAAAATGAGCTCATAAGGACTGAATCTAGTCGTAGATTTCCAAGTTGTATTGTATTCCCATACGACTTCAGGGAGCTTCCTGGCCCAGTCTTCTCTTCCAGAAGAGATTGCTTTTGTTAGAATATTTTTCAATTCTCTATTAGTTACTTCTACCTGGTCATTCACTTGAGGGTGGTAAGGGGATGACTTTCTATGGCTTACCTGAAAAATGATTGGTAAATTCCAAGAGCACTCAAGACATGAATTGGGGTCCCTGATCAGTTACAATAGTTCGAGGGGCTCCAAATTTAAGGAAGATTTTATTATAAAGGAATTTTGCAACCTGCTCTTCCCTAACTATTCTTAAGGCTTGAACTTCAGCCCATTTTGTCAGGTAGTCAGTGCAAACTAGTATATACTCTTTCCCTTGAGAGGAAGGATCTATGGTTCTAATGAAATATAAACCCCATTTTTCAAATGGTTCAAGGACTACCTGAGGTAGCAACAGCATTTTTGAAGAAGTAGTTGGTCTTCCTACCCTCTAAAATTCATCACAATGATGCACATAGTTTTTAATTTCTCTATGCATTGAGGGCCAATAGTATCTGGCACCTAGGACTTTGTGGGAAGTTCTCTTTGCAGAGTAATGTCCTCCCGACGGGTCATTGTGACAGGCCCTTAAAATGTTGTAGGTTTCATCAGCTCTTACACATCTCCTCAAAATCATGTTAGGACCACAATGAAATAACATTCCATGAATCCACTTGAATGGGGCACTCTCCTTGATTAGTCTCTTCTTCTGCTTAGACATGAGTCCATGAGGTATCTCAGATACAGCTAAATAGTTAGCGATATCTGCAAACCAAGGTGATTTTACAGAAATCGTAAATAAATTTTCATCTAGAAAATCATCCTATACCGGGGTAATGTCATCTTCTTCATGTTTGATTTGTGACATAAAATCGGCTACCACATTATATTTCCCTGGTTTATCAAGAATCATGGCATTAAACTCTTGAAGGAGCAATAGCCATCTCATGATTCGACCATTAACCATAGGTTTGTTCATTAGGTACTTCACAGCTGAGTGATCGGTGTAAACTGTGACCTTATATCCCATAATATAATGACGGAATTTCTTGATAGCGTGAACAATAACCAGGAATTCTTTTTCTGTTGTTGTATAATTCTTTTCTGCCAAAGTAAAAAAAAAATTGATAAAATATATAGCATACTTCCCTTCATTCTCATCTTCTTGTCCCAGAACTGCACCGATGGCATCATCAGAAGCATCAGCATATATATGAAAGAGAATACTCCATTTTGGTCCTCTCATAATGGGAGTAGAGACAAGTTTTTCTTTGATTGCTAACACTCAAATGTCTAGACAAACTCTACTTCTTTCTGTAAAAGAGAGAACATAGGAGCTGCAATTTTGCTAAAGCCTTCTATGAACCTTCTATAGTAACCAGCATGTCCAAGAAAACTTTTTACATCTATCTGAGTTTGAGGGATTGTCAATTGTTGGATGACTTCAATTTTCTTAGGGTCGACCTTTATTCCTTCTAAGGAAATATGATGACCCAAGACTATTCCTTGCTCCACCATTATTAAGCATTTCTCAGGGCTAAGGGATAGTCTATTTTCCTCACAAACTTGCAGAACTCGATCTAGGTTCTGAAGAGCTTCATCATAGTTTGACCCATAGACTGTAAAATCGTCCATATAAACCTTGACACATTAACGAGAGCAAAAAATATAGCAAGAATGGCTCTTTGGAAGGTTGCTGGAGCATTGCATAGTCCAAAAGGAAGCACTCTATATGCAAATGTGCCCCAAGGGCAGGTAAACATGGTTTTGTCTTGGTCTTCTGGAGCAACCTATATCTGATTATAACCACTAAATCCATCTAGAAAGGAGAAATACTTCCTCCCAACCAAATTATCCAGGACCTGATCAACGAATGGTAAGGGAAAATAATCTCTATAAGTGGCTTTATTGAGTTTTCGATAATATACACAAATTCTCCACTTCCCATTTTTCTTTGGGACTACAACCATAGGTAATACCCATTTACTATCAGAGATTGGATAAATAAATCCAGCACGAAGGAGTTTCTCAATCTCAATTTTGACCAAATCCTTTAATGCAGGATTGAGTCTCCTTTGCGGCTGGCGAACAGGCCTTATATTGATATCAGTGTAAATGTGATGAATACAAACACTTGGGTGAATTCCCCTCATGTCCATATAATCCCAAGCAAAAGCTTTGGATCTTTGTACCAACATCTTAAACAACTTATCCTCTTGAGTTTTTGTCAACCAGCTATTGATATTCAAGATTTTTCCTAGTAATAGCATTATCGATTTTGTTCCAGGATGAACCGCAGTTACAGTATACATAGGTCGCAACAATGTATTAAGAGGACAACTATGAGGTACCAGTTGTTGAAACCTTGTGATATCCTCATAGAAATGACTTGTTCTAGGAATCATATTTGCTAAGGGACACGGAGTTCCCATTGTAGCATAACTGTGCTCCATTCCACTTATATCAATTGGCTGCCCAAAAATCCTTGGAGCATCCATCATTTATTTCTCATTCAGGGTTATAGCAAGGCGTGCTATCTCATTTACTAACTCTTCTTCCAGTTCTTCCTCGTGTTGTTTAATTACCACCATGGCTAGGGAGGCTAAACTGTCTGAACCATTCGATTCCTCAGGTTCATCAACCCAGACTTTCTCATGCTTAGTAGGCTTAGTAGGGGGATATAAGAACAAGCGTTTGCTATCCTGGCCATGCGAAATGGTCATTCCCCCTTCCCTACAATCAATCTTAGCAGGAACTATGGCCATCCAAGGTCTTCCAAGAATTATAGGATAGCTATCCTTAGGTGTAAGCGATTGAATCACCTAGAAGTCGATTGGATAATCCCATCCATCAACTTTGACAAGGACGTTTTTAATGACACCCTTTGGGATGGCTATAGACTGATTTTCCATTTGTAAGACTGTGGTTGTAGGATGTAAATCAGTTAAACCTAATTTTTCTATTACATCCACTATCATCATGTTAATAGTTGCTCCTAGATCCACTAGTGCATTTGGTATTGTTACCTCATTGACCGTAACAGTTATAAGTGGACTTCTAGGATCATCATATTTTGGAGCAATAGTCTTTCCAGACAGAAAATCAGCTAAATAACCATGAATATGAACGATATTTATCATTTTTGGCTTCCTCCCTGGTGTTTTTATATATAACTGTTTGATTAACTGGTTTAATTCAGGGACTTCTTTTATTGCTTGCAATAAAGGAACTTCAATTTGCAACTGCTTAATCTCCTGAATTAATGCAGTTTCCGTAGCCAAAGATACTTCCAAAGTATCTTTCGGAGTTATGGACTTTAAACGTTTTGGATATGGTGCCATCCTTTTCTTTCTTGGAACAGGATCCTCTTTATGTTGACTTAAGAGTTAACCCTCCTCCCCCTGAGACAAGTCAGCAGCCCCTGCCGCTAAAAAAGGTTCTTCGTCTTGAGGAGTAATATCCTGCTTAGACAACGTGTCTCTCGTTGGACTTTTAGGCTCAGTTTCCTCCACTATTTCTTCAATGGTTGGTGGTTGAAGAGTTCCACCAGAATGCAACTGCACATTTCCGAAGTGTATTGCATTAAGCCTAGTAACATTTTCATGTTTGGTAGAATAGACTGGCGTATTTTGGCGATTATTTTTTGAATTGGAAAGTTGTTGCACTAGAAGCTGAGGTTGGTTTACTTGCTCCTATTGAGGAGGGTTCTGAGCTAGAGGTAACAGGGTATGTTGTCAATTCCTCTTTGGTTCAGTATAGAACTTTATTTGTGCCTGATTCCATTGGGGTACTGCATGTTGTTGGTACCACTATTGTTGGGGTTGATTTGGCCATTGTCGATTGCCCCATGTGTGGTTTTTCCACTCAGGTGATCCCCAATAAGGAGTTCCCCAGTTAGGTTGAGGCGGAGGTGACTGATTCCAAGATGGAGTCCATTGATTATGAGCCCAGTTATTTTGTGGTCTCCATGTAGGATTAGGGTTCTGTCTATAAGGGAAATTACCTCCTTGATGTTGGTTTAAAGCATGTATTTCTTCTTCAACTTGAATGGTTTTTTTCTTAGTATTCTTAATATCCGACAAAAGCTTGCACTGGTTTGTAGGATGATTTTGCTCACACAACTGATAAACGTTGACTTTATCCAAAGGACACTCATGCAATAGGTGTTTATTCCGACACCTTGGAAAATAAATTGACAAGGTCTCAGGGTTGTGGGTTTTAGCTTGTATACCATCTAGGGTGGTATTCAACTGCACGAGAATATCCATTTTTAGGTTTTCTATTTCTTCGCGGAGCTTACCTATCTCATTATACCCTTTAAAAAGATTAGTTTTGCAGATTCCTCCCCTAGTATGGGAGAAATTCCGACAAAACTCACATATTTCTTCAAGACTAAATTGAGATGCGTCACCTTTTCCCATTAAATCAAGGTTTCGTCGAGCGTCATCATCAAGACCTTTAAGAAATATTTTTTTGAGAATCTCTACACTAATGGTCATTTCTCCACATCTTTTGGAGAGGAAGAGGAACCTATTGAGATAATCCTCCAAACTTTCATC